>JAODJX010000109.1:3952890-3975390 GCA_026776945.1 Isichthys henryi | reverse complement strand
TAAAAGCATGTAAAACATGCCAAATGTTTCTCATGCTAATGCTAATGCTAATGCTTCATAAAAGAATAGGGAAA
The DNA here is from genome assembly GCA_026776945.1 of Isichthys henryi. Taxonomy (NCBI): domain Eukaryota; kingdom Metazoa; phylum Chordata; class Actinopteri; order Osteoglossiformes; family Mormyridae; genus Isichthys; species Isichthys henryi. The sequence goes on along the minus strand of JAODJX010000109.1, from coordinate 3,975,316 downwards.
GAGCTTGTATTTAAGGAACTGATTTAATGAGTATGCTTGGGTCATTGTGATCAAAATCCCTATGCAGTGGTTGGTTTAAAAATCCAAGTAAGTTATTTATCTGTGACCCCCTTTTTTTTAAGTTGGTATGGTCCAATACATCAGCGAACAAGCCTGGGCCTGCCTGGTGGGTTAATGAATAGTCATGAGAAAAAAAGGGGGAGGTCCCATATTTGTTGTTAGAGGCAAGTCAGGCACGAGGGCCAGGGGAGATGGGGGAAAGTTGAAATAGGGGAGGTAGCCCTGTGCATCCCCCCTCCTGCGCCCTGGCGTTCCTCCGCTGCCCTGTCCGGCGTCACCGCCGCTGCCGCCGGCGCCCCCCACCCTGCGTTCCTGCTTGGGCTCCTCTCACAGGTTCCAGTGAGCACCACCTGCCGACCTGGACCAGGCCGGGCCCCCGTGTCGCCACGGACAGGCTGCTCCTGTGGGCCAGGTACCATGTTGTACATTAGTGACCCAACGCAGCGCCGCAGAACGGTAGGTGGGAGTTGCTGCCTCTCCTGCTTTGGCTTAGAAAGGAAAGGGTGCTCGTGTTGCACGTGTGTGTGTGTTTGCATGCTTTGGGTTTTTTTTTACCTTAGCACCATGCTTGTTGATTGGTTGAGCTAGACAGTCCTCTTGTGATTCGATAGATTCACTTCAGGGAAAATTGGATAGGTCGGCAGTCGGTCCTCAACAGGTGTCATTCGCTGGTCCTACACCTCCATGTAGATGTGATTCAGGCAGCTGTGCGTTATGTCAGTTCTGGGGCTTCTGGAGTTTCAAGTTAGCTTCGCAACATTTTTACCTGGAGTAGCTAATCACCTACTGACGAAGGTTGCGTGAGTTGTTGACCGGTTGACATTTAATTGGAGTTTAACCTTCCCAGAGGATGCTCTCTATGTATGAATTGATAACACTTCGTATTTTTCACCTGTTTTACCTACTGGAAAAAGAGTAAGATTTTTACTGAAACCCGTAAATGAATTAATATCTATTATTGGATGGATGGATGGATGGACGGATGGATGATTTTTTCACGCTTATCCAAGACAGGGTCCCAGGGGAACCTGGAAGTCATCCCAAGCAGTGTAGGGCACAAGGCACACAGGGCAGGATGCCAGTCCATTACAAGGCATTTGTTCATCATATCTAACATGTTCTATCTACATACAATTCATGCTAAATAAACATGCAGCAAAGCAGATTTTTTTTACCATCTAATTTATACATAATCATTGGACTGCTTGGGCGCATAATGGGGCTGCAGTGGTTGCCACTGTTGCCTCATATTTCAATGACCTGGGCTTGAGTCTCCACCAAGGTTGGACTCATACTTGCACCCATACTTGCACTCATAGCCTCCAGGACAGGCTCTGGACCTCCTGTGACTATGGATAGGACAAGTAGTTGCAGAAAATGGATGAATGGCATTGGAACTATTCCATTAACTTCCTTTGTATTGGATTTAAAACAAAAAGGACGTCATAAAAGAATGATTATACTAGCGGGTGCTGTGTAGGGGGCATCGTTTTTTCAACAACGTTCATATCAAAGGGGACCTTTTGATAAATAAGTGCATTAACAATGATTCACACGCATCCAATTAATCTCACCTCCCCTCGGTCGCTGTACTTCACGCATCGATCAGCAGATGGCGACATTTTAACCCTTTTTTTCTAATCCAATTATCTTCCCCAGTATTATAATATGCACAGTAAAAACATGATGTATAACACTCAACTTACCGTGCCTACTTTCATTAGATTATATTATAATTATGATAAAACATACATCACATACTATATACATGCATATTGAAAAGGGGGGCACTTTCAATACGGAGGGGCAGGTACTCAGACAGTGTCTTTGTGGGGATTCCACTGGGTACTCCGGTTTCCCCCCATAGTCCAAAAAATGCTGAGGTTAATTGGAGTTACCAAATTGCCCACAGATGTGCATGTGTGAATGAATGGTGTGTAATTGTGCCCGGCGATGGGTTGGCACCACATCCCGGGTTGTTTCCTGCCTTACGCTCGTAGCCTCCGGGATACGATCCGGACCACCCGTTAAACTGAATAGGACAAACGATTACAGAAAATGGATGGATGGATGGATGGATGTACTCAGGCACGCTCAGCCCCTCTACACGTGCCTATGTATTAAATTTAATTTAGTAGTCGTTAATAGTATTAGGTAGGACCCCCTTCTGCATTCAGAGAAGCCCTTTCTCCGCACCGCTGATGTACTGTTAGCTTTTAAGAGTGTGGTGATTATCTGCTGAGGTCTGTCATTAACAAGGTGTTGCCTTTGAATGGATTTTTTTTTCATCACACCATTCACTACAAGTTCAAGTCTGTATTACGTGAAAATCCCAGAAGGATGGATGCGTCTGAGATGCTGGAACCACCAGCAATCACATTACGTTTAAAATCTTTTAGATCGCACGTCTTGGCTGCTGGAAAGCTTTGTAACTGCAGCTCTTGACGCATTCTGTGTGTGTGTGTGTGTGTGTGTGTGTGAATGTAAATGTATGCTTGGCATGGAGAGCAATGAAATTAGCTGGAGGGCGAAGTTTCGCTCAGCGCGGACCGGCGGTGCCTGGATAACGCCCCCCTGCACACCGTTGTGCGGGAGCGTTTCGGTGGAGCGCACCACAGCGCCCTCTGCCGGCGCTGTGTCGGGACTTGCCGGTGTTATGCCGGTATCCTCGCACCACGCACGGCTTTCTCGCCGCGTTCCTCGTACCCACTTGTCCATGTTTCGTAGGAGCTCTGGCGCTGGCATCATTTCTCTGCCTTCTTTTGGAAACTCCCGAAAAAAAACCCGAAAATGAGGGCGAGGATAGTCTTTGATCATCTTGTGAATTGAGAGACTTATCGCATTCTTTCCGCCCTCAAGTTTCAGCAATGTTGACAAAAATTAAAGGTGGAAAGGTAAAGCTGAACTCTTTGACATTTTGACCGTACATTTGCTGGCTAAGTACTTGATTATACTTTTATTGAAATTCTTGTCCTCCCCCCCCCCCCCAGTAAAGCACTTTGAACTACAGTAGACTTATGTACACAATATGCTAAGTCAATAAATATTGATTGAATGATTGATTGATTTTATTCAAAGCGACTTATAGTTTTACCCACATATAAATATAGACTGAAGCAATACCTTCTTCAAGAGCTTCTCCTGGGGCTAATGTGGCCGTCAGATGTTTTGTCTGCCTGGTTTGAGGATCAGTCTCTATGTGATCTGGTGACACAGCAGTCACAGCATTAGAAAATGACGTCAGGTGCAATTCTGACGCACCTTCTTGCTTTGGAAATGTCTTTGAACTTCAGCACACAAACTACACATCATCAGGTCATATACCCCGTTATATTTTCCATGTCTGTCATTCGATGGGGTCGTGTCTTTCTTTTCTGACCACACGGCCCAGCGCTGTTAAAATAGACACTTGGCATTTGAAGCAGAAGTGTACTTGGGGTGTCCCCCTCAGCCGCCCGAGACTTTTGGAGGGTGCATTCCTTTGTGCCTTGGTACTTTTCTCTATTGACCCATATTTTAAACATTATAGGCTAAAACAGGGCTTACAAGCCCAGTCCGCAGGGCCCGCAGACAGTCCACATTTTTGTTCCCTCCCTGCTCCAAGCCAATCAAGATCACCTAGTACCTGATACAGGTGTGTTGGGAGTTTGGAGGAAGCAAAAACGTGGACTGTCTGCTGGCCCCTGAGGACTGGTTTAGGAAACAGTGTTACTCGGTCTCACCGCTTGCATTTTGGCACATAGTCAGGTGGTACATGAAGGCAGAAACCACCTTCCCACTTCATTCTCCTCCTACAGCTGACCCTACAGTGGAGACCATTCCCTGAAAGCTAGACCCCTCCAGTGGTGCCTCATCGGTGCTCCCAGTGGATAAAGAGTCACATATAACTCAATTGTTTGGATCAAACAGAATCTTGGTCTGGATTTTTACTTTCTGCACCTGAAATGTCCAGCTCTGGGAGCAACCATTAGGGGGGCAGGGGGCAGGGGAGGGGCTGCTCTATTTATGATAAACTGACAAGTTTGCTGAGCTCATAAAAGCAGTGTCTGCAATATAGAGACAGCACCTGATCTAAAGTTTCACTGGGAAGCACTGCACTGTGTCTCATCTACGATTCTGCTTAGAAAATAAAATAATCAATATTTAGTTTTTCTAATTTTGATGTGGGGTAGTAACAGGAGTGGCCACATATTTGCCTGGCCATGTCTTAGATCTCCCCCAGCACTCCTTGTACACGATAATGCCAGTTAAAAGCAGTCCCTTTTCTGTATGAAAATGTCGCGCACTCTCGCACCAAATCACTATTCTGTAGTGGCCTAATCTGGCTGAATCCGGTCACTTTGCCCACGACATCAGAAAGTGTCTTCACAGATCATTCCCGTTACTTAAAATTCAGGAGGACACACAACTTACTGCATTTTTTTTTCAGGTATCATTTTTCACACGGACCAGACACAATTTTGTAGACTTTCGAAAAACACGACTCCTCAAGCAGACTGCAGCATCAGTGATAAGGAGACCGTCTGAAAAGAATCCCGTAGCCCATATATGGAAGCACACAATCTTCTCTCTTTGACCTTTGAGCCTTGCTCTTCATTCTTTTTTTCCTCCTTCGTCTTCGTCTCCTTCTCCGAGACCAATCCGGCAGCCCGTGTTTACTTAGGTCGGGCCTTTTGAGAGCGAGAACAGCTTCTTGCAAGTATCTACCTGTATCGATGTTGTAGTCTGGGTTAGGGCATGTCATAATTAAGGAAACATGTGCTTTTCCATTTGCGCTCTGCTCCCCACACGCTGCATTGCGCTCTGCAGCTGCCCGGTTGCCCAGGCTCACATTGGGAAGGGTTCCTTCGTTGGAGACGGTGCCACGGACCAGGAGAAGGTGAAGAATGCACTAGTCGACCACACGGGTGCATGTTCCTGGCAGACCCAAGCAGGGATTATGCTACCCACTTCTTAAGTTTGCTGGTCTGCTGGACTTTTAAAGAGACTTATATATTATATTTCTTTTTTTTTTCTTTGAGAAAACACAGCAGTCGTTGGACAATGTACTATGTCAAGAAGAAGGTAATATTATTCTTTTAACAAATGGGTAAGAGGTGTCGTGTTTCAATGAGAGTTCGCCATTTGTCACTGATTTAACAGTGTAGCTGCAGTTCATGTCCTCCATAGAGGAATGTTCAAAGCATCGTAACTTTAATGTGATATTACCTAGGTTCATATTTTACCTTATGCTCTGAAGACTGTGTTTTGTACCATGATCTACTGTATATAATTTTATGCACATATTATACATCTTTAACATGTGAACAGATATTTTGTCTATATATGTACCATACTTTTCTGTTACTATGTAAAAGGCAATCATTTTCTATCAGACCTTAATCCTTTCTCTCACTGGGGGGAGGGAATATTTCCAGCAATATAATTTAGCTTCTACTGTCAGGAGCTGATAACCCTGAACATAGAGCAGAATACATATGAAATCCACCAGTAAAGTTGATGACGTCAACCAGTCAGCCTTTAACAGCAAAACCTGTTTATATCCTTAACCAATGATGCCAAGAAGAGATTCGTATGCAGCATATTGCTGCTGTGCTTAACTCATCTCCTACATGGCAGAAGTGGCCATAGAGTGATAGGATCTCAGTACACAGGGAGCATCCCGTGTAGGAGTAAAGGGAATCAGCGCAGATGTGTCACAGAGCCCGAAGTGTTTCATACTTCATATTTTTCAAAGTCGTTTTCTTCTGGCACAATTTAAGTGCTTTACTCTCAGCCCTCCCCCTGAAATTTTTGCACGCTAGTCAGACGTCTCCACAAGGTGGTCGCGATACTGTACCCCCAAAGAGCTTCCTGATTTCAGACCTAACTGGAGGTGTGTGTAAAATGGCAGCAATTAGGTCAGATCAGGTTTTTTATTACAAGCGCCCCCACCCCCCACGTGCCGGCCCATCGCTGCCTGCCTCGGGACAGGGCTGCTACCCCTTTAAGTGCGCCTGGATGTAACAGGAGCCCGCCAAGGCGGGTGGATGTCTCCCTGCTCCCTCTTACCTATGTGTGTCCTGCCTAACCCCCCCCGACCCTCAGTCCCAGTACAGCCTCCTGAGCAGCAGCATGGAGCCCAGCCTGGGGGGCCGAGCAGCCTCTGCCAGCCCCTACAGCTCCGAGCACGCCTCCAGCGCGCCCGCGCCATCGCCCTACTCTCAGCCCAACTCCACCTTTGACGCCATATCACCGGCGCCCGCCATCCCCTCCAACGCCGACTACCCAGGACCACACGGCTTTGAGGTCACCTTCCAGCAGTCCAGCACCGCCAAGTCTGCCACATGGACGGTGAGTGTCACTTCACACCCCCACCCCCCCACCCTAGCGTACACGGGACACACACACTGACGCACACACACCTGTAGCCACTGCGGCCGCTAAGCGGGGGCCTGCCAGCGTGCGAATACATACCTGTATCGCCCCCCCCCCCCTCCCATTACTGTCGTCATTCTCCCGTTCTTCAGTCATGGGAGGTGACTTAGTGTCACTGCCTGAACCGTGTGGCAGTTCTGCGCAAATCTTCACTCGGGCCGTCCTGTCCGCCCAGTCCCTGCTTGATATGTCCATCTTCGTGGCACCGTGTTGTACTTGTTTCACCCTCTGATCAATCGGGTTTCGGTTACTGAGGTGGTCGGACTTACTGGAAACGTCGCAGGTGCCTTTGACTCACTTTGTGCAATGGTGTCACCTGCCTTGAGAGATGGACCGATGCTGGACTGGTGGAACATTCTTCAGTTGATACTTACTCAAAGTTTTTTTTTTTTTTTAGTTCATTAAACATTGCCATTAGCAAGCCTATTTACTTTTTTGTACAGTTTGTTCTAAATTCTGTTGGGATATAATGTTAATGTAGTGTCTTTATTGAGATTTTGGCCTTGTCAAACTAGAGGAATGTAGCATTATTTTTCTCACGATTTAAAATGAGACGAAGAAACGTGTATGCTGTATTTGCGTGAGTTTGTCGCTGCGTTTGCGCCAGTCCGTCAGTCAAGGTGACAGGTACAGTAATGGGGGGGGGCAGAGTGCGACTGGCGGAGAAGCGAGAAAACGCGGAAGCCGGAAACTTCACAGAAATTGCCCATTATATTTTTGGGATGTGATCTTGTGACCATAAGCGGCCGGAGCCTGGCCGCGAAAACCCGCCGTCCTCTTGCTGTGGACCGAGGTCTCCAGCGCTACCATTCAAGCCGATGGGCATTGTAGGCAGCGATTATTTATAGCAAAATGCAAAGGCATGAACACCTCTTAATAGGGTCTTTTAATAAAATGTTTTTAAGTCTGTGCCAAATCCTTAAAGATGGGATACAAAAACGGATACGGGAGCAACTGATGATTTTTGTCGCAAGTATTTCTGCTACTTACTCTTGTTTTATTCTAACTGGGTAGTTACAATAATAAATTTACCAAGGCACACAAACCCCAGTATTAAAGTACTTGCTATTAAATATGATTTAGTCACATTTTTGCAAGGTTTTCACGACATTGTTCCCGTATTATACGGTTATACGGGCACTTTACGCTTTATTATCCCTTAATTATACCTTAGTCTCTCTTTCCAAGGTGCAGCTGCCAGAAAAAAATGATAAAAGCTAGAGGAATATCATTATTACGTTTTTTATACCTCGTTCGAGTGGTTTACCTTCCGAATATGATATTACAAAGATAATTACGGCATATAACAGACGGAAGCATTTAATATATTTTTTTGCAAGAGGATAAAAGGATGAAAGAACCATTTGAAAGATAACAGACGTTATTTAAATTTTGCAGTTGTGTATTATAAAGCGTCTTGAGGCAGAATGAGAAGTAAGGGTGACTGAAGGGTGCAGATAGAAGACGGGCAGTGTAGATGGGCTGCGGGGTTTCTCCTTTCCCGAAACCCTATACGCGTGTATTTCCTCTCAGCTGACATGTGTGTATTATAAAAGCATTCCTCAGCAGCTAAACGCGGAGTTTTCCTGGTGTTAAAAGAGCGATCGCGGATCACAGGAATGCGAATCTACTCCGGGCCTCTGTTTGTCCTGCTATCTGATTACTTTGACTGAGCACCCTTTGCACCTAAACGCCACTCCGACCGTTTTTTCAGCCCTGCTCTCGAAGAAACGGAAACTCACGTTTTATGAAGGGATTCCATAATAACGATAAATACGGCTGCGGTAGGTGTAACAAAAGGCGCAGGATCGGGGGGGAAAATTCTGATTTGGGTGTTTATTGAAAAACAAATGGCCTTGGGTGGCAGTTACTGCAGGGGTACGTGACCTCAGCCTGTCACCAGCGTGACCTTTTGGAAACAGAGCCAACGCCCACTTGCTTTGGGCCGGTTTCGCACTGTTTGCCCTATTAATTCATGCGTGAGCAGGACCCAAAGGTGCTGAAAAGTGATCCGAGGGGCAGATCAGTGGGGTTAGGGTGGGGGTCACTGCAGGGGACACTCCCCCCCCATTCCTTAATGCCATCGTTCCCAAAGGCGTACATTTTGAGACAGCGTCTCGCATTGACTGAGCAACAGAGACCCTCCCCTTGTTTGTCATCTGCAGTGCTGAACCAGATGCTGCAGACCATCATTTAATCCCCCTTTTTGGATGTAAAACTGCCAATGAAAGCAATTTGTCATAGATATCGCCACTGGTTTGGTCTATGCAGTGACAGCAAGGGCAACCCTTCCTGTGTTTATTAGGAGTGAAATCGAATATTTTTTAACTTCATCACCTGGATTAGAAGACAGGACCACTTTTGAGTGGGTCAAAATTAGCAATAATGAAAGATGATTACATTTTTGTGCTGGGTGATCACTGCATTTAGTTTGATTTTGTTAAAATATGCTTACAATTAAACCATCTTTTCATGGCGTTTTATCTTGCTGGCAGACACGTACGTATTTAGTTGTTGGTTGTGTGTTAGATATGGTTTATGTTTTGCTAGCTGCCTATAAATAGGTGAGGTGTGAAATAGAAAAAAGGATTAAGGCTTCATTGTTAAAAGCTGATGGACAGGAACCAAGGAGATGTAACCGGGACGACCGGCTGCTATGAGGATTCGTCCTGAACGGCAGCTACCTTCCACTCTCCAGTTATCTGTTTAGCGAGAATCGCGTTGGATTTCCTAAGATCAGGATCTTCTGCTACTGTGAAAATCCTAACGTTTAGGGTCTGTGCCTCAGAAGTTCAGAAGATACAGCTTTGCAGGGGCATCACAATAAACAGCCCCCCCCCCAAATAAATGAACACTAATTAGTTGAAATAGTGTCTTCCCTACTTGAATTTTCATTAGAATCTCCCTAGTTCAGGCCGAGCTCCACTTTTCATAAAACTCTAGTCACACTCCTGCAGCTAAACGTTGTTAGTAAGGCATTAGGCCCCTAACTAACACGTAAATGCAGCACGGGTGACTTTTACCTGCATACGCCTCGTATGCTTGTCTTATAGGCCGTATGAGTGCTATGGACATGCAGACTCCCGGGGGAGAAGCTCTGACGGCTCATAAATCCAGTAGCTTTCAAATGCGGGACAAAGTATTAAGTTCCTTGGTAGCGAAATCGGCCGGATTGAGTGGCAGAGGAGCCAAACTGTCGATGTCAGATACAGCCGCATTGAGACGGACACTGAGTGAAGTGGCGTTCTGGCGACCAACAGCCCCCTGAGCCACACTGGTATCTGCCATTAAGGGCCATAAACACAGGTATGAAACTCTAAGCCCCCCTTATTTAAAGGCACAGGTACTGAATAGGCCTGTCATGCTATAATCAGACAGTTTGGAGCAGTAGGAAGGGAAATAGTCTATTATCAGTACAACGGCCATTTTTTTACCTGTCAAAATAAATCCCCCCCCCCCCCCCCAGGCACTAACAGAGGTCAGAGGTCCCCTTCCATCCCTGGGCCCCTTTTATGGAAACCTGTCTTATTTATAAATGCCTGTTCTCGCCAGGTGAAGGTGGTCATTGGGTAAGAACCTGATTAGAACCTGAAAAGGACATGAACTTCTATAAAGATAAAGACCCCTGTTAGTTTGCTTCTCTGGACACGAGACATTTAGAGAGTAGCTAAGTATCTCCCTGTTGTCCGGGACATGTTTCATAGTGGCGTTACTGCAAATCTGTCTAATGAATTTTATGTCAGAACTAAGAGAATGTGTGATACTGCCTGACCAAAGATGTCAGCAAATCGGTGTTATTGATAGTGATCAAACAAGAAGGATAAAAATTCTGGTCAAATAATTTTTTTTTCTGTTTGCTGTTTTGAACTTTTGAGTTTTAGTTTTATATGTGATCTTTTCTTATACGAAGGGGCCCTTTGCTTTGTGCTTTAGTGCTGTTGGTAATTTAATATGTGGCAGAACCCTGTCTAAGTTTGGATTTTTGTGCCCCTGAGTTTTGATGGGTGCTGTTGGATTAGCACACACCGGTATGCTGGCCTCTCTCGCGAGTGAAAGGGACACATCGCCTCCCTTTCCATGTTCAACGGGTTAAAATCCAAGTGCGACAGATGGTCCAGTGCCTTGGCAAGCACTTCCCTAGACAACAAAGGGATTATGGCAGCACGGCAGCCCAAATTAAAGTGTTACCTTAATATGGGGGGGGATTCCCAAATCACATCATCGCATGTGTTTATGTCTCCAAGCCCCCGTCATTAAATGAATGCTTGCTGTGTATACTTGCAGAAGTTGTGGGATTACACACTGCAGAGGGGTGAGGCACAGCATTGAGAGTCTTTAAGGGTTAAAGAGGGTGCTTTGTGCAGGATTGTATGGCCCCCAGCCATGGGGAATGGCATAGGGGCATGCTGAGTGCTTTTTCTGCTCTCTGACGGGTGTTCTCTACGGTCACGTCGAGTGGGATGAATCATTACTTTGCAATGGTACACCAGTAAGACCAGCGACGCTGAGACGTGTCACAAACCTGGAACATTCAGGATTGAAGTTCCCATTGAACAAGACCCAAATGAATCATTTAGCTTAGATATTTTAACAACCATACCCTCCATTCGAGAATTCTATACATCACAACAGTTCTAGTCCAGAGGATTTGATATGACGACCCTCAGACAGATTAGGTCTCCTGGTTGAGCCCTTGATGTCTTAGCAACGCCCCTGGTGATACTCGTGACAGTGACTTTTTAAGCATTTTTTCATCCCTAATGGTGCACATATCTAGCACAACGTTATAAAGAAAGCTGTGTGGTCGGGGTGGAGTTCCCGGACAGGTGAATAGGGTATGCTGACACCTCCTCACATTTAATCTGCCTTACCTGACCCTGTCTCATGTAGAAGTCCCGCTCTCACAAAAACAGCCTTGTCTTCCCCAGCCCAGAGGAAAAGGAGTCACGGATGATGGAAATTAGATTTAACACCCACAGACTTTTCAATACACCCCTCCTCCCCCCCCCATGATGCTGAGGATTTTATTTTACCCAATGGAGGGCTTGGTATCGACGAGCTGGAACTCGCATCCAAGCTGCTCTTCTCATCTATTACCCTCTCCAGTGGAGAACACGTCCTGGCACGCCACAGCCACCCCCCATCTCCGCAGAAAGCCCCCCCACCTCCCTAAATCCAAATCCAACTGCTCTTAGTACCCCCCCGGGACTGAGTACTAACTAATTCCGAGTTGTTCCCATGTCTAAACCTCAGTCACTCTTCCTCCATCCTCATCCTGTGTTGACCCTGCTGCCATTTTTTTTTTGCAAAAAAAAACACAAATTCAGCTTCTGCTCTAAGATCTAATTTTCCAGGTACAAAGATCTGCTCTGTTCCGCATCACATCTTACTGTTCTGCAGCAGAGCAGATTAGTAAAGGTTTAGGCAAAGATCAGGGACTTCGGACCAAAAGTACAGTCATTGGTGTTACGGTTTGATGCGGTAAGTGTGCAGTAAATATTGACATGTTTTGTATATAAACAGCCATGTATTTTATCTGTTCGGGTCACGCTGTCGCTTCCCGTGTCTGTTGTTTTTGACAGGACACAAGTTTCACTGAATATTTATCCATTTCTATGTCTTGAGACATTCTGAGCCCTGATGTCAGACCACATCCACGAAGGAACATTTGCTCACCGTCAAAAAACCGCTTGACAAAATGGACGTATAAAGGTGTTAGCAATGTTTCAGACAATAGCCATCAAGCTCAGAGAAGGGATCTAAGAATGATTATATGGACTTTCGCGAAGTTCTACTTATATGACGGAGTTATTGTAAATGATGAAATGTGCCGTCTCAGTGCTTGTGGTGTAGAGCTGCGTGGGGTCACCCAGCGAGGAGTAAATCTTCCAGATCAAAATGTCGAACAAAGTCGCCGAGACTGAGACTGTGAGGCGGCCGACGCAGAGCGTGGAGAAGCGGCTAATGCTACTCCCGCCCGCGCTAACATATCTGTCCTGTTAACCGAAGTGGCGGCTGGCAAGCTGCGGCACGCTGGAGGAGATGACAGACATGCTATTATCACTTAGTGTCTCCTAGCTTGTCCAAACCTGCGCCGGGCCATTGATCAGCCGCAGGAGACCCGTCTGTAAGCCCCCCCCAACCCCCGAACACACACCACCACCTCCACAATCTCCACACTTTCTTTTGACTTTATATATAAAATCTGGCTGCTTAAGACATGCAACCCAAAAAGACTTGCATCTGCCTTACGAAGCTGGTTTGAGAGAAGCATAAGCAATGTGGGTTACACATATCCCATGTAGACTTGAACGAGCATTTCTAATCCCCGTTTATGTTGTCTGGACCTTAACCACTGCTCCCCCTGCTGACTCAGCTGTGTGCCCCCACAGTCACCTCTTCCCATCGCATTTCACACTCTCCCGTCACTGACCATGTGTTGGTCCCCCTCACCATGCATTGTGTGCGGTCTGTGGGAAGCTTAGGTGGTCCAGGAACAAGGGGGAGGGGCTGTCATTACCAGCATTGGTTTGATTAAGAAGGTAATTAAATGTAGGAAATGGAAGGAGGTGAGTATAGTCTTGGATGGGCAAGTCTGGGCCCTTCGCCGGAATACCACTGCATTGATTCACCTTGTTCTTCTCCTCCATTGTCAGTATGGTTCTGTTCGAACGTGTTGCCAATTAGTTGTTCCACTCTCATGATCCCAAAAGGAGAGGTATTGTTCAAATTAAATTACAAAAAAAACTTGGCAATAGGAAAAATGGAAACATTACCATGTTATGGATATCTTAACTTGCCGATGTTGACATGTATTACTGTTCTGCATTTAAGAGGCTTGGCTTTTAAAGGAATTTCCCGTTTCATGGCATATTTTATCTATTTCTTAATCTATGTTTATCTATAACATCCCTAGTTATATGACTCTTTATTGCACTGAAGAAATTCCGATTACATAAACTGTTCGTAGGAACAATAGCTGTACTTCTTTGACCTGAACTTACCGTCCAGTAAGGAGACCAGCTCCTCAAACAATGCACGTGCTGACATGCAGATTCATCTGGAATCCTTTGGCATGCTTCTACTGAAACATTGACCAGCCCACATTGACATATTCACTGGGATACATGGGATTCAGTCACTCTTGACCTTGGGTTGAACCTCTTTGAGTTATATGGATACGCTATGGACAGGATAACAGTCCAGCTTAAGGCTCTGAAACACACATTCACCTGGTCACATGATTACATTACCCCAGAGGAAAAATTATACCTTATGTATATGCGTCAGGAGGAAACCTAGAGCACCCAGATGAAGTCTTTGTGAAAATGGACCTGACTTTGTAGCTGACGGTGCCTTTCAATATGTCCTTTTTTTGAGGGAACCCTTGTCTTACCCCAGTTATGTCTCTTCTTTGAATGGATAACTCAGCGTTGACTCCCCTTTGGGGTTGATATCTCAGCTTTGACTCCCCCTTGACTCGTTTTCAGGGTGATAATCCAGTTTTAACTCTACTCTGACTCGTCTTCGGGGTGATAACCCAGTTTTGACTCTACCTTAGGGTGATAACTCCAATACACCTCTTCTTGAACATACCAACTCAGCCCTAACCTAACAAGTACCCCCCCCCCCCCATCAGTTATATCCAGGTGAGGTCAGGGCACGGAACAGTGAGACCTCTTCTCCCGGGAAAACCAACTTCCATCCTCAACCCCCTCCGCCCCCCCCCCCTCACACACACACACACACACCAAAACAGTTTGCCGGGCGTGTCCCCATCTGCCTGGGAATGTTGGCTCAGGAAGGGGGTGTCGGGGGTTAGGGAAGAGAATGCATTTTCACACCTGCATATTTTAATCATGTCTTGAACCACAACATGTCAACAATCTGATAGCTAGTAAAATTTAGTTTTTCTATGGATTCAAGCAAATTGCCATGGCTAAATCAAGTGGTAGCATCAGTTTTTAAGACTAAATCATTCATTATTGTTGCCTCTTAGTAATACCAATCTGTATTCAGGCACTCTACCTTATGACAGAGATTTTTGTATAATCAGAGAATTTTTTGAGGTCCCACAGTTGCCTGAGGACATTGATTGAATTCTGATATGTTCGTATATCTTTCCTCTCTGAAGGGCGATGTACGATTCCCTCTGGTAAATGTTTTAGATTGTTTTATTGCAGAAAGTCTTGTTGTGACTTGTCATTTTTGGGAAGATGGTGCACCCCCCCCCCACCCCCTCATCGTTTAGCAAATCTGAATTTCAGTGGATGGAGGATCGCCAGCGTGAATGATTCTAAGGCTTTTGAGGTCATTTGATTTGCTTACATGCAAATGTTCACATTTATTTGTTTTAAACAGAGCTGGGGGTTTGGCTCAAAGTTTTCGGCGCTTTAAGGGTGACTGCAAAAAAAAAAACTGTCGTTTTTTTCAGATGAAGTCACTTCTCAGTACAGCTTTAGTCCAAATGTAGCCAGTTTTTAAAACATACATTTCAGTTCACGTGTTGGAGCTTGGAGCATTTAATGGTAGCACTAGGCACATTCAGAAGAAGAGATGTGGCTGAATGAATTCCGCTATCCCAACGGGGGAGGGGGGGTTCAGACCCATAAATGATGCCTCATTCCTAATCATACTTCACCTGCCACTTCTTCTCTGCTTAATTCTACTGGCCATTATTGAGGAACATTGTACCACACGGCTTCACTTAAAGCTTTGTCATGCCTGGCAATTTTATGAGTGTGTGTTAGCAATCGTCCATAATACTGTCCTGAAAAATGATGTATTTATTTGCCTTTGGTCTTTACCTACTGCATACCAGGGTGGTTCACTTCCATTGTTGTGATTTTTGATAGGATCTTAATAATAAATACATTCCTCCTATCTAACCATCTATTAGGGGTGTAACGGTACACAAAAATGACCTTGGTTTTGAAGTCACGGTTTGGTATGTTTTCGGTACATCTGGGACATAAGAAACCAAACACAAACTGCTTCTTCTTTTATTAAACAGTGGTTTACCGGACAAAGTAAGACAGTATTTCGCAAATAAAAAGTCTCTGTCAATTCTGCTGCCATCTACTAACAGAAAACTAAAAAATTCCTTAAAAGTAACTTAAAATAAATATTCTCTTAATATAATAAAAATAAAATAAATATCCATTAAGGTGCACATTTAAAAACGAACTTTATTATATTAACATTAATCTATCTATCTATCTATCTATCTATCTATCTATCTATCTATCTATCTATCTATCTATCTATCTATCCAGTCTGAATGAAAGTGTCTGTGTACGTTTGTTACAACTGTATTACAACCGTTTTCATATATAGTTCCGCTATTTGAACAGATACACATTGTTGTCACTTCTGCATTTTTTATACACATGAAGGAAAAAACAAGCAAAGAAAAAACAAGTAAAAAGTTTTTATCTGCTGACATACATCATAGTAAGAGACTTGAGGTTAATTTGGACACTGTTTTCTTGCATCGAAATCAAGCATTAAGTAATGCTTTGAGTTGATTGGTGGCGTGCAGTAACCTGTTGATTACAGCACTTAATCGTAAAAGGAAATTTAATATTCACGTAGGTAAAAGTAGCCGATATGCATTTTCAGGTTTAGTTCTTATCACTTTCAAAACACGCTGAATGATGATAGCTAATTGTCCTTAAAATGCAAATCGATGGCATTCACACTGGGCCAAGCACAAAAAGTGACTCTCTGACTGGCCTCCCCAGTACTCGCCCTTGCTGAAGAAGCTGTACTGCCAGATTGCCAAGACGTGCCCCATCCAGATCAAGCTGTCCACTGCCCCGCCCCCTGGGAGTGTGATCCGCGCCATGCCCGTCTACAAGAAGGCAGAGCACGTGACCGAGGTGGTGAAACGGTGTCCCAACCATGAGCTGGGTCGCGATTTCAACGACGGTAAGAAACCGTCACTCCAAGCCACACATGCCCACCCCCACCCCCCACGATAGTCACTTTAATAACACCCTAGACGATGGAGGTGGAGTTAGAAGAAACCAGCGTTTCCCAATCCGGTTCTCAGGGACCCACAGGCGGTCCAAGTTTTTGCTTCTTCTCATCTCCCTACCAGACAGTCCATGTTTTTTCTGAGCTGGGAGGGATCAAATATGTGGACTGTCTGTGGGTTTCCAAAGGACCGGATTGGGAAAGACTGGAATAAACCGTGGGAAAGAGCTCATCAAAGCATAGTGTGTAGGCAGCCTGAATACACATACAGGTGGTGGAGTACAACAGTTTCACCGCATGCAAAAGACATCATGTGTTGAACAGGCTGGATAAACAGGATTTGATTTATGCTATCAGAGAGTGTCAGTGAGAGCCAAAAGACGCACGCTCTCACTAATACCATAGCTTTTAGCTTCAGCTAACGAAGAACACATTCTATCCCCCAATACAGGCAACTCTGGGAGTTTATAAACACTCTGTCAGCTAGGCCAGAGCTCAGCGTAGGCAGATTGCTACGTAAGGGTGACGACTGGCGCAAGGGGAACCAGACAAAGTCCCCAACCAGTGAAATCTACTGAGGGGGAAACTCCTTCACCAACACCCCCAAATGTCAGCACAAAATATGTCTTGCGTATTGAACATATGAGTGTAATTGTTGTTATTTAGGTTACTACCAGACATATTCTGTGTTTTGTGTATATTGTTGACCTAAGTCAACGTATCATATTTGATTAAGCAGCATCGTAATGACGCTTTTCATGAGCTATATTATTTTCCCTCGTTTTTCTTTTCTACGAAATGGCGCGAATTGCATTTATCTTTCACCTAACGGCTCCCGCTCCCGTTGTACCCTACCCAGGCCAGGTGGCTCCAGCCAGTCATCTCATCCGAGTGGAAGGGAACAACCTGTGCCAGTACGTGGACGACCCTGTCACAGGTCGGCAGAGCGTGCTGGTGCCCTACGAGTCTCCGCAGGTTCGTGCTCCGCTGCCCTGCTCTGTAAGGACTGCCATTGCATGCACATGTTATCATTATCGCTTTGCATAGCTGGCACCTTTACCCAAAGCAACTTACAATTTTACAGTTGTGTAATTTTATCACAATGACAAGCAAGACCCTCCTTCAACTTGCAACCCTCTGGCAATGAAGTTCATGCTGTTATCTTCCATGTTGTGTGCTGCGCTAAGGTTGCAAATTTTAGATCACACCTAAAAACAATGATAGACCTGGTCCCTGGGCTCTTAATCTGAAGATTAAGTGCACATACTTCATCTGCGGGTGTTCACCCACACCATGGTAGGATTATTTCGCTCCCAGAGATGATCCTTCAGCTACTTTGGCTTACAGACATTTCAAGAGACTCCGGTTCACGTTCCTGTCATCTATACTGAGCATTTCTTCCCAGCCACAACCTAACAGTGGTTTGAGCCCTACCAGTAAACGTGTCTGAACTAGCATGAAGAGAGAAAGAATGGTATTTCAGCAGATCAAATGGACGTTTAGCAACGAGCAAAATCACTTTTAATCATCATTATTGTTATAATTGTTCTTTTTGTCTAATTGCTGCTTAGAATTCTGTGCCTGTTGTACATAATTTTTTATCTTGGTTTTTGACATGTTGATGGATATTGTACAGGTTTAGAAACAGGATTTTACTGAGCAGCTCTTAGTGAAGAGTGACGTGAAGTTGTTCACTTTTCACAGGTGGGCACAGAGTTTACCACGATCCTCTACAACTTCATGTGCAACAGCAGCTGCGTGGGAGGAATGAACCGGAGACCCATCCTCATCATCATCACCCTGGAGATGAGAGAGTAAGAACCTCTAGCCATCCGCCGTATATAAACACACACGTGCACAGACCTTACATGGCATTCTAAATACTCATAGAGGCTTTCCTTATACAAAAAAGTTCTTAGGGCAGAATGAAAAATGATTGGTTCAGTGGGATAGCCAATCAGATTGTAGAGGAGGTGGGACCAAGACATCTGATTAGTTAATCCCTCCTCTAGTTGTTTAGACCCACCTCCTCTATAATTTGATTGGCTATCTCTCTGAACCAATCACTTTTCAGTCTCCCCAAAGAACATTTTTGTGTAAGAAAAATTCCCATGAGTGTGTTAAATCTGCCCACAGTGGCCAGGTCCTGGGTCGAAGGTCGTTCGAGGGCAGGATATGTGCGTGCCCAGGGCGCGATCGCAAGGCGGATGAGGACCACTTCCGGGAACAGCAGGCCCTAAACGACAACGTGGCCAAGAACAACAATACCAACAAACGCAGTGAGTAGCAACCCTGCTTAGTGGCCCCCTGCTTGACTCACAGCCACTTCACCGCCAACAACCTTCCCCCTATTGTGTCCCATTTGTAGCTTTCAAGCAGACGCCAGTGTCCATTCCAGGACCTGCTGTCAACTTCAAAAAGCGTCGACATGGAGAGGAGGAGATCTACTATATTCCTGTAAGAGACAAAAGGAATTGGCCTACAGACGTGATCTACTCACTGACCACTTTTCTTGAATTGAAATTCTCGCTCCAGCCAGCTGACTAAAGTTGGCAGCCCTGTTATTATTGAATGGGAAATGCTCCATTTTCTGAAATATTTACCTGATACTGACACTATAAAATCTGTCTTTAAGAGGGAATAAACTTAGAAGGTCTCCATGATCGCTTGTCCAACACTTATAATGTCTACTAACAAGATAAGAAGTCTGCTGATACTAATTGCTAAACTTCACAAAGCAATTACACCAACTAACTAATTACACCAACTACTTTTTCCACACTGCAGTTACTTGATTAATTATATTCATTACTCTGTTCTGCTTTGCACTGATCTCTGTTAGAAAAATTACATTCATTCTTATTCATAAATTCATAACAAGGTATGGTCATGCATTAGATAGACGCTAATCGACTTCCTGTGATCCAGTTACAGCAGCAGTCATATTAAGTCCGGTTGCGTGTGGAGTGTAGGGGAAGCTCTCACGGCCTCTATGCGACCCGTGTGCTTTGCAGGTGCGGGGCCGGGAGAACTTTGACATCCTGATGAAGATCAAGGATAGCTTGGAGCTGGTGGAGCTGGTTCCACAGCAGCTGGTGGAGTCCTACAGGCAGCAGCAGCAGCTCCTGCAGAGACAGTAAGTCGGCTGGGGGGGGGGGGCATCGGGACTAAGCCACCCAAACACACCGTCTGCCCACCTGACGGAGAAAAGCCAAATTTAACCAAACATTAGTGATTTCTTAGAATTGCCCTTGGACACCCCCTAAGAGAGAAAATATATTTTTTTTTTTTAATTGTTATTCCCACCCCCTGAATCAACTTTTACCTACCAGGGATTCCTCAAGACTTCTGACACAATTCAAACACACTAGTGCCTAAATGCCCACCCCCAGAATGGCATCCTGGTGACACCCCCCACAAGTTACACTACCATTCAGAAATTTTGGAGTCACTTAGAAATGTCCTTGTTTTCCATGAAAACATACATCAGACTTTGCTTTCATCGAAGAGTCCTCCATTTGCAGCAGTTATAGCCATATACAAAGCATTGTACGAGATCTTCAGTTTCCTGGAAATTTCTCGCATGGAATAGCCTTCATTTCTCAGAACAGGAACAGACCGACGAGTTTCAGAAGAAAGTTCTTTGTTTCTACCCATTTTGACCTTGTAATCGAATCCACAATCGCTGATCCTCCAGAAGTCCAAAGAAGACCAGTTTTATTGCTTCTTTAATCAGCACAACAGATTTCATCTGCGCTAATATAATCGCAAAAGGGTTTTCTAATGATCAATTAACCTTTATTTAATGATAAACTTGCAATAACTTTTGGAACACAGGATTAATCGTTACTGACAATGGGGCTCTGTACACCTAAGTAAATATTCCGTTAGAAAACAGTCATTTCTATCTATCATAGTCATTTACAACATTAACAATGCCTACACAGAATTTCTGATCAATCTGGTGTTTTTTTATGAACAAAAAACTTGTTTATTTTCAAAAGCAAAGAAGTTTCACCCCAAACTTTGGAACGGCACTGTATGAACGCTCACCGCAGCCCAACCCCCTCTTTCCCGGACAGGAGCCACGTATCGGCCCCCTCCTCCTCCTACGGCTCCCCCATGCCCAACATGAACAAACTCCACGGGGGCATCGGCAAGCTGCCAGCCGTGAATCACCTGGTGGGCCAGTCCCAGCAGAGCCCTGGGCCCCTCCATGGCATGACGCACATGGGTGAGACCACACGTCCATTCTGTCATTATTTACCCATCCATCCATCTATCCCTCCATCCTTCCATCATTCTGCTTATGCCATTCAGAGTCATCATTGGGATCTAGAGCCACACACACACACACACACAGAGCTGCAGTCAGATCCTTATGGGGACTCTCCATTCATTTCTATGGTCATATCTCTAATCCTAAAAATGACAATCTTAACCCCTACCCAGCCCTAACCTTAACCATAAGCAACCAAACAAAACTAAAACAACATTTTTAGTTTTTTTTAACTGCAGTTACAAAACATCAAAATAACAGGTTTTTATCACTTTCTGGAGAAATGTGTTCCCCACAATGTAATATGTGCATAACCCACACACACACACACAGAGACACAGACACACACACACACAGAGTTGCACATTAAAGCCAAGTTTACAGTCTCGCCTAAAACGCTTGTGTTTTGACTGCCGTAGGAAACCAGAGTAGCTCTCAGGAAACCCACAGAAACGCAGGGAAAAGACACAAATAAGCCACACAGAGAGTCCAGGCTCAATTCAGACTCAATCAATAATACCTACAATAATTAAATGATACATTGTAGTAAATGTAGCTGTTTAGTCGGCTTTTACAACCTTCAGATCTCCAGCTCTTTGGTCAATGAGAATCATTTGGGCTGTTAAATCACAGCACCCTGCAGAAACATAGACACCTAGAATCATGCATTTTCATAGAAACAAACTCTACAGCCCCCAACATTAATGACAAGTCATATTTGATTGGCTTGTCTATGCTACCATCAAGCACTACACGCTCAGAAAAAGGGTACAAATTTGTTGTCAGTGGTGCTGTACCCATGTAATTGTACCTTTTAAGGTATAGAAATGGACTCTGAGGAACATCCCAAAGGTACAATGTACCATCAATGGTACAGAAATGTTCCTCAGAGTCCATTTCTGTATCTTAAATGGTACAATTACCTTCAGCTAAGGGTACAGTAGGCAGACCCTTGAGGGTACAGCCCCAGTGACAAGCATAGGTACAAATTTTTACCCTTTCTTCTGAAAGTATAATCTTCATTTCCTTTCCTCAATATACAGCGAATAAGCCAGTCGTTTCACCTCCTCATCGAGTTTGTTGCTTATGTTATTATTATTACAGTAGCCTGCTATGGACTGTTATGTTATGGCTGAAGAGACTGTTAGGTGGATTCTGGGACTAACTCTACCATTTATGCAGAAACCGTGCAGTAACAGCAGCTCGGACAGTTAGCACTGACCAAATGAAGAACGAAATTCCACAGCAGGATTAATTTTCCCAAAACCTACTGTGGAAATTTAATGGAAGTTTTTCATTGGATTACATCATGAGGACTGAGCGAGTTTAAGTTCCCGACACTGTACTATATGATGAGGAGGCCTGACTTTACCTCATTTGTGGTCTCAATTGCTCTTCACTTGACCAACTGTATGGAATAGAGTAACCAAAGGAAGGAGAAGCTGCAGATGCCGGTGGTAGTTTATTAATGGATACTGCTTAGTATTATCCAGATAGCACTTCTGTGCTGGCCAGTGATTCTGATCCATCAGCATGTCACTGATCCACACTAAGGGAGAGAATGGACTCTATGCATGAGATACAAACAAGCAGGAAGCTGCTTTTAACCAAAAATAATTCAATTCAATTCAATTTATTTTTATATAGCGCTTTTCACAACAAGGTTGCCCCAATGCGCTTTACAGGTGTGTT
>JAODJX010000109.1:3938725-3952790 GCA_026776945.1 Isichthys henryi | reverse complement strand
TGCTAACATAGATAGGGAAGTAGTCCTATGGTTTGCTGAGTGCAAGGTTTAAACCATGATCCAGTCCTAGTTAAAGTAAAATAATGAGATGTGATTTCTGTGCCCAGCCTTGCCGGGTTGGTAACGCACCCCAGCGGTACACACACGTCTTCTCCTGGCAAACATCATTTGCATGTTTCCGTTCCCACCGGAGCGTGTGCTTTGATTCCCGCGGTTTGTTACTATGTGTCCTACACACCACTGCTTTTCCCGCCAAATCCGCCACCTTCTAAGCCACGCAGGAATGTCACCGGCCCCTGACCGCTCCTGCGTTTCTATCCCGCTCAGGTTCCAACATGCTGAACAGCCATCACATGCAGGCCAACGGCGACATGAATGGGGGCCACTCCGCCCAGACTGTGGCATCCGCCTCGCACTGCACCCCTCCCCCTCCGTATAACCCTGACCCCAGCCTCGTCAGGTACTTAACCCTCCACTGATGCACCCGTGACACACCCCAGCCCGGACACGTTCTGCCACACTGGTAGCCCATCGGGCTAAATCTCTTCCGGCCACTATGCAGAACGGTCCCAACCACTGTCCCACATTGTGTCACTATCTGCATTTGGGCTCCAAAGCTGCATCCATGTACCAGTAACTACGGTGCCATCAGTGGTTCACAGCTTATATTCTAAATGTATGAGCAGCCTAACCACCAAGTGCGCATGTCTGCTTTTCCGAACCCAGTTGGAACAAAATCACGCACATGCCCGTATGACATCATGAAAGTACCCCCACCCCCCTCACAAGATATATACCTTCGGGGTGTAAACACGCGAAACTCAAACCGTTTCGTATTGGATTGTACTAGTTTGAATTGCACTATTGCTTGTTACTATCGTCTGTGTCCTATATTTATTGCCTTAATTTTAAAGTTTTAGTAAAGTAATCAGAAAAAGTCTTTTTCAATATTTCATTCAGTCTAATACAGTCTAATACATTTCGTTCAGTCTAATACATTTAACGTGATTGTAACAGGCTGATTGTAATGAGACTTCAATGTTAAACGTACTTTTTTTGAAAAACATAAACACTGCATCTGAAAAACAAATTTACTGCATCTTTCTCAGAGCTGTCACTGAATAGGAATACATGAACGCAGTAATATATTTAGGAGATGCCGAGTGAAATTTGCTTGTGACGCTGAACGTCTGCTTTTTCAAGCAAACGATTTACTCTTTTATTTACATCTCGATCACCGAATATGAATACATTAATGCAATAGCGTATTTCATAAATAAATGTCCACACCGTGTATTTTTTAAACTTTTCCTTTTTAAGCGAGAGGTTTTCTCTTTTACCACCGAATGCGAATACATTACTTTAATAACATATTGTAAATGTCCACACCACCAATGTATCATTGGAGCAGGGGCGGTGCTTTCATGACATCATACGGGCATGGGCGTGGTTTTGTTCTAACTGGGTTCAGATAAGAATGAGAGTTTCAGGAAGATGGTGATTTTCAGGCGACGATTAAGATGCAGAAATATCGGAGCGTAGCATCATTTTTTCATGTAAACATATGTAAGCCTGTTACACCTACATTATATTTACTTAGATATTTCTCTGTGACATAACTATGATCCTGACTGAGGCTTCGGCACTGACATAGCTGTGTATTTAAAAAATAGCAAATGTAATGCACCTTCTGGTCACAAGACCAATTCCTTAAGTATTACACCACCTGCTGGCTCATACTAGCAAAGAAAAATAATATGGTGTTCACTCACGTCAGTCCTCAGGGATCTGGTTGGGGTTAGACTAAAAATTTGGCCTTTTGCATAATTCCCATTACTGCAAATTTACTACAATTCTCATTTAGGAAAAAAATACAGTAGGAACATTAGCACCTTTTTGAAAACTGTTCACTGTTTACAGCAGAAAGCTGAAGGAATGAGCAGTGTTTTTTTTCAGTAGGTATGCTACCTGACCCTTATTCTTTTATATCTGCAAATGGCTTTCGAAGTTGAGCTGTTTGTCACAGACAGGGCTTCACATGCGAGATCTTTTAATGATTAAAGTTGAATGAAAACGACTCGGCTGGAACAGTAAGGAACTGGACACTTAATTTGCTTGTAAGTAAGCTGTCCACAGAATAAGGATGTATATATAACTGCTGTACACACATTAACTAGAGCATATCTTTGCCTAAATTCATTCATTTCAATATTTCCTTCCTTGTCAGGCTGTCACAGTCAAGTACCAATGTGCAGCATTTTATTTATTTGTTTTAAATTCTGTTCAGTATAGCATTATGTTTGATAAAGTGGAATTATTGATACTTTTTTATATTGTACAATACTTTCATGTTTTAAAAAAAACCCTCTGTGTTTATAATAAAAACATTATAGAAACAAAAAGGCGTGAATCATTTAATGCAGAGTGCATTTCCATAACCTTCCATAACCATAACCCAATTTAGCAGGGAAGATTTGAGGGGCGCCACTGGTGTGACGTGTTACTGCATGATGCATGTTTACTTACACATGTGTGGGAGTTTTACTTACACTAAAATGTTCTGAGGGCAGAAGGAAAAATGATTGGTTCAGAGAGATAAGGTGGGTCCAAGTAATGATAAGATCAAGACATCTGATTGGTTGGTCCCGTCTACTCTAGTCGCTTGGTCCCACCTTCTCTACAATCTGATTGGTTATCTCCTTGAAACAATGATTTTTTTTTCCTTCTCCCCTCAGAACACTTCTGTGTAAATAAAACTCCCATGAGCCTGTAGGTCTGTTACACAGCAGAGTACTAACACACACTGTATTCTTGACCGGATGGGTTCTGATGGGGACCAAGCCAGGCTTTTCGGAAGACATGCTCCTCAGTTCCCTCTTAAACACTGGCGGTGCTGTAAGCGGGAAGGAGCTGTCTACGTGGTCACAGCGGGATTCTTTTTCTCTGAACAGTTTCTTAACCAGTCTCGGATGCCAAAACTGCATTGACTACTTCACATCCCAGGGCCTGCAGAGCGTGTATCACCTCCAGACCCTGTCTATGGAGGTAAACGACAGCTCTCTCGTCATCTTCACTTCTGCTTTGTGGCCATCAAACTCCAGTCCTTGCAGGCCATGCGCTGTGCTGGTGTCCATCCCTGCAGGGTACTTATCTTACAGAGCCATTGATTGACTGGATCGCACAATTTAAATGAGAAAATGACCAATGAAATGTGTTGGTTCATGACCCACTGTCACCTTTACTGTCTCTAAACTAAAGTTGTTTATTGTTACTTAAATGCTTTTACAGGTGTAATCCTGACCTAAATTATACAAGATTAAATTATAACTTAATTTAAAATAGTCATAATTCATTATTTACGGCCTAAGAATGATTAAATAAAACTTCCTTGTTGGAAATAACTCAAGGGCTGCATTCATTTTAAAGGATGAACATTCTTTTTGTATGTTTACATAGCATCAGTACCACAAATTTTCAGATTTTTTGTTTTTTTTTGCCAACATTACAGTAAAATGACCACCAAACTGAAAGTGGCATGTTTGATTTAATGCAATTTCTTGATGCAGTCTGTTCAAGAGTCCAAAAAAAAGTTGAATTCAGGGGTGTGCTGAAGTGAAAAGCAGGACCCCCCCCCATGTCCTGTGGGGATTGGAGTTTTACACATTTGTGATTGTTCTGGAATCTGGATCAGTGAAATTCGTTCATCTGTGAGGTGCAGTCGTGCAGCAATGAAAGTTACACGCACAGTTACGGTGGAGCAGGGTGCCTAGTTGCACATAATCATGTTTGTTTGGAGTGTTCATGGCCCGAGCAGCAAAAAATAAACACATGGTGTGATGTTCCTGCTTGTTTGCGCACAGTGAAAGCTGATCAGTGCATTGACTGCTGATGTCTCATATTGTACACAGTCTCGA
This sequence comes from Isichthys henryi, assembly GCA_026776945.1. Lineage (NCBI taxonomy): Eukaryota > Metazoa > Chordata > Actinopteri > Osteoglossiformes > Mormyridae > Isichthys > Isichthys henryi. Next base: position 3,948,876 of record JAODJX010000109.1, on the reverse strand, counting down.
TGGGCATGTTTGTTAATTGTGTGGTAGTTAGTCTGCACAGTGACGTCAACGACTGCAGTTATACACAAACACAGCCGGCCAGCTGTGCCTTCTTCTGTACGCAGTCGTGCTCTGTGATCGATTGCTCGTGCCTGTTGGGCCGGGTTGTGTCAGAGTGGCTCAGCGCTATGTCTGCTCCCCCCCCCCCATCAGGACCTGGGGGCCCTGAAGATCCCCGAGCAGTTCCGCCTGGCCATCTGGCGGGGCCTGCAGGACATGAAGCAGGGTCACGACTACGGGCAGCAGCTCATCCGCTCCAGCAGCAATGCGGCCATCGGGCCGTCGGGCGAGTTGCAGCGGCAGCGCGTCATGGAGGCCGTACACTTCCGCGTGCGCCACACCATAACCATCCCCAACCGGGCCGGCACCGGCGAGGACTGGGCCGACTTCGGCTTCGACATGCCAGACTGCAAAGTGCGCAAGCACTCCATCAAGGAGGAGTTCGCCGAGAGCGACATCCACTAGGTCGTCGGCCATCTCGCCTTGTAGCGACACTCTTCACATCCTTATTTAAAGACTGAGAATCTTCCGGAATCAATAGAGGTTGTGCTCGGCTTCGGCTTATATGACCATTGCGACAAAGATCAAAAACTAAGCACTCTTTCCCGTTATTTTTTTAACAAAGCACTTCCACGCTGAGGTTATTTTCAGTCAGTCTTGCCTACATTCTTTGGCCAATCTGGATAGTTCACCTCTGTCTCTTTTCCCAAGTACTCGCGGCCTTTTGTCTTGAGAAAACGGTGACTTTGATCGATAATCAGAGCCTCAGACCTGAGGGAGGAGGCCGGGCTGCCATCTTGTAGGTGGGACAGTTTTTTAGCGGGATTCTTGGGTCACGGCCCCCGTAGCTAAGCTCCCCGCACGTGTGTCGTGGTCACAACCTCATATTCTCTCTACACGGGCAGAAGCCAAGGCCTCTACGGACCACAGAAAAGCCCCTCGCTGGTGCCTCGCAGTGAGAATTTCCCCCTCGACTGTAACACTGCTGTGCCCTGCTCCTTCTAAGTGGCCACCAACTTGCTAATTAATTTAACAAACTGCCAACTTGCGAATGTCGGGGGGAAAATGTATTGCTTGAACAAAATATGTCATTAGTTCTTTTCTTCTGTGTACATATTCATGTAAAAAAATGTGTTTTTGTTCTCAATCAACAGAAAGTGTTCATTGATGTGTTGAAATGTATTACGTTTTGCATAGATCAATGGCCATATGCTTCACGAATGTGGATTTTAAATACACATCATGTGTACATTTACATGGGAGCAAACGTATAGCCCGTTCCACCTGCACGTCTGCTTTTCGCCGTGGAAACGAATTCTGACCATTGAACGTGCTCCGCGTGGTTATAGAGTGCAGTAGTTTTGATGGAGACTGAATTCATGGTAAGAAATACAGAGACGTTGCGAATCATTAGCTCTGTCCTTAGTTTATGATATTTTGAATAGGTCACAGCTCTCCTTCAAACCCACCGTATATCTTGGATTACAGCAAGAGATAGTTTCTGTAACTAGATCGGCCGGCTGTTGGATACCCTTAGACTGAAATTTCTCTACTGTTGAAAATCAAGGATAACTGACTAAATGCAGTATTATAGGCTGGATATGCATACTGACTGTTTTTCAAAAATACTACAAACACATTTGGTATTGGTAGACGCTAAAGGCATTTCTTGTTGTATTATAATATAAATATATAGAAAATATAAATGTTCTTTGTTTTAAGGATGGAAAATTGATATCTTTTCCCTTTTGGAATTTGCTGATTGAGCAGTAACCCTCGAAAGGGAAATAATATTTAATCCACGGGGCTGGGCTGGGTTGTGCAACTTTGAGTCAAACTGGATTCTGGTCAGAAAATGGAAAACGCCAGTGTTCTGTGGCAGACTCGGCCAATGGAAGCTCAATGAGTGTCGGCTGATGATGGTTCCTGTTGAGTAACATCACTGAAGTGTTCATTGTCAACTCACACCTTTTGATAGGATCGTTTTTCTTAATCCTGGTCACCCATGGAGAATGCCACTTTCTGGCAAATTAAGCTCTTAATTAGCTTTGGTTAACGCATAGTTGAAGACTTGCTGTATTAAAAAAAACTGTTACCCTGTAGTTCAACTTTCTATTTCTCCACCTTTCAACCACGGCCAAGAAATCAAAGAAATTTGCTGAATAATAGAATCAGATGTACGGTCACTACAGCAAAACTGTGGATGCATTATCCACTATATTAAGCCAAATTTGTGTTAATCAGTTAATACTTAAAACTCCGCAAGATACCAGTTGAGAAAATTCTAAACTCTCAGGACTGTGATTAAGACTCAGACGACGCGTCAAGATGCAAAATTAGAAGTGACAGGAGATCATGTAGCTCTGTACTCCACCACTCTGGCCTGAACGTGTTGGGTGCACACCCAGTTACTGCAAATAGATTTTCATGATTTTGAAAAATATTTCCTTGTGTTCATCGTGTGTATCCATGTTAGTCTTTGAAATCCAGTACCATGCTGACAACCCATCTTCCGCTTTCAGGCTTTTACAGAACAGTTTTTTTTCCTTACATTTGTAAATAATTAATAATGATAAAGGGAGACATCAACAGCATTAAACATGCTAAGTTTAAGTTTAGTCCTTTTGCAATATTCGGCGTGATGACAGTGTGAAGTGTTTTTCCCTGTATAACAAAAGCTAGAACTGAAATCTTTTTGTCTTGATATTCTTACCTTTCATTGACATTGTATTTTATTGTTTTTTAACGGTGTTCTGAATGTCCTTGCAGGGCAAGGTGTCCTATTTATCTCTGAATTATACTCCGAGAGAAACCCTCTTCAGTGTTCATTCATTCATTCTTCTCCTTTTTTTCCTCCTGGGTGAGAATTTCATCTTTTCATCTACAGGCATCCTGACATTCAAATTTCATACCGAAAAGCTTTTTCATTACCTGTTTCAGCACTTAATGTAAAGTTGTTCGAAGGTGATGCAGGGCTGGACTTTCTTCTTCTGATGAAATTTCACCTTCCGTCTGTCTTCCTAAAGTGGTGACCTAGTGGCTGCCTAGCAACCGGTATTGTTGTTCTTCCTGTCCTACATCCCAGCTGTCGCTACATTACATGTACTTGTGCACAGTTGAAAAGTGTAGCCGATTTAAGAGGGGTGATAATTGTTGAACTACTGGAAACATTTCCGTGTACAGAGTATTGTACTATAATTACGTAAAAAAGGACCTAGATATCATACAACCCAGCTGGCAGATGACGAAAAGGCGGTAGGTGGGTTTAACTATCCAATTCATCATTTTCGTCTGGTGGCGAATGTATATGTGAAAAAAGGAGATGCCTTGTCCTTCACCCTCGTACGAAATAAAATGAAAATGTGATTAAAATATTTTATTACGTTATCCCTTTTATAAAAAAAAAAACCAAACCTGATAGAGACAGTATATATTTCCATGAAATCTTCTGTTCAAAAAATGGAAGCACTAGCTTTCGGGGTTGATGGTAATTGTCCTGGCTGGTTAGACATCAAAGGAATCAAATTAAATGTTATTCATAAATGCAGTATTAAATGATAATCTTAAGATTTTAGATTTCTGTTTCATCTTCAGAGCTGTACAACATTGAAAGTTTTCTGTCACATTTTAGGTAGAGAGGACAAGGATGTCATGGCGTAGCTTATTTTTACAGTGTTGTCTCATGGCCAGTCGTGGATATATTGCTTCATAGAAAGGCTCCAGCAGTCCTACTTTTCTCCATAGAATAATCATGCCATTTCATATTTTTTTACAGTTAATGATATTTGATCTGTGCTGGAATCCACAAATCAAAGCACCTTATCAAATGTCACTTTGGCGCAGGGTTAGGGCAGCGTGTGTGTTGGGCGGGAGGTGTGGTAAAGGGAGCGGTGTGTGAGAAGGGAAAAGAGTGTATTGAGAGAAGTGTGTGGGAGCCACAGTGTGATGTGGTGTTTTTTGGAGGATGAATGTGGAGAGAGTGTTTTGGAGAATGATGACTGTAGCATTTTGCCTTAGTTAACTTTGCTCAAGGGTACAACATCAAGATACCTGCTGGCATTTGAGCTGGCAGCTAGTAGGCTATGAGCCCATGTCTGCCCAATAAAGACAGCAGCAGTTCTGTATTGTTTGTTAAAGATATGATTCGCTTCGAATATCCCCTGCAACTGCAAAAGCATCGTGGTGAACGTGGTTTCTAACCTCCAACCTGGAATAAAGTGTGTGAAATTCAGTCCACATTATGTTTATATGTTTACCTTCACAATCCAACCGAGTTCCTCTGGCAGGAACACAACCTCAGAGCCATATTTTTATACTGATGAATTCTTCCGAAGAAAAACAAACTAAAGAACTAAGTATAACAAAACTGGAGAAGTGTAATTATATGTACATATATGTCACAAAAGCACAGGGAAATAGCACCAGAACAGTCACCGGAACACAGTAAGTCTTCGGAGCATAATATCACAGTTACAATAGTACATTTGGAAGACAAGCCTTAATAAGACTTCAGTGGATCTGCTACAAACTCTACTCCTAGTGAGTTTTTTTCAGGACTATTTTCTAAAAACAAATAAATTGGATTATTTGGAAAACACACACCGTCCCTATATTCTTAGTGCAGGTAGAGTATCACTGGTGATCCTCTAATGACCGACCACATGCTCAGCGTGATCCTAAACTGACAAAGCGTACAGCTGGTATATATTTCTAAAGGGCGGATCTCTAACCCTTTGTCCCTCTTGATGAAATCAGCTTTCGAAACGATGACTTGCAACAGACCGTCAGTCCGGCTCATATTGCACCTAACCCCGCTTATAGACCCGATAAACTTACTGAGAGACGTAGCGTTTACAGTCAAACAGGGCGAGAGAGAGAACAAATGTGAGCCAAAGAGCGCGACAGTCCAGGTGACGCTGAGTGAAAATGAATCACCCCGACGGTCCCATGAAGGTGACGTGTCACGCCTCGGTCTTGATGGTGGTGGTGCTGTTGGCTGCCATGTGCCGCAGGTCCACGGCAGAGCCGTTCTTCCAGGACTGCTCAGCGGCCGCCGCCACCTGCACCGTCCACAGGTACTGCTCTTTGGTGAAGAACGGTGCCTCCCGTCCTGTTGGGGGCAGAAACGCATGTTGGGACCTGCGTCTAACTGCGTGCTTCGCACACAATGACTGCTTATGTCTGGGTATCCAGGTGAGGGTTATGTTTTGGCTGTCGGTCGGGCCTCCCGGATCAGTGACTGATCAAAGCCCCCCCCCATTAGTTCAGGAAGATCAGTGGGTCTACATTGGTGTGGATGGCTTAGGCTTGGAGGGTGGATGGACGGGCAGACGGACAATTGGTATATGGGTGCTCTTACCCAAACTAACTTACACTGTTATGTTATGCCCTACAAAACACTGACATGCCATATTTTTTAATTCTCCTGGGACAATCCTTTAAAAAAAAAACAAATGAAAACCCATCAAACCACGTGCTGATTCAGTTCCGCTTTTCTTGTATCACAACAGCCTCAAGGCACATTTTCATTTTTATAAAGCAGAGATTAAAGTCATTTTCAGTGTTTAAGATGTTGGTTTTTGGCTTGCTTGCCAAATGCATTCGTTTCACTGCTATCTGTCCCTGTTGCTTGTCTAATCAGGTAATCAGGCATCTGATGAAGTCTTTTCAAACTCTGCTTTTACATGTCTTCGTCCAACTGTCCGTTATTAACCCCTCAGTCAATGTCTTTCTATGTCAACTTAGCATCTCAATAGCATTATATTTTGTATTAGCTTAGCATCTGACCCGCAGTCATACTTTATGTTAGCATAGCAACTGACCTGTAGTCATACTTTTTGTTGGCTTAGCATCTGACCTGTGGTTATATTTTATGTTAGCTTAGCATCTGACGTGCAATTATATTTTGTATTAGCTTAGCATCTGAAGAACAGTCATATTTTATGTTAGCTTAGCATCTGACCTGTAATACTTTATATCAGCTTAACGTCTGACCTGTAGTCATGCTTTATGTTAGCTTAGCATCTACATATTAGGGGAAGAGAAGCTAAATGGCTGGTTTTTGGAGAAGCAGACTGCCTGTGGCTAATGCTAGCTGTGTTCCAACTTTAGCTTGGGTTAGAGATCCGTGACATTATAGTTATTGTGGGGTCCCATCACTACACAGGGAGGTCACCGAGGAGGCCATCCGTGACGGCTGTGTCACCTGACCTCGAAGTGTGCGGAGGAAATGCCGCAGCAGTTCCCCGTGGGCGTCCCGGAAGCGGTCGGCGGCGCTCTGGGGGCAGGGCCCTGGCGAACGGCTGTGATCGGAGATGCCCAGCGGATTCCTGTTCTCCATCTGCAGGGATCCCTCAGAGCCGTACACCTGAACCGTAACCAAGGGGCAGGACATGCTTTGTTCACACACCCAAGATGAATAGAATAGAATATCTTTGTTGTCATTCAAACACTTGGGCTCCCATGTTTATCAAACCAGAGATAAAAAAAACAAAAAACACACAACACCAAAAATAAAGAAGACACAAGTAACATACTAGTGAAGTAAAAGGGAAAACCTACGTTGGAATTGATATAAATAATACATTTTAATGATTTTTTTCCAGGATGAATCTGATATTTACACCACAAATAGGTACAAGTTATATAAATATATATGTGTGTGTGCAAAAAAAATCATACTGACTGCTGAGTATTAAAGAATTAACAACCCATCTACCTATAGTCCAGAAAGGTCAATCAGATGAGTATTAAAAAATGCACACACTGACACACACACTGACACACACACTGACACACACACACGCACGTGCACGCACTTCAAGTCTTTGGTCGCAGCTCTTGTTGCAGTGCTGGCTCACGTCCAGGGATGCGATGGCGCCACTGGGGAACTTCATGCTGACAGAAACGGCATCGGCGTCACTGAGGGAAGCCAGCTCTGCGGAGAGAGCCCACGGCGGGTCAGTCTGCTCATCCGGCGTCAGCAGACTGCCCTACTTCACCCTGCGGTGTTTCGCTACATTGACTTTCGTGCATGTTTTCATTCGCGGGCCCGTAAGAAGATGCGCGAGCGACTCAGCACTTGTACTACACGCCCAGGTGACGTGTGGCTTAGAAGGTAGGACACTGATCTTGCGATTGGAAGGTCACTGGTTCAAATGCTACGATTAGCAGAGTACCTTCACCATTGGGCCCCTGAGCACAAGCCTTAACACCCCCTGCCCACCAAATTGCTCCAGGGAGTGTCTGACCCTGCATCTCGCTTTGATCACCAGCTAAACAGACAAAACGTAGAAAAATATTTCCGTGAAACAGCAGTACATCCAAGTACTATCTACGATTTCTTGCTTAAGGAACAGCCACTAAGTGTGGCATGTCTGTCCAATTCCACGCACTGATGGCTTTACACACAGTGACGAGGCAACACTCGGAAATCACAGAGCGTCTACAGGTCACGTCAGAAGGTTCCGGCTTTGCACCTGCACAGAACGCATGGCCCAGCGAGAAGATTGTGTCTGGAATCCTCTCCCCCAGCATCCAGCAGATGATGTCGATGTCATGCACAGCCACTCCGTGAAAGATTCCGCCTACAGCAAATGACAAAGCAGGAAAACACCCGTCAGGTGCGTTCGACGGTACGTACATCAATGTCCAACAACACCACAAGGAACCATAAGTAAAATCATTATTGTTTGATTACATAATAACTGATCTCACAGTGGAAGCCAGTGCTGTAATGCATAGAAAATATACAAAGTCCTATATCTGACCTGTATTCAGACTCTTTGGGAAACGTGACCGTATAGAAATATAAGATTCATACCAGATGATCTGATAGCGGCGACAGAGGGCTGAGGGTACAGGCGACTCACAGCTGAAATCTTCTGTATCCTGCCAAGACTGTCGTTCTCATTCACTCGCTTGTGTAAGTACTGCAGGGCTGGATCAAAGCGTCTACAGCAAACACAGAAGGCAGACGTTCGCTCTAAGCCATAGCACACATGGGCTTCTGGAAACGTCCGTTCATGCTTCAAGGCCGAGCGGAACAGGAGACGTACTTGTAAAAGCCGCACACAAGTGGTCTCCCTCGCCGGTCCGCTTCATCGAAACAAGACTCGGCGATGTTCCTGTCTAAACTGGGCAGCCTTTCACAAAACACCCCTTTTCCTGCAAAACGCAACATGCCTGAATGACCTCACATAATATGTAGGATGCATTTCTGTCCGCGACACTTTCCATTGGTGAGAAAATTAGTTTTCGAAATGTTTTGAAGGGATGAACCTGCACGTAAGGCACGAAGGACAATCGCCGAGGCCTCGTTTGGTGGAGAACAGACGATGACTCCTGTAACCCTGGAAGAAAAGCAGACAAACCGCATCTTAGCTTAGCAATTAAAGCTAATGAACACCCAAGAAGCCCCTGATCTATAACGGACAAATCCTGACATTCTATTATCCATCCACACATTTTCTGAAACTGCTTGTCTTATTCAGGGACAAATAAGGAATAATAGGAATTTCTCCACTGGAGACCAAAATAATATATCTACCTAACTATTGTGGTGAGTCTAACTTAAGATTTCTCTTTTCAATAACACCCCTTTCTTTAGAGTCTAGGCATATTGACAGCTAATTTCAACTAAATTTGGTTTTACTGAATATGAAGCTCATGAATTCATGCAGATTTATAGGATATACCCAGAAAATGTGTTTCCAACAGTATAATTCAGTATATAACAACACTTTTCCATACAATGGGAGGTCATTTATGTTTATGCACATGGACGTGAGGGTAATTAACCTGACATTAAGTCAGGCAGTAGCTCAAACAGCCAATCAGCATGGCCCAACTTCAGGCGGCCAATCAGGCTTAGCAGCAAACAGCCAATCAGGCAGACGCAACCTCAGATAACCCACAGCTCACTCCCAGTTCCTGACCTACCGCGGGTCACTCAGCACGACGTCTGCATCCACGGCGCGCAGCAGCCTGGTGTGGGCCAGTCGCTCCTGGCTGAAGAGACCTTCCACTTCCCGGCGCTGATCATCCACCACATACAACAGCTGACAGCGGCTCTCCTCCAGCAGGCTGCGGCACAGGGCTGTGCTGCCAGATCCCGCGCCGAACACCGCAAGCCCGGTACCAAAGCCACCTGGCTTCCATCCCCCGAAAGCAGGCCGGGCCACATCCGGGGGCAGCAGACAGGGCCTTGGGCCCGATGCCTGAAGTCCCAAGCCACAAGTCCGGGGGGCGGAGACCGATGGGGTGACCACACCCTTCCCCTCGGTGCTACCACCAGAGCAAACGCCAGAACCTGACTGAGAGGGAGGACAGGAGCGGGACACCAGGCTGGAAGTGGAGCAGCAGTTCCCAGCCAAGATGAGCTTGGACTGCAAGGCCAGAGGAGACGTGGAGTCCGACTCCCCTGGTGAACCTGGCGGTGCCTCCACCTCTGGTGACCTATGAAGAACCAATAAGAAGGTCTTCTGTGACTCTCCGTGGATGGAAGCGGATGAGGTGCCAATCAGACGAGGGTATGGAACCAGCATGAAAAACCACGATGATCTCATAAGGCAGCATTGTAACGAGAAGCTAATCCAGTGCATTACAGTGCATTACAGTGCGCTCTGAGTTCTGAAATACACCAGGAATCCAAAATGTTAAAGAGAAGACAGAGGAGAAGCAGAAACATAACGAAGATGAAACGCTCATGGAATGGATGCCAATTTTTTAAAATTCCTCAAAATAAAACATGGATTATATCAATTAACCAATGTCATTTATTGCCAAATTTCATTATTTCCATAAATTTAAAGAAATCCTGTAGTTACATTTTTTTAATACAGTAAATGTTTAAATCTTTAAAATCATCAATATTTTTAAAGAAAAGATTTAATAGGCGCTGTAACGCTGTATGGATGAGTTCTGAAAAGCAGATGGATTGATGGAGGGATTATTTAACGGAATATTATGTTTTATCGCCATCTAGTGGCCATTAACATAGCTGCTCAATATATTTCCAGTTTACATTAGTATAAATCAGTGGTTCTCAAACTCGGTCCTCGGGACCCACTGCCCTGCTTGTTTTCCAGCTATCCCTGCCCTACACACTGCTG
>JAODJX010000109.1:3925549-3938625 GCA_026776945.1 Isichthys henryi | reverse complement strand
ACACTGCTGATTACCTGGATCAGGTGTGTTTAGTCAATCAGAAGCTGAAAGACAGCTGGGACTTGTGTGTGGGGCAGAGATAGCTGAAAAACAAGCAGGGCAGTGGGGCCCAAGGACCGAGTTTGAGAACCACTGACTGTGAGATGCCAATTTGCTTACCTCCTCCAATGCAACCTAACCCTTTCTTGGGACTTGCCATTCTGATTACTAGTACAGCCTAGAGTCTATCCCATAGGACAGGCCATACCTTAGATTTAACCACAAGGTTTTGGGTTTTTGGACTGCGGAAGGAAAACAGAACACCTGCTGAAGACCCACAGGAATATGGCAACCAGAGCTGGAGGATGGAATGGGACCCACACCTGCTGAAGACCCACAGGAATATGGCAACCAGAGCTGGAGGATGGAATGGGACCCACACCTGCTGAAGACCCACAGGAATATGGCAACCAAAGCTGGAGGATAGAATGGGACCCACACCTGCTGAAGACCCACAGGAATATGGCAACCAAAGCTGGAGGACAGAATGTGACCCACACCTGCAGAAGACCCACAGGAATATGGCAACCAGAGCTGGAGGATGAAATGGGACTCACACCTGCTGCCCCCTGAACCGCCGCCACGCCTGCTATTTAAAGCAGCGATTCCTCGAAGAATCCCTAAATTTTCTGACCAGGCGATGAAAAAAAAGATGTGGGTATCTAACAATAAGTGACCTTCGTCTTCTAGGATTCGGGAGTGCCACTGGGGCGTTGACCCCGGCACAGCTGACAAAAGTCACGGTGCAGATTACAGAAGCTGAGCTTTCTGTGATAGGCAGAGACGATGGAGAAGACCAGTCTCAGTGCTGGCGGACTTGGCACAAGACAATAAACAAACCACAACCCAACCCCCCATTACCCACCTAAAAAGCATTAGCATGTCCTGCACCCTAAATTACTTGGTTGAGTCAAATACAAAGTGATGTATTTTTTTAACTGGATGTCTATGCTGGAGTAATTCAGCTGAAGTACCTCCCTGAAGTACATTATAGTAAAGTGCATTATACTCTCTCCTCAGGCATCCTACCTAAAATCTCCACCCAGAAGTTCACATCCTTAACATCCATATGAAGCAGTACTATTACCCCAAATGCACTGAAAAAGGCTCCCTTGACTTAAATACAGTGAGTGTTTTTCATCAGTAAAAATGTATCAGTGACAAACTCCACATACTCTGATTCTGTGCAAGAGATTAAAAGCCAGATGCTTTTAGCACCCAGGTGTCAGTAGCCAACAATGTTGTGTTATTATTGCTAATAACCATGTTGTTATTAATTAATTATTATTACAGCTGTTATTATTAATTATTATTATTATGCCTTTTACATTTGTATCCCACTTTGATTGATTGATTGACTGACTGACTGACTGACTGACTGACTGACTGACTGATTGATCGACTGATTGATCGATTGACTGACTGACTGACTGACTGACCGACCGACTGATCGACCGACTGACTGATTGACTGACTGACTGATTGACTGACTGACTGACTGACTGACTGACATTGATTGATTACATATGAATCCCATTTTGGAGCCTTTGGCCACTGAAGTGATGTGCAACCATGCATGCATCACAGTGTTGCCAATTTTGTGGAACTTGGAGGAGGGGACTGAGGAGGCCGGGTGAAAATAGCCGAACAGATGGGAAGATGCTATTTGCACCCGGGTGCAAATAGACACTGCGGGGAAAAAAATGGCACATGGCATCTATTCAACTATTTACACCAGGCCTTCTCAGTCCCTGCACCCTGGTTCCACAAAAGACGTAAACTCCACGTTGCATGCATGGTTTAACATCCCTTCAGTGGCTAAAGGAGGCAAAGTGAGATGCAAGTATAAAAGGTGGGGTCCATTAAACACGAAATGTAGCCTTGTTTTAGCAATAGTTAGCTAGCCAAAGGCACACAGCAATCTTTTCAACAAGTTTGAACGCTTAGTTACAGGGGGGAATTTCCCTTTTATGTGTTGCACATGGAGAGAAAATTTAGATTGGGGCGCGATAAAAAAAAAAACTGTGTGGATTCAATTGCATTTTCCAGGGAATTTTAGTGGAACCGCATTGTTAAGTGCAAATAGCATCTGCTTGCTATACACACCTGGGTGCAAAGAGTCATTTTGGCTGTCTACTGACACCGGGGTGCAAAAAGCATCTGCTAAAATAAAACCCTCAACCGAAATCTGTGACATAATTAACCAAAAATTCATGTAATTTTCAACATTGTATAGCAAAAAAGAGCCAAACCATAATTAAGTAACACAAATTTATATATAAAGCAGACAGACGCTGAATAAACTTTCCAAAAATAATTAACTGAGGGAAGTTAATAAACGTTTAAATCCTTGAGATTTAATAACAGTGGCGCTGGTTAACTGACTTTTGGCACCCATACCCTTCACGATTATCACCCTACAATTTAGCACTGGAAAAGTTACATGTGCTTTATGTCTGACAGTATTAAGGATGGCAAAGAATCAAACATGAAGCAAGCTAGTTTACAAATGGCATAAACCAAGAGGTATAAATAATAATAACACGAACATTTTAAACCGCACACACAAACGACTGAGACCGGTTTGGTTGATATCGGACATAAAAGGGGGGCCCAACTTTACCGAGGTGACGTCACCATGTAAACCAACAAAATTCTCAACGATACAAACTAGCACAGACGACTGAGACCGATTTGGTTAATATCTGGAACACATGGGGGGGGGGCACATCCCGCAGGTGTTCAAGGTAACGACGACCGTGACGTATGATCACACAGCGTACGGAGCTTGTCGGTCTTTAACGTCAGCTCACCACATAAATTAAACATTCACTTAACTGTCTTGATTTTACTTATTGTACGATATTCTCTCCTCTTTGCAGAGCTAGTGTATACATGAACAAATTGCGTCCCTTGTCAATTCAATACAAGACGCAGCATTTTATATTCCAATACGGAACGATCCCGTATGGCAGCCCTACTTACAGGTGACTGGGCTTGCGATCACACAGCTTTGCGAGTCGTCTGTTCCTGAAATGTCTGGCCGAAGCCAGGTGCTCGAGTATCCGGTCTCTGCGGACTCTCACCGGGATCTCGCAGGATTTACAGTACAGTATTTCCAGTACGGTCCTTTCTCCGGAGTTGTGCTGCTCCACCAGCTGCCTCTTAACTCCCAGATCGCTGAACTCGGCAGCATAGTCGTGTAATGTCTTCTTTTTTCTCCCCATCCTTGGGAGAGCATATATGTGGATGTTCAGTTTTTATTATCTTTTTCCTGATAAGCCCTTTTTTGCACTCTGTGGTGCAGAGTAGACCGATTCGTTATAAGATACGGAGTGTCTATTTGCAACCTGGTGAAAATAGTCACACGACATCTATTCGGCTATTTACACCCGGCCTCCTCACTCCCCGCCCTCTGACTCCGCAAAAAAACGAAAACACTCTGTTGCATGCATGTCCATAGCCAGCTATGAGGTCACTGAAGTCTGGACATCGATCATTTTTTAGACCTGGGGGGGAATCGGTGCTAAATACAACTGGTTAAAAAATCAGCAACTGAAAACTTCTTATCCGAGACGAGTGCTGCGTAATACAGCTGAGACTTATAGGGTCTCCGGAGAGTCGTGGGAGAGCGCGCGCGAGCCCAGCCCCCAGCAACAGCCCTCCTCCACCGACAGCAACTGGACTTTACAGAAGCTGGCAGCAGCAGCGTAGCAGGCTTGTGTGTAAACTGGCAGGCAGCAGACCGTTTGGTAAGACAAAGCAATAATCGTTTTGACATTATCTGTAAGAAACATTCAGAACAGTTACCTTGGATAGCGTCTCGAGTGAATTGTACGAAACATGTGAAATGTGTGTACTCCACACACACACACCCCAAGTGTTCTAGTTTAAAGTCACAGACAAGGGAAAGGATGTGGCCAGACCTGTATCCATAAAACGTCTGTGCTTTGCGTGGCAGAGGATAGTCAACATCCGACGTCAAAACAATCCAGTTGGTGTAACTTAGTTAAAACAGCGATATACCCAGTTTCATGTATATAGCAACAGGTCACTTTATTTTTCAAATCCTGATTTTGGCCCTGTAGGTCCCATGGTTGCACCACTTCATTTCAGGCGCTGAAAGCGCCGGAGTGGCATACAAATATAAAAGTTCGTGTATATTAAACACAAATTGTACACTTGTTTCAGCAATAGTTAGCTTGCCGAAGCCACACAGTAATCTTGCCCACTAGCATTAGCACCAGCTACACTTGGATTTCATTTCTCACAATGAGATAGAATTCCCGTCTTGTGTGTAATACATGGAGAAGATTTTCCGCATTAACAACCTGTGCAGATTCAGTGTCATTAAGCCTTGCAGCTTTCTGTGGAAGAGCATTATTGGTTACTCACACCTGGGCGCCAATAGCATCTGCCTGCTATACCCATCCGGGTGCAAATAGCATTGCTGGCTACTGACATCTGGGTGCAAAAAGCAGATGCCTAAAAAAACCCTCCTAACGGAGACTTGTGACATAATTGACAACAATTAATTTAATTTAAAACGCTGCGTTGCTAAAATAAAAGCTATAATTCTCAAACTTAAAGTAACCTAAATGTACATATAAAAGACAGGGGCTGAATACACTGCTTTTTTTTTAAGAAACTGAAGTAGGTTAATAAATAAACGTTTAAATTGTCCTTTTGATCCTTTTGATAATAACAGTGACTCTGGTTAATTGACATTTGCCACAAATATCGTTTACGATTATCACGCTACAACGTATCACTGGAAAAGTTGCACGTGCTGGATGTTTGGCTACATTGACGATGGCAAAGAATCAAACACAAAGCAAGCTAGCTTAACTATTCACTGCACGACGGTGAATTTAGATCTGTACTTATCTACCGCCTCTTCGTTTTATTACCGTTCCACCCATACGGCAGTTATGGGCAGCTAAGCCAGCCGCCTGGCCACTTAACGGTCGGGGACGTCTTAATGTCTTAGATAATAAAGTGGTTTTGCTTTCATCATCGCAGCTAACAGATGTTAGCAAGCTAATCAGGGCCAGTCGCATTTACTTTGGCGATCCAAGGACCCTGACAGAGGCACGGACGAAGAGAGCTCATGGCTCCGGCGGCGAAGCTTCGCCTTGTTAGGCTTTCGTGAAACCAGTACTTACAGGTGACTGGGCTTGCGATCCCACAGCTTTGCGAGTCGTCTGTTCCTGAAATGTCTGGCCGAAGCCAGGTGCTCGAGTATCCGGTCTCTGCGGACTCTCACCGGGATCTCGCAGGATTTACAGTACAGTATTTCCAGTACGGTCCTTTCTCCGGAGTTGTGCTGCTCCACCAGCTGCCTCTTAACTCCCAGATCGCTGAACTCGGCAGCATAGTCGTGCAATGTCTTCTTTTTTCTCCCCATCTTTAGGAGAACATACAGGTAGCTGTTCAGTTTCTGTTATTTTTTTCTGATAAGCCAAAAAAGCACTCTGTGGTGCAGGGTAAACCGATTCGTTATAACAAGATATTATGCGGTGTATATGTTTTTAAAAACGGAGTGGCTAACAGCTATATAGCGAAACAAAACAATATATACACATTTTTTGCCCGATGACCAGAGTGACGGTGTATTTTTCCACATTTAGCAATTCGGCGACACTTCCTCCTGCGTGCAACCCGTAAAGTGCTTAATTCGGTGTTTATCGAATTAAAGGGGTCTCGTTGTTTGTCGTTTCCTTCCGCTCTTTCGCATTATTCTTTGTTTAGCTTCATATAACCAACAAGCGAGCTGTTTAGCGGCTTGGGGATTATTTGTACAAATTCCTTCCTCGAATTTGACTTTCAATAATGTGTACCGATAGATGATCTTATTCAAATTTATCCAGAAGAATCTGTGAACTTCTTTATATATTGCTGAAATCACACGAGAAACCGAAATATCTCTTGCAACTTGAGTTCTCATCTTGTTTGACTCAAACTTTTTTATGTTGCACTTCTATATGCTTGATAACTAGAGCATCGACCCAATCAAAGCGGACGTTTTTATATGATGTTAAAGGTTTTAAAATGAAATTGTTTCGTCCGGTCTCTTGTCATGATGTTTATTTTCAATAGTTGAACTGGAGTAAAGCGTATCTCGTGCCGGTATCCTCCTCATCTTGTCAGGTTCCATGGGCAGTTTATCCGCTGCCAGATGAAACGTGGGATATGTATATAGGATTATTGAATATACGTTTTCCCCCCTACAAACATAATTTGATTTTAGACCTTTAATATTTCTGCCACCATAATTCTATCATGTTCATAATTTTTAGCATTTATTTCAATTACTATTGTTGTTTAACATAGTTCACATGCCGATTTCTTATATCAAAACTGACATGACATTAGGTTAATTGGAGAAAAATAAGGGGGAGCCCAGTGACGACCTAAGGTGGAGGTTCAAATCCCACCACTGCTGTCAAGTGGGTTTTCCCTGGATACAGTGTTTTCCCCCCACATTCCAAAGACATGTAGTTAGGTTATTTGGCATCTCAAAATTGTACATGATGTGTGCATGTGTACCAAGCAATGGACTGGCATCCCATCCAGGGTGCTCCCTGGCTTTTGGCCTCTGCTTCCTAGGAAAAGCTCTAACCTGTGGCCTAACGTAGTGATTTTTCTTTTGATTCTTTCCTTCTCCACTGATATTCTCTCATTTTGTTAGCAGTTATCTGAAAGTAAATGTCGAAACTGATTTTCAACTTAAACATCCCCCTTTTGCGGTTTATTTTATGTACTGCTATATACAATTGTTTATTTTATAGTGATTAATTGTACTCCAAGGTTTAACAAGGAAAATTCTTTGGTTCTGAGATCCGACTAGTTTATACAAAGAAGTAATATTCGCATTATATAACCACATGCGACAGGATAACGGATATTAAGGTTAAATATTAATAACGCAAGTGTATTCCTGTTAAGCATTTAAATAAGAGAGTTAGGCTAGTAACCTGACAGACGCCTCATCTCAGAGCTCGATTAATCTGGTCTGAGATGTGCTCGGAAGCGGTCTGGCGGAAATAGTGACGCGATTACACTGCCTAGGGACACGCCGTAGCGACGCGGCAGCGGTAGTAGGTAAGGAAAATATTTTAGTGAGATACTAAGTATCAGTTTTTTCATTCAACATTTGACAACGATATTACGTTATTGGCGATGCTAAACGATACAGAGAAACGCTGAATGGAAGTGATAAATTTATGTGTAATCTTTGCATCGCACATAAGCATTTCCAACATTTTAGGCTCAACTACCGAACTCTGCTTCCACATTTGACCGGAAGTGAGTTGTTCACTCGCGGAGGGGTTGCTGGTTTCTGTAGTGTCTAATGGGCGGGTTTACGAACACGTTAGAGGAATGGTCTGCAGTTATGGACTACAACACCCATCTTTACGGTTAATTAATTGATAGTTGCCTTTTTCTCGAATGTATTGTCGGTGAGAATAGCTTTTCTGTTTTTCACTGGGATGAGAATTACTACATATGACTAACGAAGTCTTACTTGTCATGAGTTAAGGATTCGGTGAAAATCAGGGTTTACGATGGCTTGAAAGGTACATTGACAGTGGCATTGCACTAACGTAACTGGTTATCCCTGTTTCTATAGCAGATCTCGTACGTAGTATTCATTTCGACAAGCTAGGTAAGTGAATAGACTCGTAGCTCACTGGCTTGTTTTTCGTGTGATCGTGGACTAACAGATCGGCCAGATAATCTCCGCAGGGCTCGTAGATTCTCTGTCTCTATAGAGTAGACACTTGCAGGTGAAAACGACACACACGAAAAATCTGACAGGCGTTACTTTTTATGGACAATAACATAATCATTCGGAAAGTAAGGGATAATGAATAAATCATATAACCAGTGTGTCACAGGACTCTGACCCGCAGTTGTTCAAATCGCTTCCAAACAATTTGCTATACGTGCACATTCACGCCTACGTCCAGATCATGTCGGGACATGGTTAGTTAGTAGAGGTGATTTGTAGTTTGGCGGGTTCTTTTGCTAAGTTGAAATTGAATCTACACTTAATTGATATCGTTAACGTTTATTTGTAAAGGAGGACCGGAAGAACTAATTGTAAATCAGCTGTAGTACGGCTGTTGATCGGCACCGGTGATTGAAGACCACAGTGCGTCCTGAACCTTGAATAACACTTTTAAATAGCACCAAGTAAACACCCGAGTCGCTCCTATGTTATATTATAGCATTAGAATGTTTAAGTTGATACTTCAGTGGCAATTTTTATGGTGTATAGGTCGGAGTTCCACTTAACCCACCTTAGAATAGTTATCTGACTGTAAATGGGTCTTGTAAGATTATGTGTATCGTATAAGCCATTTAGTCCGTGAATAGCTGAATAATAAACGAAATCTGAAATTTTGTTCCTACTGATCTTCGGCAGAAGCAGGATGTCAGAGGGAGATAGTGTTGGAGAGTCCATCCATGGGAAGCCATCATCGATTGCAAGTTTTTTCACACGACTCGGACAGGTACTGTCAGGTTAAATACTTGGATCCCCGTCTGGATTATAGCTCTCCTGACCTGCATTAGCTGCCTCTAGCAAGTAGCCTGGGGTTGTCAGATAGCTGGGACCCCCCCCCTGCTTCATTCTGTAGCAGATTTCCTGCTCCTCACTTTCACAGAACATTCTTCTGTCTTTTGGTGGTGGTGGTGGTGGGGGTGTGTTACACACTGATTGGTCATTCTGAATTGTAAGCAGTTTGAGGAGAGGTTAGGTCTTACATGGGACTTCATATGGCACAGCGGATTTTGAAATGAAAGCCTCTTCAAATTGCTTTGACAGGTTTATCAGTCATGGTTGGACAAATCAACACCGTTCTCAGTGGGCCGGTGGGCTGTGACAGTCATTTTAACAGCTCTCTACATGATAAGGGTGTACATATTGCAGGTAACCTATTAGATTATTTTTTTCCAGCACCTGGTGCATGTTAAAATGTGGTATTTTACTGACTGATATAAATACGCTGTGTCTTTGTTTATGTAGGGATGGTACATAGTCTCCTACGCACTGGGCATCTACCACCTCAACCTGTTCATTGCTTTTCTCTCACCGAAAGTGGACCCCTCGCTCTTGGATGATGCAGGTAAGCGATGCTGAGGCTGAAAAGGGGGCCGCTGAAGCGATTACTGCGGTTAGCTGATATTGTCATAAAACGTTCACAAAGTACAATAGGTCACATGATTCTCTCCGTCAGATGAATGAAATGGCTTTAAAATATTATGATAGTGACAGTTTATTTTGCTAATTTGTTACCTGGATTTGGTACATTATGCCAAGAGAAGAGCAGTAACAGTTGGACAGCTTAAGCACTTGCAGGTGTCACCGGTCTTTTCCGTGTTTGATGCTACCCCCCCCACCCCCCAGATGATGGGCCTTCTCTGCCTACGAAGCAAAACGAAGAGTTCCGGCCCTTTATTAGGAGGCTACCCGAGTTCAAATTCTGGTATGGAGACTCGGAGTTCATCCTGCTGTGCTGCATTGCTTAGGTGCCATCGAAAGGTGGAGCAAAAGTGTGAAAGCACACCCAGTATGAATTAAGGAGTAAAGTAACTCAACTAACTGGTTTTTTTACATAGTCTGTATAACATCGTTATACTTCCTCCTTATCTGCACACATATATGTAGTTATATAGGTTATGCGTATAAAATCGATATCCATACTATTATGTATTAATTGTCCAAAACACAAGTGTACAACAGACATTTTATGTTACGAAACGTGCATAAAAATAATTCATACAGTCAAGCCAGAAAGGAAATGAGTTTTAAAAAGAGGAACTGGCATGTTGCTACAAAGGTGTTTATATTTTCACGCCTCACAGAAACGGAGCAGTTTGTATGTATGTATATAAATATGCTTAAATATACTTATCATTTTTGCAGTTACGACCTCTACTCCTCTACTGCTTTAGTATTTAATGATTTACTCTCCGCCTGTTTCAAATTCCACAGCTGGCTGGTTGACTTCTGACTGTATGAACCCACTTCCTGTCAAATACAAATACTGGTTCCAGTTGAGTTAAACCAGGCCATGATTGCCAACACACAGAATTCAAAGATTTCCCCCTCACAAATAATGCATAACATGTTGTATTCTTGAGTATTATATCATCACAGACATTTCCTGGTCTCTTGGGGGTGAAATAATAAAGTGTGTATTACTGGGAGTTTAACAACTCATTTTAAACTTGCTGATTCTAATTTACATTCATGAGAAAAATCTGTTTCCTGTTTCTGACAGACATTTTCGTTTTGCGTTTTCCAAACAGGCATTCGGCCACGAAAGGCATCATCACCGCAATGGTCTGCACGTTCTTTGACATCTTCAATGTACCAGTGTTCTGGCCGATACTCGTGATGTACTTCATCATGCTTTTCTGTATCACTATGAAGAGGCAGATAAAGGTACCTATACTTCAAAATGATTGTTTAATTTGTGGATATATTATTTCTCATGCATATTTTTGAGTGTAATTGTGAGTTTCAGTGTGTGTTTTTTTTATTCTGTTTTACAGCATATGGTCAAGTACCGGTATTTGCCCTTCACACATGGGAAAAGGAAGTACAAAGGAAAGGAGGACACAGGGAAGGCCTTTCATAGCTAAATTTTTCTCCTGAGCAATGAATATGTTGAGCAAGAAAGAGATGGAAGTGTATAGGGCAGTAGTGTGTGTGTGTGTGTGTGTGTGCGCGCGCGCGCGTGTGTCTTTTTAAAGGAAAAGAGTTTTGATCTATTGTGAAGTAGTGACTAAGGGGACAGTTAATTTCGTAAGATTTATTTGCATTCACTGCCGTGTGTGTGTGTGTATGTTTGGGTTAGGGTTGGGGGGGGGGAGGGGGTTGGGAGGACTTGCTGCTGCTGCCAATTCTTCTGCAGGTACAGTGCAGTGTGTCTCCCCCTCCCCCCCACCCCAGCAAGGTGGTGGTGTACTGAATGTAGTGGTACATTCGCAGTGTGGAAATCCCGATACTTTCTAGCCGGTGACGGTATTTATCCTGTGATATTCAGGGATCCTAAAGATTAATAAATCTCTCTTTTCTGCCTTTGGCCAAGTCATGTGACCCATATTAAATGGCTGGAACATATTTATTAATTTTTATTTTTTGTTCATAATAATTGCCAAGATTAATTGTGCCTTTAATCAGTTCTTGTTAATGCAGTTACTTTGTTTTGATTTATACCCCCCACCCCACATTTTCTTAAAACTGCATCCACACGTGTTGCTACTTTGAAATGTCTGTTGAATTGTCTGTTGGGTGCTTTTCCTGGTCCCGATGAGAAAATGAAAGGCAAGGCCGTGCTCTGCTTGATGCCAGCCCTCAGACCGTCTCTCGGCTCCTGCTTATTAAGACGTCTTCGCTGCCTGAGCTGGTCTGTGTCACTTTGCCTCGAGTCTGTATATGAATTGAGTGACCACGTCCCCTCTCTGGGAGAGAGATACTGTTTTCATAATTCCAGTTTTTTTAATGCATTAATTCCAAATTTTCCACGGAAAAATGCTTACCTAGAAATAGATTACATAGATTGCAGTGTGTTTTTTTTTTTTTTTTGCAGTAAGGTATAATTTCCTTGCCCCCTTCCCCACCGTTTAATCCACCCAAGGATTTAGTTGGTCCGTGAGCCTGATCTCCCTTATTCCGGGGAGCTGGCTCTATGGAATGCTGCCTTCGTCCCATCAATGAATGTATCTGTTGTGCATAGTTTAAAAATCTGACAACCGGAACTTCTGCTATGAAACCGTGTTTGTGTGTGACTGTGCACTTTGGTGCACACACTTAGCTGCACACACACGCAATCTCTCAAATTGCTACTCAAATGAAAAATTAGAAACCAGTAATATCCAGAATAATGATGAATCGCCAAGGGGAGTGGCTAGCAAAACAGCCAGGATAAATTACACCGAGGACAGATCAAAATCAAAAAAATTGAACTAGGATATATACTTCTTAGAGACTCTTATCGATCTTTTTAACAGTATCTGTCATACATCCCTGTTTGTGCCGGGCTGCAGTGTTCCAGTTCGAAAGCCTATCAAAATAGAGCTAAATCATTCCAATAAAAAGCAAGACTTATTTACTCTGTTGGACTGAGATGTCAAAGTCACTTTTGGGAGGGGGGGTGGTGTTTGTGTGTGTACAGTAAAAGCTTGTGGGTATGCAAATAAAAAAAAATGTTTTCCTGATATTCTTTGCATCATGCTAATTATGTTGCAGAGGCTTTCTTGTGGGTCTCTTAGCCAAAGGCTCCAGCAAAAATTTGACTCCTTGGAAAGAATCTGCATGTTTTTTTCCCCATGTGTTCCAGATGTGAGCAAAGAAGTACATTAATGATGAAAGCTGAAGTGTGATTTTTCACTCCAAATTGTATTAAAGATACTGTCCCTTTCTGTTTGATGCGGATTATTATTCAAACTGCTCTTTCCCTCGTTTTCATCTTATGTGGGGTGAAACTTAACTTTGGAAAGTTTAACAAGGGGGAGAAATTTACACTAAATAAAATGCCTTCGTTTGTTCTGTTTGCTCTCGTAGTTCAATAAATAGCATGATCCGTGTTCTTATGCAGTAGTCAAGGATGTTTTGTTTTCTTCACAGTAAAACTGTGTTCAAGAATGGGGGTCATTCAGCGTGTGTGTGTAAATTGATGTAAATCCGGTCGCCAATGTGATAGTGGATGAAACAAATGAGTATGAATTATTCAACTTACTTTGGTTAGCTGCACGCATGCTGGGATTTACCTGAGAACGACATATGTGATTGATCAGTTATATTTTGAAATACATCAATATTACATGAATTAAACTGCACGATTTTTAGGTAGCTCACAGTTAGTAGCGGGGTATGGGGCCACCCACCCCCTGAACCATTATGGTAGGGGGCCACTGCAAAATTTACCAAGCGGGACTGATTCCGGGGGCGGCATGGTGGTGCAGTGGTTAGCACTGTTGCCTCACACCTCTGGGACCCGGGTTCGAATCTCCGCCTGGGT
>JAODJX010000109.1:3904495-3925449 GCA_026776945.1 Isichthys henryi | reverse complement strand
TGGGTTGTTCCCGGCCTCGTGCCCATTGCTTCCGGGATAGGCTCCAGACCCCCCGCAACCCAGTAAGGATAAGGGGTTTGGAAAATGGATGGTTGGATGGATGGGACTGTTCCCCCCCCCCCCCCCACTGTGAGACCCTTCTCCCGCCCCTGCTCACAATTAATAGGCTGTTCCGCCAACAATACATTTCTTACGTGTCATTCTGTTGTAATTGTCTACATGACCAGTAGGTGGCAGTAGTATGGCGTTCATCTCATGCTTAGCTAATGTTTTGCATGGGAATCTGTCGTTCTTTGGATTTGGAGCCAACAAACACGAGCATCACAAAGTAATGCGTGCATTCCTTATTACTAACCATTGTATTTAACCTCGATTTTTTTTTACATAATAGGCTTCATAATAATAAAGAGACATTTTAGTATCAGTAATTTAAACTACACATTTTACATTGATATATCTTGAAAAACATACTTAAACAATCACAGTAATTGACAGAAGAAGCCCTTGGACCCTTATATTTGATTATAAGTTTATGGAACCTCATTGTCTGACCCCCTGTCAGTCGTATTTTGAGTTTTAGACACCATGACCATGTTCTGGAAGATTTCCTGATATGACTTGGAATTCATTGGTCCCTCAATGACTGCAGAGTGCCCACGTGCTAACGCAGGGGAACACCCTCTCCTCCAACACCCATCTTCGCAGGTGGAGTGCGGATTTGGTGTTACTGTACTGCATTTTGTTTTCTCTGGTATTATAACGCAGTGTGCATTTACCAAAAACATTCAATTTCCGTGTCATTTGTCCACAAAGCATTTTTCAAGTAATGCCTTCAAACACACAAGTAGCTTTTAGCAAGTGGTGCCAGCAGATTGTTGTGGTTCTTTCTCGGTTCTTTGGGGGTTCTATGGAGTTCTCTGAGTGTTCTGCGGTATTTCAGAACTTCGCTTCCGTGAACCGTACAGATGGTGCTGAATTTCTTCCATATGTAGCCTAAGTTAACTGACGGTGAACTGATGGAGAGCCAAGTTATTAGAGATCCTTTTCTGATCTCTTGCTGCATTACAAGCCTCACAAAGAGCATGTAACCAAAATTGTGGGTTTTGTCATCTATGTGTAATTAAATTACTCTGTACCACTTTACAATAAGGCTCCTTTTTGCCACTTGTAAATGGTAGTAACTCATTAATAAAAAAGAAAACAGTTGTATAGCTTGTTTAAAATTGTCTATTGATAACTCACAAAGTGTTACAACCTAATTTATAACCCGATTATAAACCATTCATAAACCCTTTATATGGGCAGCCTTATTGTAAAGTGGCGCCAATTATTTTTTAAAAATCAGAATGAAACTGCACGAATAGCATCACTGCAGCTAAAGTGAGTATTTAGCTGGTGGTAACATCCGAAATGAGTGCTTCGGCTTTTTTGCATATATCCCTGTGTTACATGACTTTTCTCTGGTTCTT
This sequence comes from Isichthys henryi, assembly GCA_026776945.1. Lineage (NCBI taxonomy): Eukaryota > Metazoa > Chordata > Actinopteri > Osteoglossiformes > Mormyridae > Isichthys > Isichthys henryi. The sequence continues at coordinate 3,923,980 of JAODJX010000109.1, read as the reverse complement.
CTTCTTCATGTTATTATTATCATTATTATTAGTGGTAGTAGTAGTAATATTCACTGTTGTTGTTGTCGTTATTGTTGTGGTTGGTACACCTACAATTATAAATACCACTAGTTCTATTAGCAGCACCACGTGACCTAGCTGTTTCCTGAATTAGAATACAATTTACACATTGGCAGGGTGAGACAAAAACCTGCTGGAAAGCTTCCTCGATAAGACTCTCAGCAGGCTTCCTCAGTGGGGGACGGAAATAGCCAGGCGTGTAGGCATGTGCGAACATCAGAAACGCTAAATTGCCGCTGCGTTGCTCCATTGACGAGTCGGGCACATTGCAGTGGAGACACCGTGAAAGTGGAGGGTGATGCACCCCCCATTGTGGCTTTTGGGGCTGTTTGCCAATTGCAACAAATTGACAATTTCATACCAAATTGGTTGGGAAAAGCACCACCCAAGAAACGGAGACGGATGGTTGGGGTATTATGCGGATATTTTTCCGCACAATACGATTTATTTATAAATTATAGGCAAAACAGTTTAAAGTGAATACAAGTAAGGCCTAAAGAAGAACCGTTATTGATTGTCATAATCCATCGTTATCAAATAACCATGACCGACTGAAATGTTTAATTACCTTTAAGAAACAATGAGTTAACTAACTGAAACGAAATTCGAAAGTAAACCTATAGGCGAGCTGCCCGCCGATCACTTTCTCATGAAAGTGGGTACTGGTGGGTTTTGTGAAGCTCATAACAGGCACCAGTAACTGCATTCAGAGTTAAACAGGCAGCGTACCTCTTTCTGCTGGAAAATATGAAGCGAGGAAAATTGGGGAAACGCCTCTGGGCATTTGACCCGTAAACCCTGATTTTCCACTTTTCGAAGTATAAAAGAAATACCACGGGAAAGCCAGCGACACAATAAAGCCACTTTTCCTTTCAGCACCGTCAAATCTTCCTTAAACATTACTAATTGTATTTCGGCATTACGCACCTTTATTCTCAACGGAACACAAGCAAGATCAAATCCAATTTCGGTCCAGTGGCACGTCGAACTACTATTTGAAGGTATCTCTAAATTATTTGCAGATATCTTTAAATTATTTATGGATATAGTGACATAACCTATTTATATGTTGAGGATTTTCAAGTATATACGCCTATACATATTTAATATTTAACCTAACCAGCTACCTTTAGAGGTTGTATGGATAGCCGAATTATACGCATCAAAAATGTGGATAACTACTGGAATAATTATTTCTTGATGCAGGATTTTTTTTCTTGGAATAAATTTATGTTAATGAAAGGTTGGATTTTACTTAGTTTTTTAGTGTGACATGAAGCTGTTTCACCAAAAGGTGGATTATTTTCTAACCCTTTTACAAATCTTTGCAAGGGTTGCCAATAATTGTGGAGGGCGTTGTATTTTAACTAACCCTACCTTTCACCCTACCCACACTTCCATCCATCCATACATCCATCAATCTTCCAAGTGCTTCAGCCGTGTGACAGATCTTTTATTCCAACATAAATAAAAATGTAGCCTACAGAAAGTTCCTTATTTAAGTCCTATACTTTACACTTGCAGGTTCGAAATCTTCAGTTTTCTCCATTAGATTGTCCACCATTATAGATATAGTGATCACGTACTGAGAAATTAATCTGTTCTGATAATTTATTGTCTAAAGAAACGTTATAACTTGCACTAGCATATACTGTCATGTAATTTCAGATACTACCTGTTTTAATTTAGCAATTAGTTTTGTTGATTGTCAAGGTGGCTATGAAGTTAACTCACTGTACAGGCGCAACTTCTTAATCTTAGATTTTCTACGAATACTTTGTGGTAGACTAAGTAGCAGATGTTTTGCAATTCAAGGCGCACCAATGACCGACAACAATACTGTTTTCCCATGAAAAAACTTCTCTTTTGTTTGGCACTTGTGTCTTTCAGAGACACGCCAACAAAGGATTCGTCCTTCATAGAGTTATAAAGTTACTTTCCACTAGTTTATTTGTGCTCTTGAGAAACCCCAAAGCGATGTTAATGTGCACCTCCGTCCTTTTCAGACTGTAACCCCAGTGCACACAACCAAACACAATCTATTGTCAATCTAAACCAAAGTAAAGACTCTTAAATAAGCTGCAGTTCAGTCTATAGAAATTCATGATATTGCGTGTTTGATCAGAGCTCCATGCACTGACCCGTCGCGTGACATTCCAACTATTATATGCTGTACTATGCTAAATATTGTATAGTCAACTTTCTTGTTTTCTGTGGGACATTTATAAACTACGCCTTCATCAGTTGTCTTGTTTCCAAGATGAATATTTCTTCGTTATAGATTTACATTTATAGTGAAATACTTACAAATAGGATCTACCCGACATAGGCTACGTTAAATACGTGACTTTACAATTACATTACATCGTTAACATTATATAACGCAGCTACATCACGCATGCATTTCTCGCAAGCAATCCTGGCGTAATTCAGTTAAACTCGTACAAAATAGTTGCGTTTAAAGTTAGCAGTAAAACTGAAAGATTGCTTGGAACTAACAATACGATTTCTTTAATTGGGAACTTATATGAATCGCTACTTAATACGTAGATAAGATTAATCTGCCAATGCAGAGAATAAACTGCAGTTTTATTTAAATATTTCAGCGTTAATCTAACAAAAACCTGCTTTTATTGTGATTAGCTTTTTTTGAATGCGTTTTCCAAAAGATCTGCCTATAAAGCACGTTGACTGAAGTACAAATAGGCTACGCCTTCATTAAAAAAAAAACGTTATTTTTCTTTTTAATGTGAAGTATTTTGCAGATTGAAGGTTGACCGCTCAGTTTCACGTAGATTCATCAGGGCTTTCATTTGTAAACTAAAATTACGGGGCTTTAAATCAAGGTTTATTGTGGGTAATTGTGTAATTGTTTTACTAATTGTTGTTAACAAGTCTTTGAATAGTCAAATTATTACAACAGTTTTTCTAAGCGTCCCGCTGTTAACCGCGCATGACAAAAGTAGTTGCGGTTAATGAGTTACTAAGAGAAAAAAATCAACCAAGGAAGCAAAAAACAAAAGATCAGACTTCAAAGATGTTACTTTTATTCAGTGTTATTGCATCCTTACGGATTAAGTCTGGTTCAATATTGTAGAATGAGTGAGGCATCTGTAAAGATCGCCAGTATTAAGATGTCGCGGCAAATTATAATTTATCAATTCAGTCTGAAGAGTGTCTTCTTTTAATTAAAATATTTCTTTATTTTGGTTTTAATGTCACTAAGTATTTCTGCCATTCATACAGCCTGCAAGTGTGCGATTGCATGTTTCGCGGAGCTTCACTGTGAACTCTGTTCTGCCTGAGTAAAAAAGAATTAATTCCATCAGTGACAGCAGTTCTGCTTGTTCAACGTGAGCGTGAAAAAAACACAACATTTAGTTAAAAGGAACCTATTTCTAACAATAGCGGAGACCCGGCCTTCGTACACGAAAGGACTGCAGTCCGATTTCATACTGATTTAGCGGTGAATTATATCACTTAAAACTTGACAATGTAGTGTTACATCAATTATTCGGCGAATTACACGGAGCAAGATCCTTACATTTACATCCCTGCGTCTGGATACATGTGGGGATCATGTAACATCATAAACAACATAAACACCATTTGCCAATGAGGCGAGTTTGCGTAATCTGCAGGTCTGCTGAGTATTACATTCCACCGCACAGGTAACATGTTGATTAATATATCCAATTCTGAAGCGCTAATTTATTGCAAAGATTGGGTGCAATTAGGTTACAAATTGGTCTATAATGTCTTTGCGCTGCTGGGCATTGTTCCCTTATTTAACACACGCGTATCGGAGACAACTGTACGTTTCTCCTGCCTTTTTCTTTGTTATTTTGCACGATTTAGTGTTTTGCATTGAAAGTGGAAAAAAAACGTAGTAGAAAATGAAAATTCGTAGGTTTATTGCGCTTACCTACGCTAAGTTATTTTTTATTCTGTAAATTTTTGTCCTAAATCTCTGCCACCATGAACAGCGTAGCTACTTAACTACGCGTGTTGTTTTTCTGGCATTAATAAGTATATATTTCCGAAGGTTTTGCATTAGGCCTATTAGGTGAACTGATACATTAATGATCTTAGTTGTGCGTTTGGCGGTTTTCGGGCAACCCGGCCTTTCATTGGCTTCTATTTTTGTGTTAACACACAAGAGACGTATAATAAAAGATCAATGGCTTCGAGGCCATACATAAACTGCAATCCTTTCATCCACTCAGCCTTTGACTAAACCTACAGATATGGTAATGGGAGCGCTGTCCATTTCTACGCCATTCGTTTCTGCACACAATTGAAATATAAACAAGTCAACTGCTTTAAATTAAATTAAATAAAAAGAGATTAGGGCCACTTTAAGAGTTGTATACGTACGCAAATACCGCCTGTCATGTGTCACACAATAGGAGAGGTTTTTAAAAATGGAAGGTATGCGGTAGGATAATTAAAAGATTATTCCTTTATTCTTTATTATATAATTTCTGCACGAGATTCTTTCGTTTTGTTTTTTACATGTATAACTGTAGGCCATTTCACTTTAGAGAAACGCATAAAAGTGTGTAGGCTAGATTCATAGCTATGTTTTTTTCTGCGGGACTCATGAAGTAGGCCAAATTACTCTAGTAAATAGTTTGATAAGGTATTTAAATTGATAAAATACGCCTACTTGTTTATTCTTGTCTTAAATGAGTATATATTCCGCCAGCTTAATATATAGTATAAATATAAATGTTGGTATTTGATCGTGTTTAATTAAAATAATTACTTGATTGCGGCATATTGGGCTTACGGCAGGTACAGGGCATTTTGAAATGCCCGCATGTTTTGTTGGCGCAGGACTTAAATACGGCTAATACGAAGCCCACAGACCTGTGCTAGTTATAAGGTGGTAATAGCCTATTAGGTTAGACCTTTCAAACCATTGTCGTTGTTAATTTCCCAGACCGACTTAAATGTTTACTAGTATTGATAATGTTGTAAATGAGGGGTGATACGATATTGTTGGTCTGTTACATTGCCAGAGAATCGACATGTTGTAGGCTATACGTTCTAATTGGGAAGTCGAAGTGCGAAGGAATCATCACATTACAGGGCTTGCCTGTGATGGGCGATGGGTATGTGGGCCGCCAAAATCAATCGTGCCCCCCCGCACGCGGAAACATTTTCCGTGACGGACCAAGGCCACAGTTTTTAATTCCAGTCCATGGTGTCTGGACCAAAAACGTTTGGTTCTCCTTCGAGAAAATAAAGTCAGGGGGGTGAATTTCGCCGACCGGGGGAGGGTACCCTCGATCCCCTCGAGTTTCTTCAGTCTCCCCGGAAGAGTAAGCAAATTAGAAAATTTCGAGCGGGGTTCAAACTTATACTTTTAGTAACGGACTACATACCTTATTGGGAGCAAACAATTTTCGGTGCTATTCAACCCGTTATTTTATTAGTCCTACGTATTTATGTCCTAATTGAATAAAGTTTTTCTTCCAACCATATATCCTGATCAGGATTGAAGAGTTAGTGAGTTTGCCGTTTATTGGACTGTCTATTGGACTGTTTCCTAATCAATTTATCAACAGAAACTTAATAATAATAATAATAATAATAATAATAATTATGCATTTTATTTTTGGGGCGCCTTACATAACCCATAAAAGACAAAAAATAAAAACAAATAATTAAAAAGAGTTATTTTGGACCTTACCCTGCCTCTTTGTACAGCGTCGGCGAATTTGAGGCGTAGAGTATAGGCGTAATTCATTTGCATTGAAATGGTAAACGGCTGCCGGTATAAATTGTGTGACGAGTACAGATTCCGTCAGTCCCATCACAGCGGTCGGCTAGTGGACGCACCCCGGCGCTGGCAGAAAGCTGGATTTTACGCAAATGGACGCGCCACCATATGCCGAATGCCATATGAAGACGAGGACAACGAGCGGCAAAAAGGTGTGTATTTGGAGAGCGTGCATTGGACCTCAGAAATACAATAATCAGAACAACGAGCAGAAACGTATTCAGCTATTTTTTTTCAGGTATCAAAGCCTTTAATGGAAAAGAAACGCAGAGCCCGGATAAACAAGAGCATGGATCAGTTGAAATCCTCGTTGGAAACCTACTACACTAACAATGTATGTCTTCCATTGTTTTAGTAGTAGATTTTTAAATGGGTTTTTTATCAGTTACATCAATTAGGCCTATTATTCTGATTATGTTAAATTATGAAATACGTTTCGCAGGTTCGAAAACGGAAACTTGAGAAGGCCGATATTTTGGAAATGACAGTGAAACATTTGCGGAATCTTCAGAGAAGACAACGTGGTAAGATCCTTATTATCGTCAATATCTTTAGGTCCACTTTATGTCAAATACTTCTACTACACTTATTATTGTTGTCATTATCTTAACCCAGTGTTTTCCAACCCAGTCCTCGGGGACCCCGAACTGTCCACGTTTTTGCTCCCTCCCAGCTCCCAGCCAATCAGGAACATCGAATACCTGGTACATGTGCGCTAGGAGCTGAGAGGAAGCAAAAACATGGACTGCCTGGGGACCCCGAGGACTGGATTGGGAAACATCGTCTTAACCACTGTTTCTTCCTTATTTCTCTTAAGGCTCCACTGTGGATGCCAATCTGACAGAGTACCAGGCAGGTTTCAGAAGTTGTCTAGCTGGTGTAAATCGATACCTTCAAGTGACGAATGGTTGGAGCAGGACACTCCGCCTGAACGTCCTCGACCGTCTGTCCAGAAGTCTTTCCGCACCGATTCAGGACTCCAGCACCGCGGACAGCAGCCGTATGCCGCTGGAATCCATAGAAAGGAAGGATCCCAGATCAGCCGAAGAGGAACAGGGCTCCAGCAAGGCGCTTAACACAGTTCGCCACATAATACGGGACAAGGAGAAAAGCACGTGCGTGAACATGTCCTCACTTTCTAAAAAAACAGAAGTTACACAAGAGCATGTAAAGCTGTACAATGGACATCAGGCCTGGGAGAAAATTCGTATGAAATCCTGGAATTCCAACAACAGGTGCCTTACTGTAAGGCCGAGTAGTATAAAGCACGCCATGCTCTGCTCACAAGATTTTTGGCGCCCTTGGTAGAATGCTGCATTTAAATAAAAGATTATCTATTACTGAGGTTTGTTGTAACTGGTATGATTTCCTTTTGATTTGCATGTTGTTAAATTTACATTGTAACCTATATAAAATATATCGTAGCATTTGTTAATAAAACACTTAAAATATGGTTGACCGACTCGATCTTTGACAAATAAATTCATTAAGACTTAAATGAGTATTGATTAATATATCAAAGGCCGCTAATGACAAACAGTTTTTAGAAATAATAATAATATTAATAACCGACAACGAATCCGACATCCAAAATGACCCACATTGCGTTAACCACATACTGAGACTGCATCTAGCCTGTATTTTTTATTAAAACTACCTGGTTGCTATTCTGTCCTGAAGTGCTAAAAATAGGATAATAGTTCCTCTTATTCAGTCGTCATTTCATGTAGCCTAATCTGTTTTGGTACTGAGCAAAATACATTAGATATATTTGCGACGGTTGTGCGTTGTAAATGCTGGTTGTGGCGAATACTTGTTAACATTTAATCGAATCGCATAATTGGCTATTACACGCCTTTCGGGAGCCGTAAAACCAACCATTATGACGATAGACAGATAGAACCCGACAAAATACTGCCACTGATGTATTTTTTTGGGGTGGGGCAGGCTGATGATTTTTCTACAAAAATATGAAATATTACGACACTCATTTTAATTTAAGAAATGAAAATTGAAGATACTTGTAATTGCGTCTGAATGTTAGAGAACATGTTTTATAGCTATTTTAAATTGGATAATAATGTCCATGTGCGCAAGGGCGTAACTTTGGCTGGAACACTGGGAGGGGTTGAGGTCTCCACCCATTACGGGAGAAACATGGTTATTGGGGGGTTGTATTAGCTGGTTTTGATTTATTGGGGGGGGGACAACCACCCCATCCCCCCCGGAATTTACGCCCATGCATGTGCGTATTTTTAAGATTGAACCTGACCTGCTTCTCGAATAACTTCTCACAGAAACGCCAACCTGCATCCAACTCCTTCACAAAGCGTTTAAATTCAGTTCAATTTTCAAGGCGAGAAGGCGCGGACTCACTGACCAATAATAAAGTTTAGTTATCATGTAGCCGTTAAACGCATAACAGGCCTATTGCTTACTGCACCTGTTATTTCTCCGTCGATGTAGGTATATATTTATATTTGCGAAACCATTCAGCAAGACAACCGAACTGACTACCCCCCCCCCCCCCCAATAATCAAAATCAGCCGATGCAACCCCGCGGACCCCCTTAGATGGGTTGACCTATGCTATACCCAAAGTTATGCCATTGACTGAATGTACTGCCCATCTGGAACTTATTCCTGACGTACAGTTCCCCTCCCCAGACACTTTTATTTAAAAAGCACGTGTAGTCTATAGCGCATCTTCACCCATGACTTGCATGAACCCCTTATATTCTTCAAACATCCACCTTTATTATTGCCCGCCGTGAAAGGTCGTTTGAGCAGAAAAAGAAGGGCTGTTCCATTTGCATTACACTGTGTCTATCCGAGCGCTCGTAAGAGGCAGACGAGCTTTAAACGAATGCTAAGTGGCAAATCCCGTCTTTAGTGGAGTTTAAAAGCTCACCAGACAAAACAGTCCTGCTGTAATAGTACAATACCAAAGAGGCTTTGTCGGATGAACTGCTCTAAAACGGAACAGATGGAGGATAAGCTTGCGTATATTTACAGATAAATATATTACATTGAAAATATAGCCATACAAAAAAAGATGAATATTATATAAAATATTCATTTGTATTTTCGCAAATACAAAAATTGCTGCGTGACAGTTTAAACTAAAATTCGAACGAATGTGTAGTCCTAGTCTTACATGTAAATAATTATTCATTTATATTTAAAAATGGGCTTATCATTTTTATAAACCAACTAAAGAACATTTTTTTGATATAACGACGTAGGCCTGTGTATATTGGGTGGTCCCGAAAAATGGCGACGCTAAGAGACGCTAATTCGGCGTATAATTGCGCCAATAACAGCGTGAGATCCGACTTGCTGCTTGTTTAATTTGCGTTATTACCGTGTAATTTTTTTTCTAGCGGTGGTAAACACGCCCCATTACGGCTGACAAATTTATGGAAACAAAAGTACTAGTCTTGTTATATAGCGGGGGGGGGGGGGCACTGTAAAAGAAATTAAAAGGTCGCTGAAACAGTTTTTGAAATGTTATTCTGTTGTGTAGTTATACAGCCTACATGTGTGCTATTTATAGAAAAGATTTTTTTAAAAAAAAAAAAAAAAAAAAGGTAATGCTATCTTTGCGTATTTGTTAATCTAAACTTGAAATAAATTGATACAAACAGTTTTGTTTGGGATGAGTATTTGTTTGTCTGTCTGTCTGTCTATTAAAGTGATGCCAAGTTTTCTGTACATGAGCACATGTAACATCAAAAACAAGGATGACGGTAATTAATCAATGCAATGTGAAATGAGCATCTAATTTGTGCCGCTTGTACTCTGGGATGATGGTTTTCAGGTACTTACAGACCTCTTTGTTATTCCTTGTAGAGTAAGTTAGAGCTCATTCATCCATCTACCCCAGAAGGTTATTTCCTGCAGGGCCACAGGGCTTCCTGGAGCCTGTTCCAGGAAGATAGCAAATCAGATGACACACACACAATAAATGGACAATTTTCACACCATGCTTTGCCTAACTGTGTTTTTGAACAATGATGCAAAACTACACTGTAAAAAAGAAAAAGTTAAGACAACCTCACAGGCCTTGCTCAATAATTAATTAAGATATCACACCTCCAAAGGGATTTCAGGCATTGTAAAGAATCCAGACTTCATTCTGTTTCAGAGCCTCCAGGTCTGTTCTGGTCCTGTAATGTCAATATTCTGGCATTAATTATATGTTAAGGCTTAAGGAATTTCTGTGATTAATGAATTAGGCGTGTATTTGATGATCAGCCATAATTACCAGGTTTAATGGGCTTTATATTGTGGCTCTTTATAGGTAACATTGTAATAATCAAATAACATTTATTTATTGAAAGGTTATAACATTTAGTGTTTATTTTGACCAGCCAGGCCATGACAAAGATATGTGGAAAAATGCTGGAGGAAGATGCACTCATGGAGTCTATAAAAGGCATGGTGTCTGTCTGCAGGCTGCTCCAGCGACTGCACAGACTTCACAGACTGCACACTGCTGATAGACTGCGGCATTTTCAGGTATCCTTGGTGAAAGATGCACATAACACCACCCATGCATGTTTCAGTTCTGTCTCCAGTTCCTTCTTTAGCCTGTCGGGACACATGAATGGTTAATGTCTGTCATGACTCAGCACTTTAGCTCTGAAACCTTTCCAGTGAGACAGCACTTTGGTTGTAGTCTGCTTCTCTCACTCTCTCTCTCTCTCTCTCTCTCTCTCTCTCTCTCTCTCTCTCTCTCTAATTTTCTCCAAGAAAAGCCATTTCTTTCACCTGTTCATATAAAGGGCAGAGTGGTGGCTTAGAGGCTCGAGATCTATACCTGCAACCAGAAGATTGTTGGTTTGAGTCCCATGAACGCCAGGAGTGATCTTACTCCTGTGGGCCCTTGAGCAAGGCCTTTAATCTATAATTACTTTATTCTGGGTAAGATGTTAATCTACATCCAGCCCTGCAAGTAGATTTTCCAACTTGCAGGTAAATTTGGGGGTTGGTAGCAGGATTGGCACTCCAGCCCCTGGGAAAACTCCCACAGTTCCATTCGGATTAGCATGGTGCTGAGGTATCACCTGCTGTATGGCTGCCCTTGGGTCTCGTCCCTGAGGTGCTTTGTTGTGTGGTGGGTGTAGTAGAGTTGCTGTAATCAATGCACACTCCTTACATTCATATAAATGGGCATTTTATGGAAGAAATAAGTATTTCACTCCCTAGTACAACAGCCAAACCTTTCTGGGAACCGACCAGCTTCAGAAGACTGCCTAACACCAATATGCTCAGTGGAGACATGATCTACCTCTGCTTCACCATCTACACTTCCTCGTTCAGTCTAGCATGGCAGTGCTTTCCAATACTCGTGGCTGTTTGATCGAGATGCTGTAAGCAGCAGAGAAAAGGCGAAGATTCTGCTGACAATCACCATCTACCAGTCGATCTTCTACCAGTCAATCACCATCTGTCCTCAGTGCAGGATTCATATGGAGCGTTTACCCCCCTTCTAAGAACGTCCCATAACCCCCAACCGAGCAATTATTTTGTTGGGTTCTAATGCTACACACTGAAGCACCATACAGTGACAGAACAATGGCCTCTCTATTCTCCATTCTGGACCTCCTAGCATTCAAGAACCAATGAATATTCTCAGGCTCTATAGCTAACCCAAGCAGAATGAAAAGATGGAACTTTGTCTTGAGCTGGTTTGTGATTTCCTACCAACTTGTGCCAGCAGATCATGATTGTGAGAGCTGAACGTCTCAGTGGTTCAGCTCAGGCTTGTTTTCCATCCATCCATCCATCCATCCATCCATCCATCCATCCATCTTCTGTACCCACTTGTCCTACTCAGGGTCGAGGAGGGTGTGGAGCCTATCTGGGAGGCTACGGGCACAAGGCAGGGAGCAGCCCAGGATGGGGCACCAACCTATCAGAGGACACACTCACAAACCAGTCACTCACACCTATATATAATTTGGTAGCTCCACTTAGCCTCAGAATGTTTTTGGACTGTGGAGGAAACTGGAGTACCCAGAGGAAACTCCACAATGATACGGGCAGAACATGCAAACTCCACACCCATGGAACACTGGGAGAGGCTTGAACCCGGGTCCCAGAGGTGAGGCAACAGTGCTAACCACTGCGCCACCTGGCTCATTTTCACTTACATGAATTAATTACATTGGCTTTTTCACTTTGCTGATGACACTCTCCTGTTGTTGGGTTCTGATTCACATAACTGCCCATGAATACGTCAAGAAATTAACACTGATTACTAAATATCACCTAGTATTCATGTTCTGAGACAATCTCCACATTTTCTCTCCTTTAGAACCACAGGCACGAAATGCAAAATCGTCGATTATTATATTTCAAATAGCAAGAAGATCTTGAATATAGATCACAGTCTGGGCTGTTCAGCAGCTGGCGCGGCGGCATCACAGTTCCAGGCTTGTGGTCTGACCGGGAATTTCGGAACTTAAACCTCCCAGAGTGCGGAACACCAAGGCATCAGCAAACACTGCAAATCTAAATTAGTTTCTATGCATGTCAATCTGGATTATTATCTGAAGAAAACCAACCGAAATCCTCTATGAATGTAACAGACATAAAGGCAATTTCAGATCAATAGTAACGGTGTTTTCCATTTCAGTTTAACTTCAGTTTATTTGTCCTTTTGAAACATAATCATCAGTTGTACAACATAAACACCAAACATTTCATTAGTCTGACAGTCATTCGCTTTAAACAGAAGAGGGTATGTACATACATATATACGAGAAAATAATTTTCAGAAGAAATTAACAAAGGTTTGTAATTTTTTGGGCATTTTTTAATAACGTAGGTGTTAAAAAATATCACTGAAAATTGAAATCTGCTCAGAGTCCAGTAGATATGTGTTACACGTTGCATTTCAATGACTGTATGATTTTCTTTTTCTGGAAAACAGTAACATACTGAGAGAAATCCAATCCAATATGTGTTCATGCTTATTTGTGTATAGATGTTGAAGGGAACCCAATGAAATTAGAACCAGCCCAGTAACTATTGCCTTTGTATGATGTTTTTTTTTTTGAAACGTACAAAAAACTAACCTCCCCCACCTTCTAATCTGGAGGTAAAGGATCAGCTCGGCAGTAGGTAGCAGTAAATATACTTTTATTTGTATTTTTCCATTTGCAGTTGAGGCAGTGTCCTCCCAAGACATGTGTGTGTTTTGCTCATGGGACTTTTACTAACACAAAAATGTTCTGAGGACGGAAGGAAAAATGACTGGTTCAGAGAGATAACCAATCAGATTATAAAGGAGGTGGGTGCAACCCACCTATTGTCGTCCCTATTGTAGAGGAGGCTGGATCAACCAATCAGATGTCTTGCTTTCACCTCCTCTAGTTACTTGGTCCCACCTCCTCTACAATATGATTGGTTATCTCTCTGAAACACTCATTTTTCCTTCTGCCCTCAGAACATTTTGGTGTTAGTAAAAGTCCCACAAGCGTGTGTTTTATTACATTAAAATTTCTCTTCTAAATTTCAAAATGGAAATTATTTTGCCCAAGTAGCTGATGCAACACCAGCCATCGAAATGTCAGAAGACGACTATAACTGTAATGTAACGGTGCAACAGTTCAAAGCTGTGCGCAAAGGATGAAAGAGTTTAATGATGAAAATAGTGTCAAGGCCCTTTTGTGTGACAGGGCTAGTGAGGCCTCGGCCAGCGCCCGCAGGTGACTTCACAATCGACAATAGAAATTTTAGATAAAGTGGTATAAATGCTAAAAAGGTTGACCTTTCATTTTTTAATCAACACGTTGCGATAAGTTCCAGCTTCTCTGCCTATTGGGATTTCATCAAATTTCGGGCTGAGCGTTTAGCTGCCGCTAAACTAATCAGCATTAAAAAGTGCGGTAAGCTGTGTAAATCATCTTAGAAACTTAAAAAACTATTTCTTTTTCTGTAAAACCTAAGAATATAATAACCTATATAATATATCATAACCTCAGATTATTGCATTTAATAAGCTTCTCGTGTCACTGAACTTAAGACCAAATAAAAAATGATTCCCTGTAAATCCTGAGAATACAGATGCATCAATACAGTCATTACAAAACAAGATTTTCCTGTTTTTACTGTAATTCATATTGACATGTATTCAGTTGGTTATTGACTGCACACTGCACTATTCCAGGGGTATGGAAAGTACATACAAGAGTTACTGGCATATTACCGCTGTGTCTGATATTCCATTTGTGTGCATAGACTGGCATGGCATCCAGGACGTACTCCTCCCAACAGCTGTGCTGGTCACTTTTCATAAGAAATTTCCAGAAAGGGCGACAAAGCAATGGAGGACAGCCGTAAGGTGTGGACTGACATGTGCTCAGCGTTACTGAAGTACTGAAGCAGTACATTGAAACCTCTCATGCAAATCTGTGTTCCAGCAAATCCAGAAAGGAATGCAGACGAGCAGGTCAGTTTCAAATCTTCTACACTGCTGAAGTGGGAGCAGAAACATAGAACTCTCATAAAAGACATTTTGCACTCAGTTACAATGGGGGGACTTTTATATACAATTCGTGTTTTTCCAGGTATCACAGACTTTTATCACAGCTTGCAATGTAAATTGGTATGAAAATTAGTCCCAGCTGAGTGCACCTATAGGGGGCAGTATTGTGGGTGTGTCACAGGTCTGATCCCCAAAAGCCTCTCATATACCATCACCTTCCCATGTGATCATCATACTAAAGCAATAAACATTCAACATGTAGAAGAAGAAACCAATAGAACGGCTGCAGTTATTAATGAAAGGGTGGCAATAATAATAATAATAATAATAATAATAGACCTATGAAGAAGATCCTATAGAATCTGGCTGAAAGGCCATATATCCAGAGGACACTGAAGCGGAGCTTATAAAATTATTCGTGTTTTGTTTTCCCTCGGCTCCAGGCAGGAGTTTTTGATCCGGCCAGTTGTCGCTTCCACACGGGCCTGTCCTGAATCCCTGGAGTCCATGTTCCCCGGTCCGCGAGGCTGGGCTCGGGGGCGCAGACCCCGGTGCACTCTTCCCGTCCCTCAGCTTCTCGGGGCAGCCTTTCCCGGAGACATCCCCCACTCCCTGCCCCCCATTCCTGCCCGGCCCAGGCGAACCCCTGAGTCTCTCTAGCGCCGCCCTCTCGGAGAGGCGGCGCAGGGCGTGTGGCTCGCGCTCGAAGTCGGTGAGCGGAAAGTGCGGCAGCAGGACAATGCGGTGCTCAGCTGCCTCGGGTACGAGGGACGATCGGCGTGGGCTGCGCACAGGACTGGGCAGCGGCGTCTCGTCAATAAAGCTGATCACCTCGTCCCGACTGAAGCAGCGTGGTTCCTCCTCGACGCAGTCTGTCGGTCGCGGCAGAGGCGGCGGGCGCGGCAGTGAGTGCGTTCCGTCGTTGGACCGCCGTCTCTTGTGGCGAGGGAGGCTCCCCTCATGCCAGGAGGCCAGGCTGCTCCTCCGGCGGTCGCGGCGCGGCGAGCCGTTGTGGGGGATCCCTGCCATGTCCTCCGTGGAGCCCCAGCGGTGCAGGTAGGACGGGATCAGGCCCGCCGTCCACATGTCGGATTCGTCGTGTGAGTATCTTCTGGTAGGGGGCACCTGCCACGACACACAGGTGACACGTGTCACGCCCACGGGATCACGGCAGGATAACTGCCTTGGAATGTTTGGGGGATCAAAAACACAAAATAGAATGCACAAGACGCAGATCTTTAACTAATGGAGAAATGTAACAATTCATTTAGAATTATAGTTTTTATGCATTTATGGCGTTGGCATCAAAAGTTCCTCGATAATTAATTACTACAATAAGCTCAATTGTTATGAGTAAATTGGATACAACAAAATGATACTCACAGTCCACATTGGCCTGATGTCTATGCAAGGGATACACACCATAACCTTTTACAGTTAAAACACTAGCGTGGTCTCCAGAGTGCAGAAGGAGATGCTGCTTTTAAAAGTCTGATAGTTTAACAACTGCGGAATATACAGTAGCTGCAGACATGAGATGTGGCCAGCAGATGGCAGCAGAACACCGGTGTTGCAAACAATGCTGGGATACAGTGGAATGGCTGTTTACTGCCCCAATGAAAGATAGCTTAATTCGGCATTAACCCAAATGAGAAACGCAAGATTTTGCTCAAGGTCAAATATATGTGCCAAGTGCATTTAATTATACGATATCTAACCCTTTGTTTGGGATAATTTGTATTAATGCAACAAATGGTTTGTAAAAAGCATTGGGGATGACTGAATTATGTATGGGTTAATGCATGACGCGCCGTGCCTTATACGTTTTTAAACACACGGCTGTGGAGGCAAAAAACCAACGCAGCGTTGTTCTTTGTCCACCCCATTCAGCATTTGCTCTTTGTGGCAATTTATTTGTTTTAAAAATTTCCTTTAATGTTTAGGAATCTATAGATCTGGAATTTTAAATAACGTTACTTATAATTAAAGTTTTTAGCAGCACAGTGATTCGATGGTCTGGCAGTAGCGGGACAGCTTATAGAAAATTAAACACCCTTCTGACCAGAGTTGGAAAGTTCACGTCCAGAAAGTGAAAATCCAGACCAAGATTTTGCTTTAGCCAACCAGGTGAGTTCGCTCTAACGGTGACTCTTTATGTTCAGCTGGTTGGTTGAAACAAAATCTTGGTCTGGATCTCGACGTTTTGGACATGAACTTTCCACCTCTGTTTCTGACCAGTCAGATTCGAGGATTGTGGAACAGTGATGTGGTACCAGAACCATAACATTTTATTTGCACTATATTTTATATATTGTATGCTGAATGTGCGTTATTTCATTATTATTCGATTAAAAAAAAAACACCCAGGGTGTATCCGGGTGGGACAGGCTCCTGGCTCCCAGTCAGTCCTGAATAGGACAGTGGTTTGGAGGCTGAGTGGATGCATGGACAATAAAAGGGCATCAAATGCCCGCTGGAGTTCATGAAAGTCCAAGAAGAAGGTGAGACAGCATGCGGTGAGATGAGGAATGTAAGATAACGGGGGATGAAAGGAGGAACAGTGATGTGACAGGCGGTGGAAGGATAGCTACTGTATTCATCTCTGTTTCTATCATTTTTTTCTTACATTTAAATCATAAGTTTGTTTTTTTTTTTATTTCTTTTTATTTGCAGTCAAAATGTACTCAAGGTACAACCCCGCTTGTTAAACACACATGCAACATTATGAGAGGCTTATTGAAAAAAATGCTGTCACAAAAACTTTGAAAGCTGAGCTCTGACGTATCACTGAAATGCCCTGTTGCAAAGGATGCCTGTCTCTTCCCAGATTCAACCATCACTAAGCAGCTATATTTCGCCGTGTCGTTTTATGCAATTGGAGGTTTTGTTTAGCGCATATTTTGCAAAAAAAAAAGGTAAATGATGGGAATGTGGTGACCATCTTAAAGGATTAACTGGTATGACTGGTCTGTTTAGAGGGGTGAGGTCTCACATTCAGTCTTCAAGGGCTGCGTTCCTTCTGCATCTCCTTAGTCACAGATCTGAAAGATTCATTCCCAACAGGCCTTAATGTACTGATTTTTTAACTATGATGGGTTTGTAGGGAGGTTAAATGGTGGATGTAGGCGGCCCTTGAAGACTGCATGCTGGGAGATTTTTTTTTTCCTGGATTAAGGGGTCAAAGATGAGCATTTCACAGCTCTACGGCTGCCTGGCTTAAATGCTGGAAGCAAAATTACATTATTTCACCTAGAATTTTTATTCTGAAAAGCTCAGTAGACATTTTGGCAGAATAAGATATGTTTAAGATTTACTGGGTCATACTGCTGCCTATTCGACAAAACGTAATATGGTTGTTGCTGATGCAGTCACTTAACACAGTTCAGTTTTAGAATGACAGATTCACAACTTTGTCATAGGAATTAAAACCACATATATATTTAAAGCAGCACTTTCAAGTTCAATATTTAAGAAGCTGCTTTTAGTCACGATTACAAAACATTTGCAGGAAGAATATGCCTTACACTCTGTTTCCAATAATACAGTTGGACATATTCAGGTGTGAAATAATTCTTGCACTTGTATTTGGTATATTGGTTCATATATATAGACCACTTCTACATGCATATTATTGTAAAGAAATACAAATTATACGAATGACTGGAAGGATCAGTTGCAAAATTAAAAATGGAAGAATACCTGCAAATACTGCATTTTATCTTCCTGTGGCTCTCGCAATGGATAACCTCTTTCTAAAGTTGAGAATTCATACTTGGCAATATGGTCTACCGTCATGATATCAGCAGTGGGGCTATAGTCATATGGTCTGTCATATATTAAGTCCGGATGAATTCCTCCATCCTGGCTGTTTTCTGCAAATGCAGAAAAGCATATATATCAGGATTAAAAAGAGACGTGCCCATATACACAGACAGACAGACAGACAGACAGACAGACGTATAGATAAGAGAAACAGAATTCAATAGCTCTCTTTTTCTATTCTGTTTTGGGGTGTATTACAGTTTACATTAAAGAGTAGTACCATGCGAAGGCATAAATCCCTCTCAGAATGAGCCCCCCCCCCGGGTCCTGTAACAGACTGACTGCTACATGAATTCATGACTTTTTACGTCATCTGGAAAAAAAAATCAGCGAACGGTTTTCTTCTGAAATTCAACCCAGCATAGAGTCGGGAGTGTGAGTCACCTTGATCAGAATTTGTGGGCCAAATTAAAGCCGCATAGACAAACAGAGAGAAGATACTACTTGTCAGGCAAGTTCCATCGGAAAAAAATAAGCAAACCGTTACATTTCCAGGATTCAGTTGCAGTACTGTGTAAAATGCTGATCTTGGGACAAATGAGGGGCATTTGTTTGGATGGAAGATGAAATTACCTGTACAGGCAGTTTGGCATGCAAGAGTGTTTAGGGGCAAGAAGATGACCCTCGTACATACAACTGAGCTGGGAAATACAAGACAACCCCTCTGAAAAAAGCGGAGAACTGGTAACTACAGATAAAGACAAAACAACAAATTTGTCATTTTATTGAGTAGTAATTCAGGTCTTGATCATCTTATAGAATGACTATGCACAGCTCAGTAACCCTTTAAGTTCTGTGTCAGATTCACTTTGTTATTGTCACTCTAAACACTCGAGTTACAGATACACATTAGTACTGAATGACAGATGCAGTGCTGAGGAGACAGGGGTGTAAGATGAACTGGTCAGATGAACATGGGATATAAGTTTAGGAGCCTCCATTCTGGTTGGATGCTTTACATTTTTTGCATTTAAAAAATAAGCTGAATTCTTCCCTCCCGCAGACTGAGGTTAGGCACTACATTAGCAGAATTAAAAGGTAATAATGAATATTTCTAAATTTCACATTCTAACCTAAATGATACATATCATTCATCCATCCATAAATTTTCCAAACCACTTATCCCACTGGGTCGCGTGGGGTCCAGAGCCTATCCCAGAAGCAATGGGCACGAAGCAGGGAACAACCCTGGATGGGGGGCCAGCCCATCGCAGGGCACACTCACACACCATCCATGCACATATGCACACCTATGGGCAATTTAGCAACTCCAATTAGCCTCAGCATGTTTTTGGACTGTGGGGGGAAACCGGAGTACC
>JAODJX010000109.1:3864427-3898872 GCA_026776945.1 Isichthys henryi | reverse complement strand
ACACACATGTGACCCAGGCGGAGACTCGAACCCGGGTCCCAGAGGTGTGAGGCAACAGTGCTAACCACTGCACCACCTGTTATAACATTCAGTTGTATTAATTATGACTATATCCATCTTCTCTATGTGGGCTTGCGTGTCCAGAATTTAACATCACCCAAGGAACCAAGTCCAATTTCATCCTGCCAAAAAAGTAAGATTGATGTGTCACCGACGAACAACATCCGAGCGGCATTTGTGATTGATGCAGTCGTTGGTTTCTATTTTCGGTTGTTGCTTGTAATTGTTGTTGTTATTCTCGGTGAAGTTCCACGCTTAGAATGTTGTTGCGAACAGAGTCTGTTGTTTAAGGAAATTACTTCCTTTTCATTTTCCGTCCATACATACATACGAGCTCACATTCAACCACTATACCCACGTTTTAGTATTTTGTGCTTGTCTTTTGTGTCTGTCTACTGACTCTAGATAGCCGCATTTCTCTGCAATCCATTTATTATTTGCATCTACCGTCATATCCTATCACTCCCCTTTGTGTTCTGGCTTAACCATAGACTAGGCTGTGACATCATCCAGAGCCAAGGAAGGTTATTTGTATGACTGACCCTGCCCTGACCACCCCCCCCCACAAACACAAAACCAGAGAAGCAACAGAGCGTCCCAGAACTATGTGTCATATACCCACTCAAAAACTGACCTATTCCTCGACCCCCCCCAAAATGATTTTAATGTCAAACGTTCCTTTCAGTAATGAAGTATTGCACCTTGTTTAACTCCCTGCTGGAACATTAGACTATTAATTAAGAATTAAGAGGGGCTTAAAGACTGATGGGGCCCCTCCCAGAGCAGCTGGTTCCAGCTTGCTCATTCATGCCTTTTGCCAGCTGAAACACTTTCATTGGCTCCTTCCTGAACAATTTATGAAGGCTGCAATGGGTCTCAGAAAAGCTTATGGGAGTGATAACCAATCAGACTGTAGAGGAGGTGGGTCCAAGGAACTAGAGGAGGCGGGACCAACCAATCCGATGTCATGGCCAGCCTCCTCTAGTTGCTTGGACCCACCTCCTCCACAATCTGATAGGTTAACCAATCATTTTTCTTTCTGCCCTCACAACATTTTGTGTAAGTAGAACTCTCACGAGCATCAGAAAAGCCTGTAGCCCGGCAAGGCGAAGCGGAGGAGACCAGTGACCCAGGGATGCATTCGCTGCCATCTCTGCAAGCTCTAGCGAACACTAAAAGCTTTCCTGTTTCCTGAACACTGTGCAAACAGAACTACTCGTCCAGCAACAAGGGCAGACCCATTCTGGCACATCAAGCTCACCTCTCTTCATTTCCAGCCCTGCTTATGCGGTTCAGGGTCTCTCTTTTCTCTTAGCTGATACGTGCATTGAAGGCAACCTGCAACTTCACTTGCTGCAGGTAATTTTACTGTATAAATCAGATCAAATGCCTTCCCGATGATACAACAGCAGATTCCTTCAAGGCATCCTTCAGGTTGTGAGTTTGAGCCTCTAACCTGCATGGTTTTTGTTTCGAGGAGCTGTGATCACAAACCGACACAGTTACGTATTATTTTCTGTATACAAATAGAGTGATTCTCAATCACAAATACCACAAATATTAAGTAAATATTGCAACACATTTGTATCCATTAGAGAACAGCACAAAAGAAATTAATTGTTAGTAATTTAGGAATGTAAAATGAAAAATGCAAAATGAATGTGGAGCCTGGTATTTCCAAAATATTATATTTTGATGATACTCTAAATGCTGAAACAAATATATAAAAATCAAAAAATTACAAAAATCCTTAGAGAAAATAGTACCAGGATCCCGAAATTCAGATCATATTTCCTGGTGCATATGAGTGCTTTGGAGTGGGATTTTTTTTTTTTTTATCACAATTGAAGACAAACTCCTGAGGTTATTCCTGAGCTCCAGACTATATTTAAACATGATTCATTAGAAAATCATATATTCGCTGGACTCATTTTTAAAAGCCACCAGTGGAGACTACAGAAGAAATAGCTGCATGATGGATGAGATCCTCGGCCTCTGTGACACAATAATTATCTACATACATAGACTGGCCCTGAGTTACAACTTATGCGACTTATGGAGACTCACACACTCTACCAAAGTTTTTGCAAATATATGAAAAAATAAATTTTCTGCACCCATAAGACTGCCAGCTCTATGCTACCCAGTGCGAGCTGCATGCTGTACGACAGTCACCATGGGAAAGTACTGCACTGCACTGCACTGTACAGCAGTGTGACCGTCACAGCCTCAGACATGCGTCTCCCAGTCTCATGCCTAAAAGTCACTCCAGTTATCATATTTTAGTTTACATCCATTTCGACATTCGACCTGTCAGTCAGCAGTTGTCAGTTAAGAACAGTGTGTATTTTCATTTTTTTAAATGAATTACATCCTAAGCATATTTTTCTCCTATACTATTCATATGATAAACATACATAGAATAATATTAATAATAATAATAATATTTCCCTCTTGTCCTGCAACAACCGACAAAGAATTAGCTGCACACAGACAAGCACCAATCAGCACTCAGGCTGTCAGTAACTGTGTTTTCATCACCGTTGGCTCCTGTATGTGGGGGGGGGGTGCTAACAGGACGCGGCAGGCGGCTGCTAATTGCCCCACGCAGGGGGCCAGTCTGTCTTCCCCGGTTCAGCATAAAACCCATGTTGGTTTGTGGCTCAGGCAGGACTGCTGTCTCCCCATGACCCACCTGTGCCACATGGACCCCTGCCCATCTCTTAGGGCAAAGAGGAGCTTCCACCCTTAACTGGTGGCCTCTGCCCCCCTCTGGTGCCACAGCTTTTGTATATTTTCCCATATCCCTGAAATAAATCTCCTCCTTGCTCGGCCCTCCTAAGAGCATTAATTTCCTTGACATTTCATCCATTTTCCATTAGTGCTTATTCTGCTAAGTTAGTGATGATGTAGGGCAGAATGTGGAGTTACTAGTTCAGCGAGAAGACATTTCTAGACTGCTGGGGGGGGGGGGGGGTAGGGGCGCAGTAGGGGCAAGGGTATCCTGCAAGGTTCTGGGTGCCCAGGAATCTACAGGGGTCTTTGAATATGTAGAATTAAAAGTAAAATTTGAGTGGGGGCATCCAAGCTGACATTTCATCAGGAAGACCAGAACTTCTAGCTATAACCCTGCCCACAGGTGACCCACCGAGAGATGAGAAGACCATGGTCCAAAAACACAGAATCCCGGAACCCCTTTCTCGACAAAACCAAGCTTTCAAAATGCAGGAGGAGGACTTACAAGAACGGGAAAGCCGGTGAGGAAGTCGTAGATAAAGACGATGCCACTGATCAGGTAGGTGATCTGGAGGGAGGTCTTGATGGGCTCCGAGCCGTCGATGGAGGAACGCCGCTTTCCCTGGGCGTCCTCCACCACGATGGTGGGCACGTTGAACTTGTTCTTGTCCACGCGGCGGCCCGCCTGCATGGAGAATGTCTGGAAGAGGGCAATACCGATGCAGATGACGCCCATTGCCACGCTGCCGGCCACCAGCAGCAAGAAGCAGACCCCGAAGCCCAGGCCGATCTCCGTGACGATGAAGCGGCAGTCCTGGGCATAGAAGCGCTCGGTGGTGTCGTGCCAACCCACAGCGGGAAGTGTGGAGAGGATGAAGGAGACCATCCAGATACCCATCACTGTGTGCACCGCCTGTTTCTTGGTGTTGCTCAGCCTGGACACAAATGAGAGACAAAGGGTGAAGATACAAAGGACAGTTTATTTGAGCAATGCTGCTGACCAGTGTTGCTTCAGCATATTCCCATACTGGGCAACAAAATTCTTTTTGAAAACCTAAGATTAGCAGTGGGCAACTTTTTGCAATCACCCACATCCAGCTGAGTTGCCCTTTGCCTCACCTATTTGACAGTTGCCCGGCAACATCACTCAATAAGGAAGCGTACTGTACTTTATTTCATATTATATTAACCATCGACTTTTCCAGCCCAGTTTCAGTCCTTCTCAAGCCAAAGGTCCTTTTTGTCAACCAGGAAATTTCAAAAGCACCAGGAGCTCCTCTGATTCACATACCCACCAGAAAATCTTTACATACTTCACGCCAAAAGCACTGGCAAAAAGCTTGTGCATGTAAGGCGACCAGGGTACTGTATCTCTCACCTAGAGATTTATATAGGTCCTAAACGTGTCCCATTAATTATCCACTCGCACAAGACTGCAGGGTCAGATACAGCACCAACTGCATCATAACGTCAGCTGATGACACCACCACTGTCCACCAACAACGACGAGATGGTGAGGCTGCTGGCAGTAACTGGTCGGCCCAGGACAGTAACTGGTTTCTTAATGTTAGCAAAACTAAGGAACTAGTGACTGACTTCAGGAAACAGGACACAGTTCACGCGCCCATCTTCGTCAGAGAACCACCCTCACTTTTAACCACAGTTGGATAAAAGCGCACGGCAGTGGCCATTAAAATGCCTCCTCAGCAACTTCACTTCCTCAGACGCCTGAGGAAAGTCCAGATGTTCACTGCAGTCACCAGCTTCTATACAGGTGTGCGGTTGGGGTCCATCCTCACAGGGTGAATTACATCCTGATATGGCAGCTGCTCCCACAGGACAAGAAAGCCCTACAATGAGTGGTGAGAACAGCAATAGCCATCATCTGCATGCAGCACCCAGCAGTGCAAAATATTTATATTACATGCTCCCTCAGAAAGACCATGGAAGTCTCCAGTCACGGGGCACTGGCACTGTTCACTGTCTGTCCTCTGCTAAGCGGCTTAGGACTCTCCACATGAGCTAATGGCATCACTGCGTTTTCAGTACTGAGGACGACAGGGACAGATCCATTAAGCGACTTAGTCAAATCTGTCCTCTAACATCATTCTGTATGAGGTTTACCTTTGCATTGGCTCCCCATCCGATTCATTATTGACTGTATACAATCGTTTATGGCGATATGCAACTGAAATCATTGGCTAGCAGTGTTTTCCACTCGGTCAGTGGGTTAGATGAGGACTGAATTCTCACGACAAGTTAGGTCATATTTTTAGAAACAGAATCCCGGAAAATATTGGGTGGGAAAAACGCCACTGTATTGAATATTGGGTGGTATGTGTCCCTCCCCATCCCCCCATGAGTAATGCCTATGGCACAAGTACAACAACATTCAAGGGCAGTTTCTCCCTTAATTCCATAAGACTGTGTAACACATTCTGAAGTACAGTATTAATACAAGCTGCTGTTAGCTTCCTCCCTTTTGTACAGATCTGTCCCATGCGTGTCACTTTGCCTTGTCATTTATTTACTATTGTTTATTGCTGATTCTGTAATACTGCTGCAAAATTCTCTATATTCTACCTACTGCGCCACTTCCACCACCACTGTGTAGCCCCCACCCGGATGATACGATGGCAGGAATTTTGCACCAGTACGCTCACCACACAGTAGCTAAAGTGGTGAAGGGGTAGGAGAGGACTGATCAGTTAGATATAGGGGACGATTAGGGGGGCAGATTTGGGGCCAATTTTAGCTTGGGCATCAGGGTAGCACTCCTACTCTTTCAAAAGATGCCCAGGGACCATTTATGACCCCAGAGATTCAGGATCTGGGTTTTACGTATCAAGGATGGCACCATTTTTACAGTAGTGTCCCTGTCACTGCACTGGGATCCACACAGACCACAGCTAACCTGTTGGTCGCACCAACACCTCTCCCAGTACGTAAAAATTTAATTGTATTTCATTGCACACTGTACCTTGTATTCGAAACAATAAAACTTTGAATCTCAAATCTAACATGCAGAACATGCAAACTTCAAAGATGCATTGTTAATAGTAAGACTGAGGCTGTCAGCACCACTGAGGCCATTTCTAAATATGCCAGATGATGTCATAGTCGTATATATGACATCATACAGCATGTTTATAAAAACTCATATATATGAGTTTGATCTGGATTTAAGAAACAAAGTCAAAGTCACACGTCGATATCTACGGCTGTGCACATACACAGAATATACACACATGTGGGTTTTCACAGTAACGCCCAGATGGAAATCTTAAATATAATCCTGCCACCTCTCACATAACCAGTCAGGCACAAACACACAAGGCCTCATTTTCTGACTGGTCGATCCAACTCCTTCATCCCCTCTCCAGCAAGGAAATATGGAATTCAGCTGATCGTGTCATAAACCAGTTAAACGGAATGCACTGGGCAAAAAAGTATTGAGTAATTTCCCACCATCCGTGCGAATCCACTGTGATGAAGCATGTGATACTGGAGGCAAAACAGTAGGGGGGGGGAATGACACCCCTTCCACATAAAGGATTACATCACGCACTTAATAAGGTCTCTGCTTGCTCAGGGTTTTGGTGCACTGGCAGGGGCGTACACATGGGTGGGACCACAGGGGCACTGGCCCCAGCTGAAAGCTGATTGGCCCCCTAGATTGCCCCCCTCCCCTATCACTCGCCGATTCAAAGCATATCATTGGCTGATGAGAAGGGTGGCCCCTCTTATGCTCCTCACCTTCAAAAATTCCTAGAATCACCCTGTGCATTAGTCTGTGTCAGATTGCCAGAGGGGAGGAGGGTTTTGGGTAGAGGATAGAGTGGTTAACATTAGAAAGATGTATGTCATTAAGCAGCCCAAATACATTTCTGTTTAAAACATGTACTTCTTAGTGCAGCCAGAACAGATGATAAAGCATTATTTCCTGGTCAAAAGGTGGCTTGTATAAATTATCCTGAAGTGCGGCAGCAGAGGAACAGTCATTTACCTTTGAATGAACAGAGGTAGGTCTTCATTTATACTTAAATTCCTTCTTAGTCATTTCAGTGTGGCACCACAACAAATAAAACAGCACAGATTGATTCTAAGGCATTCAGAAAGAGAGGCAGGAATGAGCCCATGCAGGTCCCGGACTGAGGTGATTTTCAGCGCAGATTTTGAAAAATGAACTGGATCAAAAGGCGCTAAGGTAAACATTTCAGGTCTGCATGACCGTGACCGAAAGTAAGTTGATGTGTCTGTTGCATGGCACAGCCAAGCAGACAGAGACCTGATTTCGGATGTGAACAGAATGCTAAGGAAAATGCGGGGCGATGCATCTCACTCTCTGTCACTCTGCTCACGTCCTTGTCCTTACTATATCGCCGCCATTCATCACTATATGGTGGCCACAAATCATTCCCTAGATCAGTGTTTCTCAACCCAGTCCTCGGAGGACCCCCAGACAGTCCACATTTTTCTTCCTTCCCAGCTCCCATCCAATCAAGAACCCTGAATCCCTGGTACGGACTCGTTGGAAGCTGGGATGGAGCAAAAAGTTGGACTGCCTGGGGGTTCCTGATGACTGTGTTGGGAAATGCTGTGGAAAAGTTGTTTTAAAGTTTTTTGGAAATAATGAACACTTTCAGGTCTTATTGTATTCACTTTATCCTGTTACGTTGACTTCATGACTGAGGGGGAGTGTTCCCAGAAAATCTACAAGATTCCGATCGTTATGCTATTGTTTACTGGCTTCTTCTCCTGGACCACCTACCTCCACTGTGGGTAAGGATTACATGCTTAAAAATACCCGCATTGTTTTTCACCAATATGTCTTTAAATGTGTCAAGAAATGGTTGGTAATGTAGGGCTGATGTCAGGAATTGCCAGCTACAATACGTGACTTGCAATCTGTGCTAACTTCATGTAGCAAAGATGTCATACTGTGAATTTGGAGTTTATATCTCATTGGTTGGTGGCAGTTGGCAATTATTGACAATTGACAGTTATGTGAATAAAACTCTAAATTTTAAACCCAAACCCTACCACTTCTTTGTAAGGCTCAAGCTTCTTGGATCAATAAACTTTCACCTTGCTAAGAGTACGCTCAGGAGCACAGGAAAATGGAAAAACATCTTCTTCAATGACGCAGCATGCCAAAACGCAGCACTCTTAGCATGGAGGCTAAAGGGAATCAGTACGCTACGCACATTAAAGGCAGAGCGCTTCCTGGTAAAGTGTTCAGCAATGATGACAAATCCGAGCGTAGCATCATAACCGAAGCAAGGCTGAAAACATTCCAGCTAAAACCAGTTGATGGAATCAAAATGAAAAGAACACGTGGAATATGCATTAACAATTTTACAAGGACGGTAAATGCACAAAAGGTAATGAAATACAAAGCTGAGTGCGTTTGACGTGGTCAACGTGTTGCCTTTCAAGCTAATTTCTCTGGGTGAGACCGCCGGCACATCTCTGCGAAGTAACCTGTGAAGATTTTCACTGGAGGCACAGCTATCGATCTTTGACAGCCAAGCGGCTGCCGCAAGATTCAAGCACAGCAGAACCCCAAACAGCTGTTGGTGTGAGAACAGAGGAGGTGTCGATATCTACACGTTTTTGTTACTTCGATGGTTGACAGATTTGAACAAAGAAAGCCTACAATTATTAGTGAGTCTATATCAGGAGAACCGGCAATTCTGCGGAGAAACAATGACGGCTCTGTATTGTCAATCAGCAGGCTATAAAAGGAGGTGTGAGCTGAATTTTGCAGCCCGTAGATATTACAGCTTTGAATGCGCAGTTGACTGTACATAGATTAGTATTAAGTACATCTGTGAAAATGATATAAATCACATGGCGGCAGAAGACTAACCGTAACCAAGCAGCAGTATGGTCGTGATTTCATGCCAAAGGCTTATTTCCATCTACTGAAATGTATGTTTTCTGATATTCATCCCATTGTTTATTCACAGATTCCACTAAAAAACCTGCTATTTCATTTACATACAATAAAAAACCTTAAAGTACAAGGCAATTTATATTTTATAAAAGCGCCTATTCCATATACACCTATTCCCACCCTGTCGTATTCTTAAAATCATGCCTAGATTACAGAACTATGCAATGAAAATTCTATGTAAGTTGTTATAATTAATTGTTTAGGGAGAAATTCCAAAAAACGCTGCACATGGACAGTACAGTACGGTCATTTTCGAACCACGATCATTCAAAACCATCCTATCGGAAACAGAATGAGTAACATTCGGCTGCTCGTAGTCAGCATGCTGAATGTAGAAAGGATCTGAGTGAGTCTGACGGGGGCCAAATCACTACGGTCAGATGACTGGGTCAGAGCGTCTCGGAAAAGGCCAGGCTTATGGGGCGCTCACGGTGAGCCGTGGTGAGATCCTGCCAAGAGCGGACCGAGGAGGGAAAAGCCATGAACTGCGGACACGGTGTTGGACGGCCAAGACTCGTATAGTGACTCCTCTTTTTGCACTACAGCCATGTGCAACCGTACCATTTGCACAATTCTATCTCTACACTTTCAGGTCATTTGTCTTTGCACTGACGTATCACGTTCACAATGCCACCATCCAGTTCAATTTCAGTACCTCAGTTAGACATTACCTCATCTATGGAGACTTGTATGTGTTGATATATATACATCTGTATTCTATATATGTGTCATTTATGTATAATGTATGTCATATACGTCTAATTTATGCATAACGCCTCCCCTCCTCCTTCCCTGTCCCCCCAAGTCTCACATGTTGGCATGTTCCAATGACGCCACAATTCTGTTCATTCACATATGTGTCTACACATTGCGTTAATGACAATAAAATCAAACTGAAATGAACTGAATCGAAGGCTCATTAATACGGGATGTGAATGAAGGGTGATCTGAGTGGCACAAACCAACAGAAAGGCTACTTTGGCAAAAACGGCGGATCCTTTTGATGATGATCATAGGAGTAATGTGATACGACCCACAGGGCACTGAGCCAGAGATATCAGTTTTACAAAGACCTAATTTTTAAACTGTGGGAAGAAACCACAGTTAATTACATTAATTACATTTAAATGCTTGGCTTTATTCATGTGTTACCATTATACAATGTAGTAACCACAATTCCTGTAACATAACCCCCAAGTTTTATTTTTCTGATCTAAATAAATGCAGGATTCTGAGTTCTTTTGGGAACTCCTACAAGCGTATAATTCCCTATAGGTGAGCTGAGCCGAGCTGTGAATCGGGGCTGCAACAAATATTGGATTATTTCAATACATTTTAAAAATAATATTTTGGATACAGAACACGTCTTCGGTAACGGTCTGTAATGGCTGCTTAGACGCATCCACAAATTGGAGAATCTCAGGACTTGAAGATCAGTCTATTATCTTCTGCAAATAGTGACAATATCTGGCATGTCGATTAAAAGAGTGAGAAAAATGGCAGATGGAAGCGAAGAAGATCGACCATAAGAGTCACTGGTCTGGCAATTTTTTCGCACAAGTGGGGACAGTTATGTGCAGTGTGAAATATGTGAATGATTTAATTAGCATTAATTTTAAATACATAACGATATAGAAAATGTGTAGTAATGTGCAAAGAAAATTGTTTAAAGCTACTTACATTAAAAAACCCACTATGACAAAGACTTTTACACAGAACCGTATAAGAAATATATGGTATGTATATTAAATAATGTTAAAATTCTATTAAACATGAAATATATCCCCATTCAACAGAAAAACAAACAAACAAATACACAAACAAATCATTCACTTAAACAAACTCTTGCTCTTATAGTATCAAGTAACAACTGAGTTATTTTCATTCAACTATCAGAATATTCTATAGAATCTGAAGAAACAGAATATCAAAATATTAAATAGTTGCTGCTCTACTTTCAAATATTTAATGTGCTGCAGACTATGGCGTTCTGTGATTTGTAACCCATATCTTTTAATGTAAATCCAGTTAACCTTTTTATTCCATTAACCTGTTTTATTGCTTTTGCATAATGAATGTCATGACTAAGCCGGATGGATGGACTCATCGAAGGAGACTTTTAAATCTCTGAAAGATCATCTTAGCATTTACCGCGGAATCCGGTCTGTACCACACTGGACGGTTACACTGAACACCCTGCTCAGACCCAAACTCACCCTGCTCCTTTTGTGATCCCTTTGAGATTCAGGACGCGTGAGTGACAGACACAGATCAATAAGGGGTTGGAAATTTTACTGCGGTGGCTCTCGCTAAATTGAAATTCCAACAGAACAATAGAAGAACAGGGGCACTGGATGTGGTCACAAGGCATGTCTAAAAAAATATTAGAGGTGGATTAAACTGCAATTAGCTCATTAACTTCAGTTATGTTTACAGAGATTTGATTCTGTGTGATACTGTGCGGATGAGAAACTAGACGTTTGATTTGATGATTGCAGGTTTTCAGACACTGAGATTATCCATGGTGATGAAGTGTTAGTCTTCAGAACGAGGGTACATCTTCATTCCAATCCTTGCCTGCGGTCATTAGCTGTGAGTGATGACTGAAAGAAGCCGGTTACCAAATGAGCTTCCTCAACAGGGCTGCTGGATTCACTCTCTGTGATTGTGGGAAGAGTTCAGAGACCAAGAGAAGCCGGAAACAGAGATGCTGCTTCTTCAGATACAGATGTCTGGGCATCTTATGACAGGGCACCTTATAACAGCTTCCCCCAGAGAGCTAATCCAAGCACATCCTACACCCAGGATATGCTGGTGAGACTACATCTGGCTTGCAAACACTCAAGGATCCCCTACAATAAGCTACAGTCTGCGGCCATAGGAAAGAAAGTTTGGATCTGCTGTGTCATCAGTCTCCCTCTCCACCTTGAGAAACACCTCAAGACCCATCAGTCCCAGGAATTCCTCCACTAGACCGATACTATACTGATACTAGCCTGTTCCCTGAATGTTCTTAGTGTTGCACTTTCTGGTCTCTTTAGGTTCCTGTTTTGTTTGGAAGATGCTGTGCGGCTCTTGATCCACTGTGCATATGTTTGTAGCAGGGCATTCATTGGAAGCTCTGCCTAGTCGCACTTATGCTTAATCGGTTCCTTGACAGCACGTATCTTTGTAATGTACTATTTGCCTGAAGTGTACGTCCCTTTGGACAAAAGCATCTGTCAAATAAAAATAGATGCAAATGTAAAAAATGTGCTTAACAAAACATTTTAATGTGAAGCAAATCAGCTTACATGATGTGTGATTCAAGGAAACTGAGAAGCCTCCTGCATGACCCTGATCAGGGTTAGCTGTTTCAGAATGAATGGATGGATAGATTGATGGATGGATGGATCTTTATGATATAGGATAAGTGGCCCGAAAACTGGTCTAAAATGCTGACATCGTTTTTTCATATGAATGTTTTGCACAGTAAAATACAAGAAACAGTTTAGTGCCCTATATAACAAAAACAGTCAGAATCCAGTCAACCAGGAATTCCCTGCTGTATGTTGAATGATTTTAGTGTTTTTAATATTCCGCCCTCTTCAGCTGAACTAGCAGGCGTCTGACATATTTTCACTGGGGAGAGCAAAACTCATTATGCAGAAAACGGGGGATGACCTGAGAAAGATTATTAAACCCAAGTCATTGGAGGTCATGACCAAACAGATATATCATCCTTATAATTTATCTGTGATCTAACAGCAATATTTACAGATATTTTTAGGCGTTATTTGTGAGGAAGATTACTCAACAGCTTCCCTTAAAGGTTTCCTTTCACTTTCAGTTCTTTTCTCTTAATCAGTCTTGATTTATTGACCACAGCCATAACTGCCTGGCATATTCTCATCCTCACCTGTAGTTGACAGGCCAACGCACCATCCACATGCGGTGGTAGGAGAGGGAGGTGACGGAGAAGCATGTGACCAGGGTGAGTGTGTAGAAGGTGGAGACAAAGACTTTGCAGAGCCCCTCGTTCCACTCGTAGGTGGAGTAGTGGCGGCGTAGCTGGATGACGGAGTACATGGTGACGGGGATGCCCATGTTCAGGATGTGGGTGCCGGCCAGCATGCAGAGTAGGAACTCCAGGGGTTTCCACTTCTTCTGCTTAGCGCTGATGCTCAGGATGGCCCAGCCATTGGCCAGGATGGACACCCCTGAGCACACCAGCCAGGCCAGCGCACTGTCATAGAAGGCTTCATCCCTCATGGTGGGGGCGTGACGGATGGGGGGGGCAGTGCCAAGAGTGTGGGTGGAGTGAGGTGAGGAAGCGGTGTCGTTGGGGCAGCTTCAGCATCCTACTGGGCCGGACGAAGCTTCTCCAGGGGTCGATGGAGCTGAGCCGAGGGCATGACGGATAGAGAAGAGCAGGGGGGCCAGGCCACGCACAGAGGGCTGCCGTATCCCCAGGCCGAGGGAGGGCGCCAGGAGTCCTGAGGGAAACAAGGATGGAATTTAACCCTCTGCCCAGGTGGGCCCGTTTTCTGCACCACACACAAAACATTAGTGATGACCAAATGAAGCTTCATGAACCACATGCTGTGTTTTCTGACCCCACTAGATGGTGCTGTTTTCAAAAAAGGTCTCAAAGCATGTACCGAAACAAGACAAGAGCACCATCTAGTGGGGTCAAAAAATACAGCAAATGGTTCACCAGACTTCATTTGACCATCAGTACAGCAAAAATGATCTTTGCATTTTATCCATGACCCACCCACAACACACAGCTAATATTAAGTATCAGCTCCCTAACAGCTGAGGAACCTTATAGTTGTATTATGTAGAAGTGATGGACAAAATGAGGCTTCATGACCCATTTGCTGTTTTTTACCCCACTGGATGGTGCTCTCTGTTAAAAAAAGGGCACAAAGCATGTGCCAAAGCAAACCAAGGGCGCCATCTAGTGGGGTCAAAAGATACAGCAAATGGTTCATGTGGCATCAATTTATCCATCACTAGTACTATGTTAAATGCTATAATACTTGAGAAGAAATTTCACAAAAAAACCTAAGTTAGACCAAGAAGCTCTGTCTCTGAGAATAAAGCGTCTAGAACAGGTAACAGTTTACGTTTGGGTCCGCAGTTTAATTAAAAACGTTTAGGATAAACAGCTACTTTTAAAACGCATGGTAAGCTTAAGAGTCAGAATTAAAGGGCAAAAAATTAAATTTAAAAATCATAGACTAATAGACAGTATGTGTTCAAGAAAGACCGAGGAACCATTTAAGATGTTTAAGGCAGCGGATTTACATTTAGCTTGGCCTATAATGCGAATCTAAGAAATGAAGCTATTCTGTTTTTAATCGGCTACATCTGCAAGTATAGTTTCAGTATTTGGAAGAATCAAAAACATACTGAAGTCTGGTTTATTCTGTTTTTTTCTTTATTTATATGTATTTGTTCAATCTAGAGGAGACTATGAGACTATGCCAACCAAGTTGCATGTGTGGCTTTTCTTATAATATATAAGCAATGAAGGAATTTTATCTACTGCCAACTTCAAGGTCTGGGACTCAGCTCCAACACTCAGGAGTTGATTCCAAACCCCTGACTGGGAACACCTGGAAAGCAGGACTGAGACGGGCTGTTACTTTTGCCTGAGTTTGACATCCATATGCGAAATGTCCCACTGAGTCACAGCAAGAGAATTTTCTGGAATGAAAATGTTGCTTGTGCAGTTGTATGATAAAGGAATTTTAAAAGGTGACATTATGGGTAATTAAAGCTATTACTTCATGTTTTAATGTGTATAATGTATTTTATTTTGTTTCGAAATACAAATTGCAATTTTATTTCTATAAAATGATAAGAAAATAATATGGAATATGCAGTGAATTTATTTCGGTTGTTCACTCCAATACCTCATTTCTGTATTTGTCGAAAGAGACATTATTGCTAGTAACGTGAAAATAACTTGATGGTTCCAATAGAAAAGGAAAATTGTTTTGAGATTTGTTGCGGTTCGTGATGATTTCTGATATGGTTCTAAATAAAACAAGATGAAGATTTCTGCTCAAAATGACATTTCCTAGATGGCTCATCTACTACTAATATATTTCTCGCAGATGCTGGATCTACTACACAGACCTGTGGAGGGTATTGCAGGTTTCTCACACTATCTGTACTCAATCTCTAGACATCTTAAAATAAGATTATTGGAAAACAGTTCCTTCTCCTCGGCACCACCGATCACATATCACAGTCTGTTTTTTTCCAGCTATTTATTGATCCAGTATCAATTTTGGCATAAATAATTTAAAAGTCTAAAAATGTGTACTCATGCCAGATTGTTGCTCTTTCCAAGACCAATAGCCCATGTTTCCGTCATGCAGAAGCCAAAAAATGCTGGCTTTCGTTTTTGCTCCACTCCAAAGTGTGTGTTTAACCCGTTACCCCGATAAACTACCCACTCCAATCTTCCAGCTCTGTCCCATATGGTTCTGTTTAAAACTCACTACAGTCAGTACAATTATGTACAATAACTACAAAGTGGAATATCAAATACCACTGAAAACTACATACATTAAGGACGCACTCAGTAATGCTTAATTACATGATAATGTTAAACCTCAAACCTCTCATCCTGCTCAGAGTAACTGGGGGGGGGGGGCACTTGTAGCCTATAACAAGCAACATATGACAAAAGGAAGGGGTTTTCCCTGAGTGGGATGCCAGTTCATTGCAGAACTCATACACATGTCATACTTTATGACCAGAGATGCCAATCGGCCTATTTGTAAGCCAACAGTGCTCCCCAATAAAAGCCAACATGTCAGCCAAAGCGATAACGTGACGTGATTAAATGCGGCTGAGAAGTCAGCAGACTGAGAAAGAGAAAGTATTTTTTGGTTGGAAGAACCTCCCATTATTTTTAGAATCTCAGCAAGCTTTTTATTGCATCACACGAATCCCAGTTGGGAAAGTTGTCAGATATGGTGACAAAATTCCTAAAATCTGACAGGTGAGATGATGAGAAGAAAATCCCATGGCACCAAAAACCTAAAAATAGTTGAGAGCTCTTCTTAAAAACAGTCAAAAGCCTCGTGAAAACAATCAAGAGCTCTCCGTAAAAATAATCCAAAGTACTTCTTATAAACACTCGAGAGTTATCTGTGCTGTATGCCTTAGTCAAACAATCCTGCTTACACACAGCTCACTCTTCTTGGAACCAGAGAAAAGACTCAGAAAACATTAAAACCAATGGATTCCAGTCTTACATCTTGGGGAATTCTGGAGGTCAGAGAGATTGTGGCAAACAAGCAGAGGGTTTGATCAGAATTCCCAGTCCTACGTTATGGATGCTGCCTCCGCCTCAGACAGGAAAGAGTGTTAAACTTCCACCTTCGAGTGGCACCAAACTCAACGAGATGTTTTCCTTGTCATATGAATCAAGAAGTACAATTGGATCAAGAATACTGAATTGGAAATAAGAAAACCCTAATTAGCAATGCATTAGACGCACCATACCTCTGTATTGGTGTTACACACCTAGACGTAGTGTTTGCTCGTTGACAATGTGATGAGCATTAAAAAAAAAAAAAAAAAACTGATATATATTTGCATACTGTTATAAGTAAAGTTCGTTGTTACCAGATTTAAAATTGAGGAAGATGTTTTATGGGGCAAACAGCCCGTTCTGATTTAGGGTCAGTCAATACCTAATGCATGAACATGTGGGAGGTCAGGTGACCTGCATTAAACAGCTCCAACTACGGTTCTTTATGAAGCTGCTGCAGGTGCCAATCATAAATCTTTGAGGTGCACACACACCCCGGGGGCAGGTTCGTCCATCCCAGCTGAGGGGTCTTTTTTTATTTCACGTGTCTACCATCACCTTCATTTTTGCCGCCAACCCAGGAGTTTCCAAGTATAATGACAACAACGACATAAAATCACATGTTCATTAAAACGCATCTGGGGTATTTGGGGTTTTTCTCAGCGTTCTTTTCTAGCGCAGGTGTTAAAAGAACCAAACGCGTTACGTTTATTAAATAATGACAGGGACGTCCACAACTGCATGATCTTATGAGGCAACTGGGATACAAATGTATACTAGGAAAGGAATATTACTCCAGCTAAACACACTTAAAGGGTGTCTTTGTGCAGTTCCATTGCCAGCAAATTGTTCCTTCAGAAGACTGCTATCTGCCAACACCAGATTTCACAGCAGACTCTGAAGACCTCAGAGGAACCCCAGATGTGGCCTGCTTGTGGCAGAGGGTGAACAGTGGATGGAGACAACAGTTTAGCATCTGATCCAGGTTCAGACTGGGCCGAAAACGCTTTTGGAAGCTTTCATAATCAAGCTCAGGCTGTACCGCTCGCAAACACATGGACTACTGCAAGGAAAATTCAGCATACTGAAAAACCTGATATATGACATGGGGACACAATGGAGGGCTGGAGGTTTAAGGGGACTTTCCAGGCACGAGACACTGCAGGGGAGGGGTCTGAGCAAAGTAAAAAAAAAAAAAAAAAAAGGGGTCATAACCTCCATCCCCCCATATTTACGCCCATGTATAGAAGAAATCAATGTGAATAAGCTGGCTGCCCCTGCTGACACGGAGGGAGCCCCCACCCACATTGTCACACTCCCATTCCCAAAATAAGGCTTTCGTGTGATGGGAGAGTCTATGCACGTTTATGAGGAGGATGCTGACTATTGTGACATCACTATGCACACACACACACACATATACATTATATATATATATATATATATATATATATATTCAATGGCCTGGATTTTTACTTATCAAGATTTGTACATTATGTATATATACGTATGTGTCTGTGTGTGTGTTTAATTTGTTTGTAATACTCATGGATTAAATAACTTACTCAGATTAGTAGGCCCAAGTATCCCTGCTCTTCTTACAAACCAATTTTTAAGCCGTATTCAAGAGTCACAGTCCAATTACGGGAATAACTGAGTGCTGTTTGTCAAGTACCTTAGCGAGAGAACATTATGATCTTAGTCCAAGGATGTAGTTGGGACACATCCCTACCTATACTGTGGGAGCACTGTGTGTGTCTCGGGGGGTAGAGAGGTTGGGCCTCAACTACTTCTGTGCCCTTGGGCAAGTCAACCTGAACTGTATTATCTGCCTCAATGCTCTATCTGCCTCGCCTTTAAGTCTTTTTTGGACAAGTGACTGCAAAATAAATCAATGCAAATGTAAATATGGGATGTAAGATAAGTTGAGTAGCTCTGAGGAGACGTCACAGGCTACAAGCTAATACTGAAAATAAATG
Organism: Isichthys henryi; assembly: GCA_026776945.1. Lineage (NCBI taxonomy): Eukaryota > Metazoa > Chordata > Actinopteri > Osteoglossiformes > Mormyridae > Isichthys > Isichthys henryi. The sequence continues at coordinate 3,880,820 of JAODJX010000109.1, read as the reverse complement.
TAAAATGCTGGCAAAATGCTATACGGTTTCCTTCAATCGTTTCTGTGCTGCATCAGCACTGAACTACGCCATTTACTGTACTTCTCCCAGCACCTAAAACTGCTTATTATTTACTGTGAAGGAAAGTCTGAATATGCACAATTAAAGGCTAAAAATTGATAACAAATCATGGGCAAGTTGGTGGACAGGCAAAAAAAAAAAGAAATCAGAATGATCACAGTTGAAAGCATTTGCAGGCATTGATTTTTTTCAGTTTATGGTCTAAAAGGGAAAATGTTTAGTCAGCCTGGGGCTGGATTAAGGAGGTGAGTTCGGGTTTTGCCTCACCCTGCTTGTCATGATGTCATTACTCTCCTTCTCTTTACTTCAGGTAAACTGAGGATCAGTCACTTCTTCTCCATTTTACTGATTCCGCCCGAATCCGATAATCAACCCCGGAATCACCAAAGAGGCGTCAGCTCGCACACAACAAAGAACCCGCCAAAGCCAGTCTGTTACAAAACATTTTCATCTGCTTTCATCACCTGAATTGTGCACGTCGCAGAAAACTCGGATGCATTTCGATCATTGATACCGCAACTCATATTAAAAAACAGAAATATGATATCACATCCAAGAGAGTGTGGGTTGTACAGCTCTGCCTTGGATGAGGTTTCCTGCAAAGTGAAGCAAGCTGACTGAGTGGTGAATAAAATCTAAAAACTCAAACCCAGCCCTGTCATCAGCTACGGAATGCAGATGAGGGCTGACGAGTCTAAGATTTTCATCGCATCTCTATTTTTACAGTACTAATTAAGACTCCAGCAATATTGCATAAGGGACCTAGATTTAATTTAATATCCACCTATTCTTGGGATGATTAATTCATCGTCTTGCAAAGGCTTTAGGTCTTATGTTAAAAATAATGAATAGCAGGCAAACTGTATGCACAGCCTACAAACAATTAAGCAACACTCCCACTTGTGAGGAAGTACATTAGCATCAGCATTGCAGTTATATAATAACACGACTAAAGTTTAGCAGAAACAGTCAGCAAGTGGCACATTCATTGGCTATATCTGAGGAAATGAAAGCCTGGACAAAACATTTAGAAGATAAATCGGCTGTAGTCTTGGTTGATATATAGTGTTCAGATCGACAGGGCGTGGCACTGTCTTGTGCTGTCAGTCAGCATCTGATCCAACCCATTTTGGCTAATTTATCAGTTCCCAGTGGGTTTAAGCCACACAGTCATACCGCCCACTCTGGATTAAAATTAAACTGCGCCAGGAGTAGTGCACGTCTCTGTACACATCCACCAGGACGGGACAGACGATGTGTGATACTGACCTATATATCCCCTCAGATCAGATCTAGGGGGTCCTTCTAGGAGAGCCTGTAACCCCCCCCCCCTTTTCAGAGAGACTTGCCCCTGTGCTGCCTGACAACATGAGTCTGTAGTGCAGCTGATCCCAGAGTCAGGAGACATGCTGGTCGGTCCAGAATTTTAGGCCTACTGTAAGCGGCTCAGCATGAAATCCCGTCTGCGGCAAAAAAAATCACACAAATCTCCAAAACCCTTAGCATAGACACCCATTACCACCCCCCCGCCCCCCCCCCAAAAAAAAAATGCTTCAGGGGCTGACCTGGTGCTTGGACCACAAGCCAGCTTTTCTCTAAACTGTGCGTGTATCTCAAAGGAGAGCTGGATGAAATACGTAAAAAAAGTCAAGTTTTTTGTAAGTACAGCGCATACTCTGTCCGCTCCCCTTTTCAATCTGTCCGTCTTACAGCATCGACAGGGGGCAAAACCCCGAGGGCAGAGTCCTTACTGTGTGTAATCACAGTGAGGCAGACAATACCCCTCACTGCATGGCGATAGCGCATCGTAACACCAGGGATCCAAACAGGAGAGGCAGCACATCTCAAGGATCTCCACTCAGAACACAGCCCCAAACGTGCAGATAGTCAGTCTGAGTCACTGGGTTTAGTAGAAATCATCTCTGAACCTTGCAGACAGCCAAGGTTAACTGCTCCTACAAGACATAAATAATTGCTTTCCAGTGCTTCCAAAGAACTTTATGATAACAAATACAATCATTCTGGAAACACACACTAGCTGTGAGTGGGAAACCTCTGCCCAGTGCCTGATAGGTTACTGATCCTGCATTACAAATGAGCCTGAAACCCTCACACAGGACCACACAGATCACTAGTAAGGATTTATTTTCTGAAAGACCCAAGCAGGTCAGCTATCAGGTCGATACTGTGTTTCTTGTTTGTTCTTTTAATAGGGTGGGTGCTTTGCAACAGAGGACACAGCCTCAGGTTGGGGAATCATAGTGCCGTGCTGCTGTTGATTCACCAGCAGTCATTCTGCTGTTAGGCCGAATGACAACTGAGACATCACACCGTTTTGTACAAAACGTGCGGCGGGTGATTTTCAGCAACCGTGTTGGCCTCGAGGTCACGTGGATCCAGGCCGCCGTCATCCCTGAGAAAAACTGACACCCAAGTGCTGATTTTATGTAGTGAAGCTCAGTTCTCATTCAGACTTACGCCGTCAACACCTGGTCAAAGCGTGTGAAAGAGACACATGGAAAGTTATACATTCGTAGAAGTGAAAATGTTCTACTACTTAGGAAATGTACTACTTAAGAAACTGTGTTTTAATTCTGTATTACTTAAAAATACCCAGCATAAATTAGATGTTACTTTGCTTTCATCTACTAATTCTACAAAAATAAATAAAGTAGGTTAGTATATAAGCTGCCCTGGAATGGTGGGGCTATTGCGCGTGGCGTACGGACAGAAGCACAACGGAACGCAGTCGTGGCTGAGTCCAAAATCATTAAACCTCTGGCTCCAATTAACAATATTTACAGTGTGGTCATGATTTGTGATTGTGTCATTTTCAAAAGCGGAATAATGTGTGCAAAGTAACAAAAATAATTTTCTGGCATGAAAAATGTACCGAAAGTTAAGAAGTGTAACAGATGAGAGAAAAGTAGAATGTTTTGATTACCACATCGTGCTGTAGTGTGCGGTTCTGTGGGTCGGGGCTCTGCCCGTGATCAGAAGGTCGTTAGTTCAATTCCCATGGTCGGTAGAGTCATTTCGGCCCCTAACCCCAATTGCCCGAGGGACTGGCCGGCCCTGCTTTCTTAATCGTACATTCCTTTGATCAAAAGCTTTTACTAAATAAAAATGTCACTTAAATTCAACAAATCTGCTGATGAAGGTACAGACTGGCCATGGAAAGTCCTGTGGGTTGTCATGACAACTTACCTGGATACAACGGTAGGTCCCGCACACACCCGGCATACATACATACCATTAAAGAAAACACATACACAGAACTATAAAGATTTTAGACTATTTTGCCAATGAAAACCAAATCAAGTTACACGTTTTAGGTGGAAACATTAGAAGAGCCATTCGTCAACCCTCCAGTTCCATTGTACACCAGCTTCCCAAATTACTGTAATACAGCAACACTCTCAAATACTTCAACAAAAATAAAAATGAAAAAATAACACCTATGTTCTGCGAGACCGGTATCGAATCCTGCCACTTCACCTCTCTCTAGTTTGACGAATGTTCTTCCCACAAGCCTAAGACATGTGTTTAGGGTAAGTGATGTCTCTACACTGCCCATGCAGTGTGCATGTACCCTGCAAAGAGTGGCAACCTGTCTAGGATGTATGGGATGCAGCATGTTCCAGGTAGACCAGGGTACATTCCGTAAATCATCACTGCTCATACAGGCAACACTGACTGTCACAATACACTGGTCAATATCAGATGCATGAAAAGGACATTTAAAATTGATTTAGATTTAAGGTTTGTATTTAAAAACAACAAATCAATGATGATGATTTATTCGCCATTTGCACGAATATGAGTTTGGGTACACTGGCAACCTTCTTTTCACATATCCCATCCCGACATACACATGGTTGAGAGCAAAGCTTGGGGTCCATACCAATTTGTACCTTTGACACTGAACACTGGGACTGTACCTTCAAGGGCCTTCCAACTGTACCCTAGTTATAAGTAAATGTACCTTTTAAGGTACAGAAATGGACTCTGATGAACATTTTCGCACCACTGGGGGGTACATTATTGTTGTTTGTACCATGGGGAGCAAACTTGCACCAGACCTGTACCCTTTTTTCTCACCGTGCAGGGGGCTGATGTCCTTGCTCAAAGCACCAACAGAGATGTGATAATCCTGCCAAGGCTTGAACCAACAACATTCTGGTCATAGGCCAAACTCATTTAGCCACACACTGCCCCCAATTCCCATGAAACAACATGTTTATGTACTGTACACAGTCTGGATCAATAGGTTTGAGAGCTCTGGGTACAACTCTAGATGTATAAAAGGATGTCAGAATTCTTGACAGAAATGGTCAGATTTTGTTAATTAGACTTGGGCACTGAGTAATATTTTTTCCCTTTTTAAAGGATTTTTTTTTTATTATTATATGCCAAAAATCTTTTAGGAAGATTGTTATCGTGGTTAATTTAATGTCTCTTTGAACCACTGACCTAATGGTTCCAAGTACTTAACCCATTAGGCTAGTTACTGGCCAGAATGAAAACGATGATACAATGACGTGTGAACCTAAGCAAAAACATTTGAAAAATTAGATAAAGGATACGGGCATATTCTGGCTCCCCTGTTTAGTTCTTTATATATTTCAGGACTGAGGAATGTTGATCTGATAAGCGCTTAAGTACAAGCTGAACTGGCAATTCCATTGTACAAACCTTAATATTTTTTCAAACGATATCAATGTTTTTTTCTGACTCATATTAGATTGGTATGTCCCATGGGGTAGTCAGTTGACTTTAAATCAGGACTTTTTCTCAATATGCAGGAGTTTATATTTTCTTTTCCTCCCACTGTCCTCTGCCTTTTTTTCCATACTCATTTTTAATGTTGTTGTGGGAACATTGGCGTGCGTTAAAGACCGAACCACGTGACACAGAGATCGCCAAGTAACCTAAGTCTCTGTTTTCGGGTGCACGTGGGCGTGGGTTACTACAATGAATAAACGCTAAGAAAAATCTCCACATGCCGGATAATATTGCCATTTTGGTGGAGACGAGACAAACAAAATGCTTAAGTGTTCTGACACAAGAGGATCCGGTCCAGGTACAGTGGTACATGCTACAATACAAGCCGTTTACCCAAGTAAGGAACGGGTAAGATGGAATTATAGCAAACAAAATGCCTGATCACCATTAAAAAGGTATAAAATTAAATTATGATACAGCTGCTCATATGACGGTGATGTTGCCCTTAATTAATTTTCAGTTCGTACTGTTGTTTCTGAATCATTGTTAAGTGCCTTGGGGTGCTCCGCCTCGCACAGAAGTTCGCATGTGACAGTGAAATCTTCACATGTGACAGCGACAGTCAGCACATCGGCCGTCAGTTCAATGGGAGTGCTGGGGGCTGCGCCCATCAGCACCGCACCATGTAGGCCTACATGGACTTTGCGCCTTGAACGAAGGCGCTCCCGTGAAATTCACACCGAGTACAATAGCTCCTAAAACCCCTACACAACAGAGACTCCCCTCAAGTACAATAGGCAGGAATCTCTTTCAACACGTGTTTAACATGAATTACTTCTTTTGAAATGGTTTAGATTTGGATCTACCACTTCCTGCTCATTTCTCTTTTATTTTGACGGTTAGATTTTGGCTTTATAAGCTTCGCTGTGGGGGCAGGGATTATATTGTTATTTTTGGAGCAGAGTGTCAAGGATACCGTCTGAAATTTAATTTTAGAAATTCCTCTCTCCGTAGACAAAGTTAGTTAAAGCTTTCCATGATTTTTCATTTGTTTTATATAAAAAAGAACAAAAATGTAAGTGCATATAACGTATTCCATTTTTAATTTGTAATGCTTCTTGATTACAGGTTCGAGTAAGAGTTAAATCAGGTTCTAATGGCTACATAATTAGGAAGATTGATATCTGCTATGCATCATTCAGGCTATAAGTTGTACAGTTCAGGAAACAGGAAAACACACGTATCCTTCTGGAATGTCGTTTTCATTTTTCCGGCTTTGATCCCCCGTATGGTTTGTTGGATTACGTTAATTTGTAAAGCAGAAATAATAGTAACAATAAAAAAAAAAAAATCATTTTATGATCCGAAATATAAAAGCATTAAATTGTAACTTCATACAACCTACATGATAGTACGCAACATCTAAACCATACCCCTGAAATCTCTAGTAAAATATTTAAATCATATATTTAAAGTCCTTTATGTCTGTGCTTCCCAGTTTCCCATCGTAAAGGAGCTGTGCAAGTTCTAGTGAATCGAAACGAGATCAGATGCCAGCATTCGCTATTGACGCACAGCGCACTGCAATGATATTGTTGTGAGACTTTCTGCCCAAAGAAAGGGGTGACGCGGAATTTGCAGCATAAGCATTAACGTCCTCGGCCGGGGCACATGTACACTGCGATAACCCGTCTGTCAATACACCCGTAATGAAGCGTCACTTTGGGGGCGAACGGCAACGTGATCCCGCTGACATAACTAGGCAGTGTCAGTGTACATAACGGCTTTCCCATTATACACGGGTTTTTAATAATTTAGTAGACCCAGTACTGAACACGCACCCAGTGACACCAGAAACTAAAAAAAACTGGTTTGGTTAAAAATACTGTCTCATGATTTATCATTATTAAAAAGAATATATATAAAAAAAATTGCCCAGCAGAGTGATAATCGCACCTTGTAAGGCGTTTTATTTGTTAACGACTAACTAATTGATCCTTCTCACTTACTACCTCTTTAATCCGATTACATGTTAGCTTGCTCTGGCACATGCATCTAACGCGTTCTTTCTATAGCGCTTTTCTACAGGCGTCCTCGCTTATATACTCAATGCACACTAGTCCTTATTGTACCGACAACCATCTCAACAATCGGAAGTATAGTTTCCATAGCAGTTCGCTTTTCCACAGTCCATAATAGCACATTTTCCATTTTTGTCCAGCACTTTGGCTCCAGGCATGGACTGAATTGAATAAATTGACCTTCTCTTTATGAACACAGACATAAGTTTTCTCCCCCGATGAACAGTCGATTCGTTACTAGCGAATGCCAGGCACAATACTGACCTTGTATCACAATACAGACCAACTACTTCAATATTCCCAGCGGATACATTTGTTTAAACTACGCGTGCATGTTCCCACTGCTTGCCGTATGAAAAAGCGTGTACCTTTTTGCCGAAGATTTCTTCGATTTCCAGAAAATATCTTTAGAATCCTTTTCCTGTTTGGTTTCTTTCTTTTTGTCTTCTGGAAGAGGATCCTGTTAAAGCCCACAGCTGGCGTTCTCAGCCTTTACATTGCAAACAAGCAAACTGGAAAAGCTCTCCTCGCCAGTTAGGCTCCGGGTTGCTGTTATCTCACATAGGGAAAGAACAGGGATTCCCGATAAGGGCGAGAATCGCAACCGGACTTTGCATCATTGTAGAGCATCATTTATTAAATCAGGCCGGGAATCCCGGTTTCTCTTATGCATGCTGGGATAAAAACACATGTGAGCAAGATTCGTGGTTATACCATATAACCAGCGTCAGGGAAGCGAATTTGTTAATGGCGTTAATGTAGACCAAGCATGCCCACACGGTGGAAATTGCAATCCAGCGCACCACAGCGCAAATCACGCTGCACTTAACATGGGGAGGGAATGAATGAGAATGTCTCAGACAGAGATGGAAATCGTGGTTCTTTTAAGATCGTTCAACTAAAAGAATCGGAATCGTTAACTGATTGTAGTTCACTTCCGACACGTATACCTAGAATATTTTTCGCTTCCATGCCCTTAAATTCTGTGTATTATCTGTACAGAATTAAAAAATTATATTCGTGATAACATATTTTGCATGCCATTGTGAATTACGATTCATTTCAAATTATATTAGCCATACTGACTCTTTCAGATGTTCTTACACCACTACACCAATAGATGGCGGGAGAGAGGATCACGTTCGTGAACTGAGCGAATCAGTGCAGTGACCGGGATGTTTTTCTGTACTTGAAAGACTCGTTCAAAAAGACCGAAAGGATCCATCCATCCATCCATCCATCCATCCATTTTCCAAACCGCTTATCCTACTGGGTCGCGGGGGGTAATAATAATAATTAATAATAAAAAAATAATAATACATTGTTCTTGGCTATGTCTTTTACAATACGAATTATATTATGAATATTATGAAATCATCTTATCAAAACCATGTCCTAATGCTCTGTTCTCTGTTGTGAGTTATTTAAAAATGAATGCAATGAATACATATTAAACTGGATTGTTAAATGTTTAGCACTAGCGCTATGATGAATAACAGAACCGGCATTGGGGACGATCGACTGAATGTGGAACACAGCGAAGTGCGCATTCCGTAAATCTGATTCATCCCTTCATCTGTTTCAGATTAAACATCTATTAAAGATTAAAGAAGTGGTACGTGTGATATGAAGGATGTGGGGTGGTTATCTGGAAAATGGCTTGGTACGAGTTGAATATGCGCATTAAGGACCCCCACCCCACGCACACACATACACACACTAACACATCAATCACAGAAATGATTTGGCAGACACGCTGTTACCGTGCTGCTCACAGAGCAATCGGTGGGTGTCGACTTCGGCAAAAGTAAGAAAAAAAACACCAGACTGAGCCTCATGTCGTGACGTACCTTGAAATCACCAACAGTGATAATGAGATTAGCCTTGCTCTGACAGACGCCTGCCCAGAACACGCCCACATCAAAGAAAATACTGAGATTTATAAACCCAAGAGAGATGGAACATGTTAAACAACGTTAGGACCAAAACTGTTCACGATTTAGGTCATGTCTTATCCCTAGAGTACCAGTCAAATATTTAACCATTTTTGTTCCGATTTCACACCAGGTTTCATGCTCTTTACAAATCAGAAATGTAGGCCTATCATTTAGTTTTCATGTTCATTTACATAATAAATACACTTTACATAAGCTTTAACAAGACCTGCATCCAGTTCTTAAAACCATCTTAAGGACACAGTTTAAATCTTGAATGAAACCAGAAGGCCTTTTAATATTGTTATTTGATTTAAGTATTTCGCTAATCAGAAAACAAACCGTAAATTAGTCTGTTCAGGGATTCCACGCTGCCTGACCTTTATAAGTCATTATCCATTTTGAAAGATTTGTAAATCATTCACGTCAGTAATATATCACTATTATATGACCAAGTGCTTGGTTGTTGGATATGTGATGTGTGAAACTGTAACTGAAAACTGTCCTTCAGATGGTTTGTGTGGATGATGAGTACAGTGTGAAGCAGACCACATCAGCATGGAGGCTCCACATTATTATACACAGTATTTACTCCTTATGCAAAGAACTTCAATCTCAAGTCACTTATATAGCTTACAACACAATAATTCGCTGATTTACATAGCTGAGGGTTTTACTGAAGAAATCAGACAGGAAAGGGCTCAGGGTTCAGTCCTACTTTTGTCACCTTTAACTAAAACAACTACTCATAGAAACTAGCACATCTGAATTATGAAATATTTTCTGATGCCTTGGCTATTATACAGTCACTAGAGAGATCATTAACAGTAACAGGGGAATTATATGAATGCAAAATAACCTAAATTATCTATTATCAATTATCAAATAAATCTTTTGAGGTTAAATGTTGTTGGATTTTTTTTAAGATAATAATATAATCATCTCAGACGTGAAATGTTAGTTATACTTTAAAAATACTATCACAGATTTAAGCTGGGCCGTGACCAAAGGTGACCCCCCCAATTCAGAAATGAGGCAGGTGTGTGTTAACTGGGGCAGGTGCTTCTTTTCACAGCCACAGCAACACACTCACTCGGAAAACAAAAGACTGATATTGTGATGTATCCACTGAGTACTAGAAAATTGCTTTTAAAAAGTACATGTACTCTTACATTCCTGGACAGAACTATGGTTTTGACACAGTTCCATTATTGTTGATAGACTATTCAAGTCAGTATGGGTTTGCTTGGAGATCAGTCCTTCCATCTGCTATCCAGGTATCCAAATAGCTTAATTTTCAGCTAGGCAGTTTGTTAAAAGGTACATTATGCTAATTGAGGATTCGTAAGGTCCAAAACTGTTGAAAATCCACTGAAACGTTTCAGCTTCGGCACTTAAGGGCTGTCGTGAATGATTATGTTGGAAATGAGGCACGTTCACAGATCATCTTACCCACTGCTGTCAAACATCCTCACAGTCTGCCACGTCCAGACCAAGTCACAAATCCAATGAATGCCACCACAGACTCTCCTGTCTTGAACACATGTTTGTTCAGTTTGACATGTAATATTTTCATGCAAATTAATTAGCGACATCCTGGTTTTGGGGTTTGAAAGGCAGGGCGTGGATCTCCATTGGGTTTTAAGATCAATCAGACACTGATGATATGCAAAGTTAATAGCTAGAAAAGTCTTTTAATTCATTAATTGTTCAATTTATATCATACTGTAAACACTGTATGCTAGATCGTTTCCAAGCGGAGTAGAGCAAATGTAACCTGTTCCAAGAGCCACATCACAAACTTACTGTATCCCCGAGCGCTGAATTAGCTGCCCCCTGCTGTCACGACGTCAAATATGGGTTAAATGCAGAGGACACATTTCATTGTTGTGCACTGTGTGCTGTGGTGTGTCAACAATGATAACTGATCACTTAATTAAAGAATTAAATTAGTCAAATTATCAGAAGTGGAGAGTTCAGGTCCCGAGAGTAGAAATCCAGGCCAAGATTTTGTTTCAACCAAGCAGTTGAGTACTCTGTGACTGTAACTCTTTATACTCAACTGGTTGGTTGAAACAAAATCTTGGTCTGGATTTCTACTCTCTGGACCTGAACTCTTCCCCTCTGCTGTATATAAACTGTGCCAAGGACATCTGGGGTGTTTGATTGGTAATCATTTTAATGTAGCAAGTTTGGAGTTTTTCAAAGTCGTTACTTTTGGTTTCCAGTTCAGATAAATAGTTCACATGTCGTCGCACTGCTCAGCCAGTAGAGTTTTGGAGGTGGAGGTTTGTCAAAAGATTTAACTTGAGCACTATCACATTTATATGGAAAGACAACTGGTTCCTCTGAAGTATAAGAGTATGACTGACAGCTCTTTAACTATGTGTAAATGGCAAACACATTGTTCAGATGAATTTTAGCCATCAAAATATCTTATCTTTTAGCCATCTTTTAGATCTTCTGCCTCAGAGAGAGAGAATTTTATAAAATAGAACAGTGATATTTTATTGATCACCACGGGGAAATTGTGTTTTCATATATCTCATCTTGTGTAAAAATCTCCATGAGACACACATATACAGGTAACAGTAGGCTTTGGGGTCACAGCACAGGGTCAACCAGTGTGCAGCCCCCCTGGAGCAATTAGGGGTCAAGGGGCTTGCTCAGGGGCCCAAGAGAAGCATCAGTCCGTCTGCCATGGGATTTGAACTGGCAACCTTCCGGTCTCAGGCAAAAGAGAGTGAAGTTTTCAATCCGCAATTTTCACACCTCAATTGTATGTCAAAGGCTACAATATTTCCACTGTGCAAAAATGTAGTACCTGATAAACAGCGCTGACTTCGATTCACTTTAAAATGTTTCTGTCTGACTGGGGATTTTTTTGGTAGTTGAATGCATATAAGAGGTTTATTGGTCAAGAGTCAGAATATTTCATGTAATTTCATTAACATTCAGCTCAGTCTTTGCAGAGGTTAAGGTTTCCTGCAGACAGCCCTGGTAAATCATGCAGTACGAGGGTGAGCTGTTAAGGGGAACGGCTGACTCACCCCACTCAGGACTTCCTGAGAAAGACACCAGGCCAGATAAGCCTCATTTAGCAAGCATTTACACTCAGTGGATGGACGCACAGGTGAAGCTTTATGCCGTATGGAAGCTTGCAAATGAAAAAATAAAAGAAATCTCAGCAGGTCGATTCCAAACTTTTGGCCATAATCGTTTTCCCATAGTTTCCTCCACAGGCTCAGAAAGATGCCCGAAGAGAGTTAAATTCGTGACTTGAACCATATTCCACACCTCTGAAAATGAATCCCACATTTAAACCTTTCAGAATGTGGGCCTCATTATTTCAGTCTTGCCGCTATCTGCTTGGATTTCATAATCAGCAGATTGGCTTGTTCTGGCAATGCTAATGTTAGTTTCAATCCCTCGTCTAGAACGATCCATGACAGCCTATGTTGATGACTCCTGTTTTCTGGTATGTTCTGCAGATGAGCAGACTGGGCCTCTGTGCTGGAGAGTGGCCTCTTGTCATAAATCCGTCTCCTGGAATGCCTCCAACCCCCCCGCCCCCACCCCATCTCAGTGGAGTTAGAACGACAGATTATGGGAGCCCTGGGGAGCCTTCAACTAATCGCTCATTTCTGACCCCCCCCCCCTTCCCCTCCTTTGAGAGCACTGGGGTGGGGGGGGGGTACTTGATCCATGGGATGATTCTGCCCTGGAAGCAGCAGCTTAGCAAAGCGATGCATGCCGCTCAGTAAATTTCCCCAGTGCCACAACACAGAAAGACCAGTAGACTGAGTGGAAGGGTCACATGGACAGTATTTATTTATGGTGGACAACAAACCATGACTTCTCTTTGTTTGTACATACAGAGATTAAATCTATAAATAAAACAAACAAATAGTTTAAGTTTAAACAACAGTGTTTCTATACTTATCCAGATGCTTTGGTATGCAGCACTTAAAACAAACGCTGTGTCACTTCAAGTAGAACTGAAAGTTATCATCATTGCATGAGGTTCACTACGACGCTGCGGATGGGGTGTCTGACGTGAGCAGCTGCTCCGCCCACACTCTGCCTCCCAGGGGCTCATTTCTGCTCCTTCTCGGCGAGCCGCTTAGCTTTGTTCTGTAGGTAGCGTGCTTTTCCTTCTTCGAAGCGTTTCTGTTCCTCCTCATTTTCAATCTGTTGAAAAGGCGAGAACCAATTAAAAAGAAAAAATGGTTATGGGGAGGGATCATATCCCAGCAGTCCCATAACCAGGATTATTTTATTTTTTTTGGGGGGTGGCAATCATGGGGCAAAAGCAAAATTTGCGGTTGTTCAGACTCATAATTGTCTGCTCGGTGGTAAACAAATTTCGGGGGGGGTTGTCATGCATCAAGCATTCCATCTTTTGTTTACATAAAGATGTGATTAAGTAATGGCAAAACCCAAGGGGCAAAACTCCGAAATAATAACAACACCAACATTTTTTAAACGGCACAAATATGGCACAAAAGACTGAGACCAGTTTGGTCCAAACTGGACACAAATGAGATGCCAACTCCAGGATGCTGATGTCACCATGAAAAAAATCTCAGAAACTAAAGCAGCATGAACGAAAATTTCAATGTTTATAAATAAAGCGCAAACGCAGTACAAACGACTGAGACCAGTTTGGTTAGAATCCAATGTAAATGCGGAGGGGCAATTTCACAGTGGTGACGTCGCCATGTATATCTCAAACGAAAGGAACACAAACAAAAATTTCATAAACTGGCACAAACGATTGAAACAGGTTCGGTTAAAATCTGTAACACATGGGGGGGGGGGGCAACTTCACGCAGGTGATAAATTTCACCATCAGCTCACATGATTAATTAACTTAATAATATAATTAACTTGATGAGATATTTATTAGTCAAACATGCTATGCTAGTGGTTGAGATATCAGATACATGGGTATACTGGTTACTGGGCATACTGGGGTGAAGTTAGGATATGTTTTTAACTGGGTATACTGGCAACCTTTGACGAGCATAAAATCATAATTTAACCACAAGATTATTTGAACATAATTTTCTATGCCTGCGTAAGACTTTTGCGCGGTACTGTATCAATCGCCGAATCAGATTAGTTTCTTTCAGATATCTAGCCCAAGCTCAGAACGATTCACCCTGCTCTGCTCCCTCTCTGAGCAGGCGGTTCGTTTCGCTTTCTTCCTGATGTCCTCACACATCACAGTATGAGCATAAGACTATTACTGTGTCTGCAGGCAGCACGAACACCATCCGGCCTCCTGCATCTGCTAGGCCAGCCACCAATCTGGGGGAGGGCACCTACAAAGGGAATCCGCAGAGAAGACTGGCTCAACCTCAGCGGAAGCCTTGTGATCATGATGGGGGGGCTGGCCAACGATTTCTCTCAGATCAGTAGCGTGACGAAGGACACCTGGGGGATGGGAGGCTAAAAGTTGGACTTGTGGATTTTCTAGGGATTTAGAAATCAGAGAGGAGGACATTTCATCTCTCTGAAAGGCAAGAAGACACGATTTAGGCAGAAGACAGTAGGCCAAGCATGGCTGCCCACAGCCGAGGGGGATCTTGTGATAGTTTGGGATGGCAATTCTTGTGGTTTTCTGAACCACACGGGGGTTCAGCGCTCATTAACCTGTCAGGCTGACCCTGGACCTTCCCCTTCATCCATTTACGCCTGTTCACATAACTTGATGCGGTACTGTAGAAATGTATTAATAGCCTGATCTGCTTCTGAAATTCCCAGTGCTTGTTTTAGGTGTTGTATGGCGGAGGAGCCGATGGCAGTGATCGTGAGCATGGCTGTTTGAAGACCGAAGGGCTCTGGGGAGGTGCCCTGACTGACGTGGGTGACGCTGTGGTGCCACAGTACCAGCCTGGGAGTGACCAAATAGCACCGCCCACAGAACATCTCATCGGAACCAGGACCGTCGCGCTGCTGGATCATCGATTGTACCGCTGGTGCCCCGAATATTTAATGAGCTGAAGTAGAAAACACAGCCGTCGCACTGGTCCTCCTCAATCAGCTGGACAAAGGCGATTCAGCAGTAAGACACAGGCAAAGGGGCCAATCCCGTTTGTTGCATTACCGGATAATGTGGAAGTTTATGGGGAGGAAAATGCTATCAAACCGTAATCCATCTACAATTTCAATGACTATTTAAGGGGCAGCATGTGGTGCTGTGCGCTAAGCCTGTGTGCTTGTAATTAGTAGATTACTGGTTCAAACCCAGCTTCAGCATGTCTGTGGGTCCTAGAGCAAGGCCCTTAACCCCCAGCTTTCTGGGTGCTGCTATGGGTGGCGGCCCTTTGCAGACAGCTTACTTCAGAAAGCATAAGTTGAGGGAGGCATAAAGACAATTTCCCCATGGGGATCAATTATTATTATTATTATCCACTCTGTACACCCCCAAAAGCAAATCTTACAGGGCACACTGAAGCGCCATCGTTAGAAAACCATTAGCACCAAAAGCTTTTCCTGAAATGTAAGCAATTAAATGTTAGAGATTGCAGAAACTGTCCTTTTATTTGGTCAAATACAAAAGCCACGTCATTTGAAAGAACTTCAGAACAACGTGCCAAATGACTGAGGTTCTCTTTTGAATACCGTACATCTGGTTGGACTTTTCAATTTCTGGACATTTTCAGAAACCGCAAAGAAAAACGTGACTTGGCACATGTCACAATTAAAGACATTTATTGACAGAAGACAAGCAGCATGTATAATACAATGAAGATCTAAATGTAAGAGATGTATGAAATAAAATAACCGGTGAGGGAGAGTTTCACATTCACCGCTGTCATGTGATTTTATCTGTCAAATTGCTTTAATAAAAGAATAAGAGATAATGTGCTGGTATTGGCCTATGGCTGATTTCTAAAGAGATTAAAGGTAATAACATATGTCGAGGAATACAAAGGAATAGCAAAGGAATACCTCAAACCCAAATTGCTGCAATTTAACATTTTCAATTGTCAACCCAGTTTAAAAACAAAGCTAATCAATCATCAAAAAAACTTCTGTGTATGCATTGCAGAGGGTGTCCTCTAAACCCCCCCCCCCCCATCTATGGCCAGTACTCCGCCGGGCCACAGAAAGCTGGGGTTTTTACGGAGGGGTTGGTTAATTTCCAAAAATAAGTTATTGATACATTTTCCATACCCGTCTATCCTATTCAGGATCGTGGAGGGTCTGGAGCCTATCCTGGAAGCTATGGGCACAAGGCAGGGAACAGCCCAGGATGGATGGAGCGCCAACCCATCGCAGGGTACAATCACACCTACAGACATCTTGGCACCTCCAAGTAACCTCAGCATGTTTTTGAACTGAGGAGGAAAACCAGGGAAGCCAGAGGAAACCCCATGATGATACGAGGAGAACGTGCAAACTCCACGCACATGGAGCCATGCTGGAAACTCAAACACCAACGGCAGAAGTCAATGGTGCGAAAAAAAAAAACAAACTATATATTTTACATTTTTCTACAACCGTTCAAATGCACACTCCCTGTTTACTACAGTTAAACTTCTATCTATCTATCTATCTATCTATCTATCTATCTATCTATCT
>JAODJX010000109.1:3843985-3864327 GCA_026776945.1 Isichthys henryi | reverse complement strand
AGCAGCTTTATTGTGGCAAACGTTAGTTCCTTCATAGAAAATAGAAATCCCTTTACTTACAGTAAGCAAGCTTGCATCGTGCTTGATATATCAGACTGATTCAAGTGAGGTTATATTGTTTCAATTCGTATAGGTAAATCAACAGCACCATTATAAGCTATCTGTTATCTATTATTAATTACTGATTAGATATGTATATATATTTGCATAATCATGAATTTTCTATCACACTTATAAAACCACCAACTGATCCTCCAGGACCCCCCCGTCTGTGAAATTCGTGTACGGCGTAAACCGTCCTGCGGGCATCAAAATATTGGGAACTGCGACTCAAAAAGACATTTTGACCTATAAGTTCCTGCCGATAGGGGGCCCATACAATCTTACCAGTACCCCTTTTAAAATATGAAATCTAAATGCAACAGGCCAAGAAATTGAATGGCAGCCGAGTTAAGTGTCAGGGACAGGAGAGCCTGAGGTGGGGTTCGCTCTGGGAAGCAGGATCTGGCTACTACTCCACAGATTTTCACCCATGGTAGATCCAGCTCCCAATCAAAGACATTTCACTTGAACAGATTTACATATTATTGCAAAAGAGGATATTCATAAACCCACCATTTTTTTTTTTTTACCAAGAAATGCTAAACTATTGAAATGTGAAACATGCATCATCACTACGGAGGCATAACCTGCAGCTGAAGACATTCTATAATAGAGTTCCCAAACAGGTAACAGTGACCACAATAAACAGTCAGTCACTGCTTAATCCTCAGTCAGGTCTCACACGATGTCAAAGGTTTAATATTATTCAGATTTTCTGCTTGTGATTGTGGATAAATGCTTCTGGGAGTTTTACTTACACGTAAATGTTCTGAGAGCAGAACGAAAAATGATTGGTTCAGAGAGATAACCAATCAGATTATAAAGGAGGTGGGTCAAAGTAACTAGAGGAGGCAAGACCAAGACATCTGATTGGTTGGTCCCACCTCATATAGTTGTGTGGACCCACCTCCTCTGCAAACTGATTGATTATCTCTCTGAAGTAAAACCCCCATGAGCCGGGTAAATGCTTGTGTATACACTACCAGGTGTGTTTGGCTGGAGTCCTTGTTGAGATGTGCAAGTGTTTACAGGGCTGATGGTGAACTCCATTATCACACCTCAAATCGATTTAGGTAGAAGAGGGGGGGCTGTGCTGATCTGAGTTAGGTGTGTAATTTACTGGCTCAGACTTGGGGTGGTGTTTGAAAACTTTGCTGTCATCGTGAATGTCATTGGAGAGAGTTGAGGCAGGAACAGCAGATCCATCTGTCAGTGTTACGGTGAGGGAAAAAAAACATTTCACATTCAAAACGAACATCACATATCACTCTCTTAAACATTCGGCTCTTTTAGATACTCGGTTAGCTTTCAGAATCAGCCATTGTAGAGACGACCCCAATTACAGATAAAGAAATCTTCTGGGGTAATGGACTTCTGTGTACCAGACCCCACAAGCTTCCTCTCTTCACAGCCCGCATTGTGGCATCTGGTGTGGTAGAATACCACATAAAATCCCTGACAAACAAAACCAGCCTTCTCTGACCTAATTATGTCACAGCACATGAAGGCACATTGTTCAGCTGCTGAGAATTTCAGCACAAATGCAGGAGCAGAAACGATGCAGCCTGTAAACAGGAACGAGAAGGTTGGGAATACATTCACCTGGAGGTCATTGTACCTCTGTCCCATTCAAACCCAAAGCTTCTGCTGTTGGTGCTGATTTCAGTATGACCTTCCAGACTAGATAACGAAGGATTTTACATTAGCTTAAAGCTCTGTGCAGCCAAAAAGCTTGGTAGAACTGAAAGCATGTCAAAACATTGTCGGGGAGGGAGATTTTAAGTGGTCTGCCCTGAAACCCCCCCCGTATCCAATGTCAGCTCATAAAAGTGTGATGTTGCCACAGAACTGGAGAGTAGCAAGTTTAGATCTGGCTGCATGTCTGAGTGTTTGAAATGCAGACACTGCCCCTGGGTGTGTGTGGTACCCCACCATCCTCACAGGAAATGCTGTCCAGGTGTACTGGGGACAGCACAAATTGCTGTTAGCTAGTGAATCTGTTTGGTTGTGTTGTTGTGTGTTTGTGTGTTTACCTATGGTTGGGTCATCTAGTGTATATCCTCCCCAGGGCTGAATTTAGTGGGTGGGAATCCCTGAGCTAAAGTCATTATTTGGGCCATATCTAGAGCAAAAGATACTGCTGCAACAACCAGAAAAAGAATGCCGGGCCCCTACAAGCCGGGCCCCAGCTCCTGTTAGCGTGTGCCTCAGCCTGGCCTTGGTCCCCCCTCACACTGCCCCCTAATTCCTGGACGCCCAGTCATTGACCAGAGGTTTGTTAAGTCTATTTGATAGGGAAATCACTGTTTTTTGCAACATCTTATTTTAACTGGTCATCTGTACATCACTGAAATTAATAAAAAATAAATGAGCTCTGTCCCTTTATAAAAGGGTGTGCGGACAACTTAAAAAGCACCAAAAGCTTTTATGAAGGTTAAATAAAATATCTGTTAAATAAACTATAGCATTTCTTGAGATACCATCGACTGCAGATCCTATTGGAATTTCTGCACTAAAAACAGGACGTGGAAAAGGTACAATTAATATGTGTTTTAATATGTGTAATTAGATCTCCTTTTCTGTTTCGCCACCCATTTTCAATGTAATTTCAGTTTGTTTTTTGTCGTCTTAACCTAATCATTGAGCATTGCATGATGCAGCAATTATCACATGTGTAGGGTGTGCCTTCTCGTTAAGTTGTTTCATTGGCTAAAGACAGTATACATTCTTTGGGTGTATTTCACTGGCTAAAAAGTATAGTCTCTTTACATTAATCAGCTATAGCTCTGGTTGAATATGATAGTGCTATTAGCGCACATATACAAAAGGCTCAGATTCCAGGATACTCTGTGTATCCAAATGAATTTTTTTTTTTTCCCAGGAAACGATCAAAGTCTGGGGTGGTTCTGGAAAATCCTGGACAGGTGGACCCCAATCTCCAGGACAGACTGGACATCACTGAAACTCAGACTGAACAGCTGTATCACTTGGACGGCTGGAAAGGTTTACAACAACGGTTTCTGCTGTTCTGCCAGACCTTACTGCACGTGAAAAGGAATCATTTCTCAGTGCAGCCTTACAGGTCTCAGCTGATCCTGAAGTCAGAAAAACCATAAGAAATTTCAGCATTTCCCACAGAATCACACATTTGCCTACCCTGCAGCCTCTTTACACTTTTATAGTGATTTTAAAACCAGCACTTATGCTCACTTTGTGAGTCTCTCTTTTAAACTATACCCTGCATCGTTTGTAATCAGGCCACATACCATACTCATCCACTACCATGACTTATACTCTTATACTTACATTGATCCCCACAATATAAAACATACATGACCGCACACACAAACACTCGTGCAAGCATACACACACAGAGACAAGCAGACATGTCCACACACGCCATCACAAACATACGCACCATCCTGCCTGCGTTCAGCGTTTAATTAGCAAAGTTCAGAGGCACTAACAGTGTCCTGCAGAGGACATAATAACGTCTCTCCCCAAAGCCCTGAGGGGCCTGTAGGCTCCTTAATTACCGCCATGCCTTGGGGAGTACTTTGCTTATAACAGGGATGAAGGAGCAGCTGGCCAATAAGCCGGGCAATTACAGCATATTCCAGCATTGTTAATTAAGAGACATGCAGACAAATCCTCTGTCATTTCTGCTGAGAAATCGCTCGTCCAGGCACAGCTCAGAATTAACGAGGGCACTTAGAAGTTACTTACCAAAACTATCCACAGAACTCAAAACCGTAGACTTCAACATAATTACGCCACTCCATATTTTCTTAATTGGTAACGTACATTAAACTCACAATACCCCTACTGGGAACTGAAGGTTCAATGCATATTTAAGTTTCAGGATTTTTTCTCTTTTATTTTCAGAATTAAAAGTGGTATTTTTGCCAAAGGTGTGATATACTGGCAGGAAAATTCCCTGTAATTACATATCAAAGCCCGAGCAGAGGTTTAGCTGAATACTTGGAATACTGAATGCTTAAAGTCAGGCAGGCAGCACAGAGCCACTGGAACTTATGGATCCTGGAACCATCTCAAAATACACTGTGCCCACCATGCTTATAGAAAACAGCACATCAGTTTTCTATTCAAGGTTTTAAAAATCCCAACAACTCACTGCAGGGTGAAGAAAGGTGGCAGATTCGGAGGAGTACAGATTAGCACAAAGAATTACTAAATAAGTAGTGGGACCTTCCACAGTCAATAAGATAAATACTGTAGTATATAGTATGACAAACACCAGAAGATAATGATAGGATAACATCAAAGAAAAAGTGGGTCGTCTAATAAAGATTCAGATTTTACAATTGTATATTCTTTTTGTTCATCAGTTGCCAAGAAAATATACTGTCACCTTGCACAGCTAAGCCACAATTCTTAGTACTTTCCAACACATATAATCTAAATGCAGTGCTTAATAATCACTGCGATCTCTAAAAGAATGTCTTCTCGCACTATTTAGGTCATAAGTAGTTGGGCTGTTACACATATATTCTGCTTAGTAATGCTGCAAATAATTGCAAAGGCAAACCTAGAAAATCAGATCGAATCTGCTGTTTCCTAAGCAAAACCCTGAAGTCGTGCAGCAGATACACACATTAAGCCAACATCTTGTGTAATGTACTGGCCAGACTCCGAGGATCTGGGCGCTTACTAAATGTCTTAGGAAACCGTGAATTGTCCAGACCGTCAGACTGGTCGATACCGGGAGGACTTGCTCGCCGTTTTCCGTGACGTGCTGCCTGGATTAATTGGCAGGGTTCAACCACGTTAGGAGAACCAGCTGCTAGATGGTGTGGAGCATCGGGATTGAGCGGCTGATTCTATCACATGTCGTGCTGGGGGAGCTATACGCCACAGATAGCAGCGGACAGGATGTCGGTGAAATCGATGATGAGATGAAGAGCAGGACCGACACGGAAAATAGGGGGGGTTTGTATTACTTCCATAATGTGTAGCCCACAGCTATACTCGTTTGTGCCGAGAGAGATATCAAAAGAAGAGATTGAGACAGAGGTATGCGACACTGAAAATGATCCATTTTCCCATTTTCTAAACACGGGGAGCAGCTAACGGAAGACAGACGTCTTCAGTGACGAGAGATCAGCCACATCTGCACGTTCGTCCCTAATGATCTCAAAGAAGAGCTCACCGTCATTCTTACCGTGGACCTAGCCCGATGACCAGGGGGATGTGACAATCCAGGCCGTGTTACCATAGTAACCAGCCCCCTGTAACTAAGTTTCTGTTACTGCCATGAGAAGGGTTCCCAAAATTCCACAGGGTTTGTCATCATCAGGTAGGTCACAGATACTCCTGGGGCTGCTGTTATGTCACACATATACATTATATAAGACTCCTCCTACTGGAAGATGACACATGAAAAAATAATAAACAAATAAATAAACCCCAAAGCCCAAGACAGTCGAGTTCCAGGCTGATCCTCTTTGATGGAACAGCAAAGCTGCAGCCGTCTGAAGGGAAGGGTACAGAGCAGAAGCTGCTGAAATTACGGGATTCGGGGTCACTGTGATGAAACGCTGCAATCAGATATTGAACAAGCAGGTAAACTTTCTGCACTGAGTCACAAACTCTGTGAAAAACCCCCCGAAAAATGGTCCACATTAATCAAGCAGGCGCTCACTCACTAACATAAATGTCGGCGCTTATCTTTATATCAGAACCGTTTTGTACTTCAGATGACTTGTGATCTTGACATCATTTTTCCCCAAGAGAGAGAGCAGGGCCCTGTCTCAACACGTCCAAACATGCTACAGCCTGTAAACTCTGGCAAACCCGACATACAGTACTTTACACCCTTCGGTAAAGGTGTAAAAATGTTCAGAAATAGAAGTAAAACCATTTTCCCAAAATCACTCTTAAATGTGCCCATACATTCTTGATAAGGAGGTAAATACCATCAGTGTAGCCTAAAGATGACATCACTGAAAAACTATAGATGAGCGCAAAATTCTGAGCACATTTCTTAAATCAGCGTTAAAAAGTACATAAAGCATCCCTTAGCTATTCTGTGAAAAAGTGAATCCGCATTTTAAACATTGTACAATAATTATCACAAAACTGGCCTTTCCTCAAAAACCTTATGTGATGTGAAGTTATTTCGGTAGTAAGCATAACAATCTCTCTGGCACACCAAAAACGGTAAGGGAAACAAAAATCTTCTATACCAATGTAATCTGTCCTCCACTTTCTTCTTTTAGTCATTACTCAAGAACAAAATGGATGAACTTTTACTACTTGTCCAAACCCACCAGGATTTTAAGGGATGTTCTTCATTCTGCCTCACTGAGAGCTGGCTGAACCGAACAGCTCCAGACTCAAGTGAAACCCTGGGAATCTCATTCTTCAAAGCCGACAGGCCTGCAAAACTTTATCTGAAATCGCAGACGGCGTCCTTTATCTGAAGGCAGCAGACGTAGGATTCGGACAAAGAATTCCATACAAAAAAAATTGCTGGCCTTCTTACCCGCGCAGAAAGTTCGCTTCTGTTGTTCTCATCAGCGTTATCAATCCGCTACAGTCAAATGTGCAGTCAGCAGTTTGTGAGTGTGCGTGACACATTTCTGCCACTGAAAAATCTAATCTGGGTTCTGTCATTATAGCTTTCAGAGATTTCAGTCATGCTTGTTTGTCTGATGAACTGGCTAATTATGAATAACAAGCGGCTTGCTGCAGCCCAGACAACAAAACACGACACCTCTGCTGAACGATATTGCCAGACGTCTAGTATGTGCCCCCCTACAAACCGCTCTTTAGCTCCAGCCCGGCCAGGTTGCTGCGTATTCTGTCATATAAAGAGAAGCGTAAAACCTGCAAATGGTGTGGTGCATGCAGAAGGACTGATCTGACACCAGGAGAAACCTCAGTTATGTACAAGAGGAGTCCAGGTCTTGTTTTCCGACGATTTACTTCTGACCAACTGGGTAATCTCTCTGCATTGAAGGTTAGGCTTAGGTCTGGGACTGAGTAGAGGCTGTCATGAGGACATTGCTCCGGGCCTGAGAATTGTGCATGATAGACCAGCCTATACAACAGGCCTCAGGGACCCCCAGACAGTTCACATTTTTGCTCCCTCCCAACTTCCAGCCAATCAGAAACACTGACTACCTGGTACAGGTGTGCTGGGAGTTGGGAGGGAGCAGAAATACAAAAAAAGGGCAAGGACTGAGTTGAGACATACTGCTTTAGAAAACAGGAGTGCAGAGCGTGAGCAGAGAACAGCATTACTAGTTAACAGGCTGACATGAAAAACCTCTTGTATCAGGGTCAAATTCTTAGCAAACATTATCATGT
Organism: Isichthys henryi; assembly: GCA_026776945.1. Taxonomy (NCBI): domain Eukaryota; kingdom Metazoa; phylum Chordata; class Actinopteri; order Osteoglossiformes; family Mormyridae; genus Isichthys; species Isichthys henryi. The sequence goes on along the minus strand of JAODJX010000109.1, from coordinate 3,856,893 downwards.
GAGCATTTTTCAAACCATGTAGTCAGTTCATTTGTTGCGGGGTGGGATAGTGGTGACACGATATTGTTGAATCTGAAATTCTCCAGTTACCAATTCAGTTCCACTGTCATTAATCAAGTGCTCAGAGACACCTGTTGGTGAAAAGAGTGCTCACAGTGTGTTGTGGTGTGAGCAGCAGTGTAGAGCTCATTTGAATCTGGCCATTTCGAATGTCCTTCCACTACTACGTGGAATATGCCCATAGAAGGTCTTGCTAAGTCCAAATGGACTATTTGCCAGGAAAGTACAGGTCGGTCCCAAGGACGAAGAGGTGCAAATTTAGTCATCATTTGAACATGCTGGCATCCAGCACAATAAACTGGGAGCTGTTCTGTCTACTGGTCTGTGACATGCCACTGTGCAAATCCTCTAACCAATGCCTTCATTTTGACAAGGGTAAGATGGCTTAGCCTAGAGTTCCTCCAGCACTTCAGATCTCAGCTTGGGTGATGTTATCAATCTAAGTCGCCGCGTGATACAGTCATTGCAGAGCTAATTCATTATGAGAGACCAAATTAGGATTTCTGCTGTTCAGTCCAGCCATTCAGTTTTACTACATAAATCTAACATAGTATGGGATGGCTTTCATTTTGAGATACATCCGCTGTAAGAGGAAGGCTCCCAACTTGCTTCAGCAGAAACGTGAAGATCGGTCTCTTTTGTGACCTTCCCAGGCAGCTCGGCAGCTACAACAAAATTATGTGACCTTCTGTATTCAGTTTCATACCTGTGCTCGCTAAGGAACAGTGCCCATCTCTGCATGCGTGCAGCTGACGTGAGGAGAACGTCTTTCCGTGGTTTAAAGATGGACACAAAGGTTGATGGTCTCCAGTGAGGGTAACCTCCTTCCCGTGCATGTAACAGAGTGAGAAGCAAAGGCAGCTGGCCGTTCACTTCCATCTGCCATGATGTGTGACTCCAGCCCCCGTATGGTGAAGCACTGCATGCATGCAGCAGCAGCTGAGGGTCGTAATGCGCGACCACTGTGTCTGAAGTCACCGTTTCCACTGCTTCCGAAAATGCACTTTCACACTAACTCACATTTCCTCCCTGCCTGCAGAAGGCTATGCGAGGGATGGAGGACAGTTTGGAAGGAATTCATTATAATAACATAAAGCGAAAGGACGTTAACTGTGATACATCTCTCAGGATGCAATACAGATTGTATTTTTTCATGTGCATCAGTAGTCTGACCTAAGTATATGGTACTGGGTCTGAAGAACTTACACTGGTTATGGTGAACTCTAAGCCTAAAGCCTACTGGCCTCTTCAGTGCTTTGATGAGATTTTGGATCATTGGCGACAATGTCAGCTAAATAACACTGCATTCCAGGGCAACCTACCAGCACTGGATCCGTGGCTCTCTGCCAAAGCACTGGCGCCAAGGCCATGTGGAAAACAAGCCTATAAAATAGTTATAGACCTTTGTGGGTGTTAATAGTAAGAAACACCTTGGACTCTTCCATCTCCATCTAAAGACATGCAAAACAGTGGTGGCAGGCTGGAGAAAATTCTGTCAGTCTTAAAGACGGATGCGGAAGGTTTCCACTAGACATAAACATCTGGGCTACAAGCACACCAACAGCAGTTGTCCGCAGCCAAACCCTGATGACGAAATATACGTCAAGTCCACTCGTCCTCAACCGAAAGGGCACGTGGAATTGTGAAGTATGAATTAACCTTTAGTCACAGGCACTGCTGGTGCTGCCAATGGTCTCCAGTTCCCATGATTCGCCGTCTACATTTTCCCAAGCAGCTAAGGAACTGCTTATAACTACCATACCCTTGGTGTGTTTGTGTACCAAGTCCCTCTGACACATCAGCCACATCATCTAGAACTGTTTGCAGGTTTGTCTCCATAGACACCTCAGTGGCACAATTGTATTTGTCTTACCCAATGATGACCTCACAGTGGTGGTGCCCCTGATCTGACAACATGTAAGTCCATCAAATTCAACAATGCAGCACCTAGTGGGGTGATCTTATCTTTAGTTTTGTACATTTTGGAACTAGCTACCAATCTCAGTTTTTCATCCTTGAAATGCTACTCAAAACTAATGCTACTCTGGGCCTTGACTGACACCGTTGCGGCTGAATCTAACATCCTAACAGCTTGGCCATCCATAACGGGAGTGCACTATACTGCTTGTCTGCTGTAGGTTTCTGCTGATAGATTGTACATTTCCAGATTGCTGATCTCCATCTCATCATGAGATTTTTCATTCACAACACTATGACTTTTTCGATCATCTCTACCCCCTGCCCCCCCCCCCCCCCCTCGGGGAAATAAACTGTTCACAGGGAAAGTACAGTGCAGCTTCTTGGAAAACAACCTCTGTTATAGTTTTGCAGTGAAGTGCTACAAATAATGCTTTTCCACTGGCCAGCAGGAACCGAGCTGTGCCAGAGCTGTACTGTGAAGAGAGACTAGTTCCAGTGCGGTTCCAGCTCACTTCGGATTTCCACTGCAGAAGGGTCAGCTCGGTAAAAGCATTGCTGGGTTTGGAGAACGACAGTGACATAAAACTGAAGAGACGCTTATTTACAGTTCAAATAGTGTACATCATGATTTATTATTTGTTAATTTCCGCTAGCAAGTTCCAAGTTATCGGGAATGCATCAATACATTGCGATGTGTGATACTGCTAATAATGAGGGCGTTTGGAGTTAGTCAACACCTCCCTGTCTGATTCCAGACCACCAGTATAGAAGGCACCTTCACCTTGAGTTATTTCACTTTTGCGTTAAGTCATGTATTCTGTGTTAGAGATCTGTTCTACAGTGTGTTCCAACTACCCCATAGTCTTATTTTGCAGTACATTTAAATTGCATGTGTCCTATGTTGTATACTTCATGCTGTGTACCTATTCTGTATAGTTTATTATTTGTATCCTGTCATCTTATTCTGTTTTCTGGCTATTTTAGGCAATGAGTTGTACCAACAAAATTTTCCACCAGCCTCAGCCATGTGGCAAAAAAGACTGTTCTATTCTATTCTATTCTATTCTATTGTACCTGCTTTGACTTTGAGAAAGAATATTTTTAGGGTGTATCAAACAATTACCCAAATGAATCCGCCAGCTGGGTTACACTTGTAACATCCAAGAAGACATATCCTACCCATGTGCCTTCAGCTGCTTATACACAGCCGCCCGACAAGTCACACGGCCAGAGTCGGCCAGCAGACTGTGATCAGGCTAGCTGGCATGGATCTGGCATGGGGCCAGAGCAGCAGGTCTGGGATAGGCTGCTTCGGAACAGAAGACTGGGCAGTTGGTGTAGTGCTCTCCTGCCAAGTGCCATTGCTCCACCAACAGGAGGATTAAACAGCGAATAACAAGTACATGCAAATGACCTTCTGGATGGAGACACATGATTGGCTGAGTTGCCACCCAGTGCGTTCCTGTTAGTTAGCATAACTGACATTAGCATGCAATCTTACTATTCCAGAATGATTATGCTTTCACCCTCATGACAATAACAATAACAATATTATCAAAAGCAGATGATGCAATTTAAAAAATACTTCGTATTTATCTATTTATTTCAAGACGCAACTTTAACGGACACTTTTATTTCCATTTTTCATTTCCCATTTTGCACATTAGCTGGGTCTGCTTCCCTTTTTTAAGATAAAATATGCATTTCTTTCTTTAAATCATTCCTCACCATTACACTTAATATTAAAAGATGTCTGCCAAAAAACTAGTTTCACTCAAGATAAACTTATCTCTCTGTTTTGAAAAACAGTTGCTGCTTGTTGGGTATTGGCCTTTTTCATAAATTTTACACAATTTCACGGTTCCTTGTCTTGGAATGCTGCGCTCAACACTGAAATAATTAACGTCGCCAAGGAACATCAAAGCGTTCCTGAAATTGGCAGTATTGGAAAGGCGACACAAAACATCCCTTTTAAATATCGGTGTGGAGTCCACAGCACAGGGTTTGAATCCCAGACCTCTCTGTGTGTGGAGCTTCGATGTTCTCCACGTGAGTGTTGTTTCATGTTCTCCACGTGTGTTGATTTGCTTGGGGTACACTGGTTTCTGACCAAAGACATGCATTTAAGTGAACTGGTGTCTCTCTAAAATCCCAGGGGTCCCCCACTCTGTGCCCACCATTGCCCTGTGTTGGATTAACTGGTATGGAAAATGGGTGGATGCAAAATACTTAATAATGCAGGAAAGGGCAACATAACACCTACAGACTGAAACACAATATTGTAAATTTTGTTTACATCACTTATTAGTGGTGATGGCCCAGCATGGTGTGAACATACTGAATACTGAAGCTCTGTTTTGCTAAAGTAATTATCTGTTTGTCACCTTTTATTCTGGCAGCCAATAGGAAGCTGGCTAAATAAGTTCTGGAACAGGACCGAGACCATGTGCGCAGAACCTGCAGGGCCACTGATGAAGATTGACCTCCACTGACATAGGGAGTATAATACCTGCTTATAGTCAACTATTAGCTAAAATTCTTAAGTTCCACCCTTGCTGAGAGTCACATAATATGACAACAGCAGAATAAGGGAATAAGCTGAGAGGTATGACTTTTGAGAAAATAGAAAAATTAATGTGATAGAGTTAAGTAAAAACTTAATATTTAGCCATTGTGCGAAGCACCGAAAAAAGGCAGCACCCTGAAAGAGAAACAGTGTTTCAGTCCAGAGAAACAGATGGTGGATTCAATGGCAATGGTACCAATTCTGGCATAATTCCAGGGTGATGTGCTGTCCCCGCCGGCAGCTTCCGGAAAGCTTCAGTTCAGAGGTAGCTGGACGCGTACAAAAATGAGCACGGGCGAGAGGTTAACGCGGGCAGCACACTCCAGCAACGTTGGTGACCCCTGTCAAACGCGGAAGCGTATAAAAATAAACTCCTGCTTTCCTACGCTGAGGGTTGCTATAGTAACCCAACTTGTTCCGTGAGTGAAGGGACCCAGCTGAACACTCTCCAGGGCAAAATCCTCAGCTGTCACTCTGCGGCAGCGTGCGTTCTTCGACCCGCCGTGCCGTAAAGCCTGTCGTTAGGCTCCACCGTGCTGTAAAACCTGTCGTTAGGCTCCTCAACGCGGCAAGGACACACAGGTGTACACCATGTCTCTGCATCTCCTCCCCCACCAGTGCAGCCATGCACGTTGTGTGTACGAGTCACGTCCAACTGGCCAGACGCATGCACACGTGTACACACACACACACACACACACACTGCAGGCCCTGGCAGCCAATCACGGCCCCTTCCCCAAGCTCCCAGCTAAAATAGGCCCTGCCAAAAATAGACACAAGAGTATTTTTTTTCCCTGAAGATAGCATCACCTTAAGTTAAATTAGAGCTGTGCTTGCCCGGTCGATATATGCTATTTATACAGCAGGGCATGTTATTTCTGGAAGGAGAATTACCAAAGCTGAAGATGGGGGAAAACCGAAGGCTGCAGATGTGATTCTTAAAAATGCTGTTCATATACTGCAACCTTGAGCATGTGCTACATTACAACCATATTTATATTGATGGTGCTTTAATTACTCTTCACCCAACTTGCCAATAGTGTAGTTTAATTTACGGTCATGTTACATAGCTGAAATGCAATTTGAAATTTTTTAAGGTTATGCCAATCAATCAATCAATCAATCAATCAATCTATCTATCTATCTATCTATCTATCTATCTATCTTTTGTCTCTATCTATCTATCTATCTCTATCTTTTGTCATTTTGGATATAGCAAATTCCATTCTATTTCTTCAGTTTGAACTATGCTAATCACGTTGTCACCTCTTTCGGAGGGTAACGCCATAGCAACCCAGCTGCCCTTCTCGAGCGCTAACATGTTTCGTCCATCCAGTTTTCCTCATAAAATTTTTTACTGTGCTAGTTGTTAATAAACTACTAGCCATAGAAAATGATCTTACAGCATTTTCACTGTGCTTTGTTCCTGCCAGGAAGTCCGGGACCGTAAACTGAGAAGTAAACAAATGTGGGTCAAAATGTGGTTTTTCGCTTCCGAATAATGAAATTTTGTTACCAAGAGCTACTTTCACATCAGCGATTGGCAGGCAGAACCAAAAGCAGTCCGATGCCATTGCGCTTCCTGGTAGTAATACAGTGACGACTGGGTTGCTATTTTGCGCCTCGTTTGTCTGGAACGTGACATCAGCACCCTGGCAGCAGGCCTGTTTGGGCATCATTCTGTGGCAACCACCCAATTATCAACAGATGGGCCTTTGAAGCACGTTTTTTAAATGCAATCACATGCTAAAAACTACAGTACTGCAGGTCTTTGTTATTGCCATTTCCTAGTCTGAAGTTTAAAAAAAACCAACAAAGTTTACTGTTTCTTTGCTGACTGAAATAGGTTTTAAGACAAGGATCTGTCAAGTACAGTAGCTATCTAGGACAGTTTTCAGTAACAATGATCAAGGTGAAGTCACAGGCTTTTGGGGGGGTCAATGAGGGCCACAGAAAATAATATAAAATTTAACAATAGCTTACAATTCTCACATATATTGTTTTGACTGAAGCAAATCGCTTTCTTAATGCAGGATACAACATAAGCTCGGGCTTCAGACCACAACAAATCAGGCAGCAGATCAGGAATTCGCAAGACCGTACTGCTCCATCCGAGACAGTAATTAATTAGCCTGGTTCAGCTGTCAGCCAATTCAATTCACAGAAAGAAAATACTTCACAAGTATTTAACTCCTCATTACTGAACTTAACTGAGCAATTGGGGAAATAAATCATAGTGTTCCTTATTTTCAATCTGAGGTATTATAGGCATTAATGCAAATTAGACAGAATATGTTTTTAAATGTAGCAGTCTTGAAATATGACTTTGTAATGTGTTACACACTGTCAGTCATTCAATCAGCAAGTCAGTTAAGATTGATTAAGAAAGTGTTTGGCTGGACTGAGTCACCATACATAGTGGGTCACCTGCACTCAGGTCTGGAAACTCTGAGCCAGATGACATTATCTTGGTAAAGATCTTAAAGGATCCTAATATCGATCGCTTATTAACAATTTGTTATGGCGGCAAATAAGAGTGTACAGCTCCTTCTTGATTGGTTGTGTGCTGGTCATGTGCTGCACTGGTGGGCGTGTCTTCCTAACATTTATCCCATCCTACCCACAGTTCTCAGGGCCTACCTTCAGCGGGGGTACAGGAAGAGGCTTGCCCTCCTTATCCAAGGAGATATAGGTGAAGAAGGCAGTGACAGCACGGTAATTCCCCTTGTCTGCTTCCACCAGGTTGTCGGCATCCACAAACACCTCAATCTCCATGGACTTGTTACTGGTGAAGGTCATCCTGCCGGAGACGGTCAAAATGCAGCCTGGAGACGGAAGACATAAGGATTCCATGTCAGCCTTTCGCAATCTGTTCATCAGTCAAGGATGCAGGTCGGTTACTGTCACATCAGGCAGCTTTCAGTGCTGGATTCCTGCAGGGACAACAACACGGTTGGTTGCCACAGAGGAACAATCTGCAGCACGCTATGGAATCTCCCCATCTATCCCCAGGGTGTGCTCCAACCCCAGCATCATCAAATGTCTTACGCTACACAGTCATGCACCAGAGCTCTAACATCAGCGGCTAGCCTTGCTGTCACTACTGGTTTAAGAGTGATGCAGGCCCCCGAAGTCTGGGGTCAATCATGGCCCCATACTGTAGCTTGTCCTTGACAGACAGGTCCTCCTTCACAGCGACTTTCTGATTAAGCTCCGGCTCCCAGCTGCAGTGTCAGCACTCTCCTTTTCTCTTTGTAGAAGCCCCTGAGGGTTTGAATAGTATTTCAGCTGCATGTCATGTCAGTCCAGGGTGCCTTTATTGGGATAGGTGGCACAAAGCGGACCTCTGGAGCATCATGGGAAGGCAAAGACTTAAGGTTTTCATAATGGATAGATACATATGATAGGGAAAAGTTGTACTGATCCTACTGTCCATCTATATTGCAGAAAGCAGGATCCAAGGATACAACCTGCACTTTGAATTGCCTTGTGCCTGTTTAAATAAAGACAGAATATGTCTGTGTCTAATTGTCAGAAATTTTAGATACCTTTTATCTCCTATGACAGTAAAGCTGTCAACTAATGATTGGAACTGGGTTATCACCGACTCTTTGTATTGTTCTAATTAATGCATTTTCACTGTTTTGCATTAGCAGTGAAATTTTCAATTTTTAGCTCGATTTCTGGCAACCGTTCCAGGTGGATCAGTGACTGGCATCACTGCTCAGCATCGGACACAGTTTCGCGGCCTCTGTGCTACAGGTCATGTACCGAAGGGTCTGTGCCTGCAGTGCATCACAAACCATGTTCACCGCAAACAATCAAGCATTCTGTCCTTAGAGCATTTAACGCAGAACTCATAAAACGTGCACGAAACGTTGGGCTGTTCGTTACTGATACTGCACAGAAATCCAGCTTAAAGGATGTAAGGTTTCACTGTCACATGCACTGTTGCTACATTTACTGCGTCCTTCAAGAACTTTGCTCTTATGTTTAGTCACTGAGCTGCTGTTGTGGAATGCAGGCATGACATAATCCAACAGGGTTCAAAGGAGCCCTGTTCTGCTTCTAAACCAGGACGATTATCCCTGGGGATGCATGTCAACCTTCCTTTTCTCATACCGGTTCCTTGTCTGATTGCCATGGCAACAGCATGACTTATTGATTAGTTACTTTGCTTGTTTGGGGACGCTTGAGCTTGCCTGAGGCAGAGACTTGGGGCAGGCGTTTGTAGCCGGGCACTGCCCTGTTGCTCTGCTTCTGGGTCTGTGATAACATACAGGCCACAAGCAGGACCAATCAGAGCGCGGCTTCACACGGCGGGATAGTGATTCCCAGTAAATCCCAATAAATTAATTTCCCAGCCCAAGTTTCGAAAAGGGCACCACTGTTTAGCCCTCAAGAAAGGTTTTAATCCAAATTTATATATTATATAAATGGTTAAAATGATTATGTAAGTGGTGTTGAAGAGAAACATCTGCTAGATAAAAAAAAAGTGTTTTCAGAGGATTTTAAAATGCATGTCTGCAATAAAAAAATCTTGATATCATTTGCAACAAAATACCCTTGCTTTTAAATAACTGCTTTCGCCCTCATATGTTTCATACAGCTGACAGTTAGTTTAACCAAGTTCATATCAGTTTCCTTGACTGTGACTTCCATGCAAAGTGGGTACTTGATAAAAGACCACTCACAGATTTTCTATTCCCACTTGCCCTTTGCAGAGTCACATGGGTGAGAATCACACAAGCTTGGCAGGGAACAATCCAGGACAGGGAAGCAACACACTACAGTGTCCACACATTTGGAAACCAGAGCATCTGAAGCAAACCCTACAACGGTCCTGGGAGAACATGCAACCTCCACAAAGTAAGAGCTGGGGGCAGAGATTCAAACCTACGTGAACCACAGCACCACTGTGCCACCCACAGATGGCCACACCATTCAGGAAATTCACAGTATCTCATGCAAAGACCAGGGCTTGGCGCTTTCCGGAACTTTTCTGGAGCGGCAGTCTAGAGCCTACATCGGTACACCCAACGGGTACAGTACAGGCTGCCAAATCCATGCCAGCGACTCCCCGCTGTGGCAGGTGTGGGAGCCGGTTCATCGGCCGTGACGGACGGAGGCGGTGGAGACGTTTTCCGATGGGCGTCTCTAGTTAATAGTCGGTCTGCGCGGCGAAGTGTGCAAACAGCTGACAGGCGACAACAACAAAACCAGCAAGGCCAGGAAGCCACTCATGTAGCACCTACTACAGCTCACTATGACATTGACTCACATAAAGGGCATAGCAATTATAAAAGATCGTACTCTATCGTACCTATGTTACTTTTTCGTTTGCTAAAAAGTGCATAGTGGTGGTCAAAAAAAAAAATGTGCATGAGAGCTGGTAACAACCTTAGTCAAAGGCAACATCAGTATAGCACCACAAGCAAAACACACTCTGCGGCCGTCCAATCGGGCCATTTGGAATTTCAAGAACAGGTCAAGTCTTTTGTAATATTTGTCATTTATTACTCATCCTGCGCTTTCATTGAGGTGTCTGTATTTTTACTCATTCATGCAGATGAACAGAAGCGACATCCTTCCATACCAGGGCTCCTTCTGAGCTGCCATTCAACACCCTGTTACCTCCACAACTCAGTGTCTTTAACCTCTTCGCTAAACACGCTGGGCGTTTAAAGTTGCAAGTTAATGCTGGTCTGGTGAAGATTAAGATGTCGTTCTGATTATAACAATATGACTCCAAACTTGCGTTGTACGGGCTCTTGTGTGTCTTGCGTAGATGTTTGTTATAAGCTAATATATGTAAATAACAGACAATATATTCAGGGACACAGTACTGTGATAGATCCGGGAATTCATATGTGCAAATTCTGAAAAATATGCGAAACGTATGAACATCAGGGTAATCTGTAGACAGAATTGGGCACAGATGCTTTGGAGTTATAGGAATAGAATTATTATAAGGAAACAGGATAGTTTCAAGTATTACAAGTATTAATTTGTTCATAATACACCAGCAGCAATTAAAAAATAGATTTAAAATGTCAGCAGTCCTGTGTGGACACTTACACTGATTAACATTTAATAGGGTTGTCTGAGGACATGCTGATACAGAAATACGGCAATGTGGAATAATCATCTCGCACAGCATGACCATGTGGCCACAAAACCCAATGATTTCATTATAACATTACCATTTAAGGGAACAATTGATGGAGCGACCTCAGGATTGAGATTCTGAGTCCCCCGGCATGTGTCACATCAAAGGACGGGCATTACACCAATTTTCATCATGAGTGTAACAATGCAGAGGGGTCCTGAATTATCTCGGCTATATTTGTGGCACTTGGTGAACACTACTGGATGCCTGGAGTGCTGCTCAGAATCATGCTGAAGCGAGATACACCATCCCTGCCTAACGCTGAGATCAAGCCTGACGGTTCTTTCGCAGGAAATCGAATCGAACGTCTTCGGCACCAAGATCAAAGAGCTGGACCCCACAGAAGAGGACATATAAAGTGGGAGCCACATCTTCCAGAGGGTAGAAATGGACATAGATTTAGTAAGAAAGCCATTAGGAACCAAGCGAAATGCTTCACTTGCCCGAAGGATGCTCTTATGCAGGACCAGGAGACAGGGGTCAGTGAGCTGGGTGGCTGTCATTGTCCACGTTGATTAATTCCATCTGCTCATTCCTGATCTCGCCCCATTATAACCACTCCGCTTTTATTTTGATGCCCCAGACCTTAATGGCAGACTCAGATCTCCATGTTGCTGGGAGCTTATATGCTGTCTTCATTTGTGTCCTTCCCTGCCAAAACCGCCTTATTTTAAAGCAAAAGATGTTGTACTTTGCTTCAAAGTAATTTTATTACAAGTCTGCACACAACACAGAGGCATTTCGGCCTGCCGCCTTCCTCGGTGTGCTACACGCCGGGTGCAGTTCACATTAAAAAAGACACGTTGCCGTGGGATAACCAATGACGGCACAACAGGTGTGATGAACATCAACAGGGCATCGCCAGCTCACACCCCCAGAAAACATTTACATGTCAGGCTTTTTGTTGTACCACTCCATCCCTTAATAAAACTCTGGATCTGAATTTCCCTGGTCACATGGTTCTTTCCATCAAGGGGAAGGGACTTTAGCTTACGGCTTGATGCTTGACCGAATAATAGATATTTCACTGAAGCAATTCTGGTTAAGAAGCTTTCTTTAGAGGTGAGACGCGGGGCCCTCGAGAGGGATCTGAGTGGGTCTTGGTCTAGCACCGATAACCTTAACAGGTAAACCACCGTGTGGCATTTTCACGGTGCTGGAGGGTAAGGGGATGTAACGGGATGGACGTCCCCAGAGACAGGCCATGAAGACACAGCAGGGGATTATGGGGGATATTCATTTATGAGATTTATGAGATGTTCAAAACCAAGCTTGCGCAAACGAAAAGGGTTAATTCTTATGGAAGGAGTATAATACTGTTTAAATTACGTGACCAATTGTTAGTGCTGGAAGTCTGTTACACCCTGAAATGCAGAAACCCAGTAACCTTCTCAGCATTCAATATGTTCATCTTGTGAACTTGTAACATGTTTTGTTGTCTTTTGGGATAAATTGGCCTCTTTTTAAAAGTAAAACAATGGGCTGTTCTTCTGTTGAATAAGGTTGGCTGTCAGAATTAGAGATTTGTGTGGTAAAAAGGAGCACTGAGAAAAACAACACAGATATCCTGTTTATTGCACAGATGCTATCTGTTGTCGTGGTTACTTTTATGGCAAGATGATTTATTGCGGAACAAAACAAAACAATTCTCTTAATTCTCACAAGACAGTCTCTTAAATGTGAGAACGGTTCTGCATGAGTTCCTCTCAGATTAGCAAGCACATGATCTTTGCACCGCAACTGACCTATGAAAGGAGATGAATGTTTCCTAGCTAGTCACTTGTGGCATTGTGTACAAACTTAGGACAATACTGACTGGACATATGTCTGTGGGAGGCAGCTGATTTCTGGGAAATGGAAATAAAAATTGTCCAATCGCATTAAATTCCACCTTCCACAAGCAGCCTAGCACCTACGTCCGGCAAATGTTTTCTCTTCCTTATGTCACAGTTGCTGAAAATTTGTTGGCCAAAGTGGACTGATGCAAATCAATGTCGGCCTTTCTAAAAAGATATATCTGGGTTCTTTTTCCTATTTAAATCAGTTTTTTTCATTTAATAATGTCTTGTACACAGTTCGCTCCTTGGAGGATTTTGTGTACGCACAGTTCCAAAAGCCAGGGACGGATTACGGACCGGGCCAGCGGGGCCGCTGCCCAGGGGCCCTTGGGGTGCAGGGGGCCCGTGGGGCCCC
>JAODJX010000109.1:3833876-3843885 GCA_026776945.1 Isichthys henryi | reverse complement strand
TATAGGGAGGGCGTTTGGCTGCCAAGGGCCCTTGAATTGTGGTGGTTGTGGTGGTGGTGCTGGTGGTGGGGGGGGGGCCCTTGCGAACGTTTTGCCCAGGGGCCCACACAACCCATAATCCGTCCCTGCCAAAAGCAAAGAACAAATGATTTAGAACAGAAGCATCTAAGACAATAGAGAAACAGGAAGAGTCAGTGGACCGTTTCCATGAATAATGAATCTTATCTGATAACATTTCAAAATAAGCATGGAAAATAGGGATTCCTCAGTAATTTGCCTCGGTATAATCGAGGAAATTAGGTGATAATTGTCTTCCAGGTTTGACAACAACAGCAAAACCTGGAAGTGCTGTGAGTCCAAGGCGTGTTGTGGGCAAACAGGTCCATCCAGAAAGGCGAATCGTTAACTTTAGCCCAAATTATGCAGACAGATCGTAAAATACAAGGTCACCGTGGATCAATGAGCAATTTACATGTCTAGCATCTCTCCTCGTTAGTTTGTTCCCTGAGGAAGAAACAGAAACATTCAGGGCCTGGCATCCAGGCTTGTGCATAACCGCTAAAAGGCAAAGCAACAGCATCAGTCTGATTTATATAAGGCCTGAAAATGTCCGTACCCTCGCTGAACAAACTGCTGCTCGTTTGCTGATCCCGTCAAGAAAACAGCTGGACAAGATGCTTAATAAAAAGTGAGCCATTCCCTCACCGCAACAGCATTTTAAGAATAAAAATGCCACAGCCATGGAAAATAGCTCAGGGTTATTTATTTCATTCATTCTTTCCATACTGCGCTAATGAAAATGATTTCCTCGTACGAAGAGAACATGCGGCGGAGTCAAACTATAAGGTTACATAAAGGAATGTTAATTTCAAGAGGCCCCTCCTGGCAGTTTAAACATTTGTTTTATGTTTGTTTCTTGCTTTGAGGTTTTTTTTTTCCGTTCAGCAGAGCTGGATATTTCCTGGCAAAATGACACAGGCAGAGACGACCAAGCCTATATTAAAATCAAGGGTTTTAGTTCTTTGGGGCAGGACAGAATTTAACCTAAATTCGTATGATTGCGCGTATATTTGGAGGGAAACGGTCCGATAAGGATCGATCATCGTCTTGTCCTCTCAAACCCCCCCCACATGCCGGAAACTCTGGGACGGATCACGTGGTTATAAATAAGCAAGAGGCCCAAAATATCCATCATGTAAACACACCGAGCATGTAGTCCCCAGACTCACCAATCGGCAGCTACTTAATGTAGCACAACGAGACTCCAGGAACTAAGCCACGCCCATGAGACATAGTTTCCATTTGCAGACCCCAGCTCTCCAGGAACAAGGGTCCCCTGACACAATGGGCAGGTTTTCCATTCTAACATAACCTAGGGACTCCCAACGAAAAGCCAGACTTAAATAATCCCAGCAAAAAGCTGCTACTTTATACCAGAATTCATTTATACTGCATATGCAAATACTCCTTCACAGATCCTGCATAAAGAAAGAAAACATGTAGCCCATTAAGATCTATGACAAATCCTTGATAAGAAGCCTGTCAAGATCATCACAGAACAGGGTCGTACCATGTGTTTAGGGGGGTGGGGGGGTTTGGAGCTGATATCCTTGCTGGTAGAATCATAAACACCATCGTTCAAGATGATGGAGAATTTTATTTGATGATGGAAAAAGCCAACCTAGGTTTTGTTTCTCTTTTTTTTCCAACCTTTTGCACATCTTGTGTGCCGAGGTCTGTCTCACCTTTCTTGATCTTGCGGTGAAAGTTGATGGCGTCCACCGAGGCCGTGACGATGTTGGTCTTGCAATGCCGGGCGGCCACAATGCCGGCAACCTCGTCCATCAGCTTCATCGTCACCCCTGGCAACGGAAAGCAAAGCCGGGAAATTACACTTGACCAAACAGATCATGAACATTAATGTCAGTTAATCTAATATTCCAGTCATTGTTCAATAATCCTAAAGTCCAATGACTTATCGTTCAGAGTGGACAAGCGTCCACAGATTTTCCCTCCCCCCTTGGCTCAGATGGCTTCATCACAACCATTAGCAATTGGCTGGAGAGTGCGCCTTTAGCTGCACCAGAGGTTACATGAAAATGGGCCAGAATCTATTCAGCTAATCAAGCTTTTGAACCCACAAAGAATATTATGAACCCAGTTTTCACAATGACGTGACTCTACACTCTCTAAAACATTTAATTCACTATTAGTAGCTAGGATGCCATACAGACTGCTGACAACAATAACGTCGTTAATTCCCTCCTACACAGTGCAAATGAGTGCAGGCTGCCCCTGTCATGTGACACCTATCATGAGTCTATCGGCCTACTTTTTATGTCCACTAGCCGAGTCGTCATCTGCTGACGAATCCAAAGGCAGAATGACCATTCCTGAAGAACTTTTCCCATGTTATTGGGCAAGATAAGTCATGGCCAAAGTTGCATGGCTTGTTGAGTGATACACCTATCAAGTAACTATTTGCAGTATGTTTTCCATGTGCAGTTATTTGTGCCGCAAACTGTTTGCTTACAGATTCACTCAGCGGCCAGTTAATTAGGTACACCTGCTTGCCAATGCAAATAGCCTGCTCATCCAGCCGGCGAAACATGCGGCTGCTGCTGAATACATACAGAGTCAAGGGGTTCACTTACTGTTTGGCGAGAATTAGCACTGCTAAAATGCCTGATCTAACTGGATTTGGCCCTGGTGTGATTGTGGGTGCCATATGCAACACTTCCATTATCTCAGAAACAGCCACTTTTCAGGGATGTTCACACACTAAATATCCTAAAAATTTATGGTGTGATAAAAAAAAAAAAAAGTCCAGTCAATGGTATTTGGGTAGCTGCAGACGCCCTATTATTTTGAGGTTAGAGTAGATTGGTCAGCTCATTAAAGGAGAGTGGAAGGCCAGAAGTTCAAAAACAACAGTGCAGTCACTGAGGTTCTCTGAATGTGTCTGTCCTTGATGTGGTTCGGGAGGAAAAGTGAGTTATATCCAGTGCTACCAAGACGTATCTAATAAAATGAGTGAATTTCTCATTTCACATGATGACATCTAACATGAAGAAAAATTTGAATGAAAAATTAGGATAGCGATGAGCTTAGCAGAAAGGCTATAATGGTTAGCATATTGGGTTTAACACGTGACTTAGCAAACTGAACAGCACAGCTAAAAAAAACGGGCGTTTGAATAATAACCGTCGGCAGAGCATCGGAATATAAACGACAGCAAACACCACCCCCGTCTCCCCATGCCACTGCATTCCATGTTAAACCCGAGATGCTCGATTCCGTTCGTAATTCACACCGCGCATCGCTCCTGCTCGGTGGATGCCATTTTCCGAACAGGCTGCCTTACAAATCGATCTGTTTTATTCATCCAAATGTGAGCTGACGAGGGAGGACCGAGGGGGCATTGGGCGACGCCGAAGAAGAGGAGCAAGTGACGGCGTGGGCACGGAGAGGGCACAGCAGGTGGGGGATGTGATTCTCCGAAGGCCCTGGCCTCACATAAGGGGACACTATTGATTTTATTTGGCCTGACAGGCCACGTTGCACATAAATCTTCAGGAAGTCTCTGCTCCTTCCGTAGCTCCTCTGTCAGCCCCCCCGGGGAATGAAGCTCAGTTTCATCATGCTGCCTAACAGTGCTGGGGCTGGATGAATGACACCCTGAGCAGCCTGTGTGCTTAATGGATGACAGCAATCTACGTCTATTTGCTGCTACAATTAATGACCTATTCTCAGGTATTTATGTGCCTCAGATTCAAATCAATTAACTTGCAGGGTTGCCAAATTTAGTCAGCTGGTTGGAGTGAGATTTTCAAATCCAGACAAGTCTGCACACACATGCGCACGCACTTACATGTACGTAAGAGTTTTGTCACCTTGCACATAGTCAGTAGGGTTTGCAGCCTGCCCCAACACTTTTGATGTAGCTAATTTTAGGTTTAAAATCTAATGATACGGATTTACTGTAAGAGTTCTTGCGTGAGCGTGAGAGTCTGAAAAGCTGGAGTTAAATAGAATTTCAAATCCAAGTGATATTTAAGCAGTATTCCACAGGGCTCCTGACTTTTTAACATTGTTACTTCTGATCTTTAAAGACCCCTGCTAACCAGATAAGTCCTTTGTCAAAGGCAGAAATGTCTTTTCATTGAGCACAGGGCCGATACGACCACATCAATTAAAGCCGCTGACACTGATTGGCCGAATTAGACCCCAAAGCCAGCCAACGCACTCGCTCTTCAGATGCAGATCTTCCAGGCCAAGACTCAGGATATCTAGCACTCTGACACTATATCTGACACAGCGACTGAACCTCCTGGCAACAGATTGCACCGGGTCATGTGACATGGGTGTGGTCAGTGGAGGGTATTGGTGGCACCTAGATCTTTAGGGAAAGGGGAACAGCAGCAATTGCAAATCCCTTCTTCCTTGCTTTATTGCCCTGTGACTACACATTCAGCTTTGTCTCTCTGCTTCCAGAAGGGAACAAGAACATCTTGGGCAGTCATTACAGAAAGTCTTCTCATGTTGTGGCCCATGGGCTTGATCGAGAAATTTATAAGGAACAGCTCATAGCTTCACCCACTCTAAATATCACGGTCCACACCCCCCGCCTCCAGCTCTGTTAGGGGCAGCCCTGGTGGGCGCCTTATGCTTCACGGGCCGGACAGCAGCCCCCTTAATGAAGATCTGAGTGTTACAGGGAAACCATTACTGCACGGCCATTATGCTGCAAACAGTTTGGCCCAAGCATCAACAGCTGCAGTGCTTCAGTTCTGTGTAACAGAAAGCTGCACGGATAAAATCAAACAAGGCAGGGTGAGCAGGATGGGAGATGAAACAGACTCCTCGGCTCTCTCCGACCTTTTTCATCCAGACATGCATGAAGCCGCCAGTGTCGGATAGGGGGATGATTATACACAGCTGGGCAGCGCAGTATTGCTGTTTGAGGTGCAATGCATTCTGGGACAAAACCTTGCTTGTGAAAAAAGGGAACAGCGCGATCGTTCCTCCTCGCGCTACCGTATGGGAGCATCAAGGTGAAACAGCAGCACAAAAGTTTGAGGGGACCTGTAACGATTGTGGATTTGAAGAAGTCAGCCTGTGCTTGAAGCAGAAGCATTAAGATGCGTCAATGTTAAAGAATGTGAACGGTTTAGGCTACTTTCGATAAACTCTGCAATACCATATACTGTCACACCATAGTTTCGTTTTGTGAGAAATACGGAATTCATTTCTGTAACAATAAAAAACGGACATGAGGAGATATGAGAGACACGAGACGCGCCAGGCTGCTCTCAAGATGGGAAAGGCAGACATTTTTCCACTTTGCTTATCCTTCCCCCATCTTCTCGCCAGTGAGACCGCTGGCCTTTTCGAGAGCCTGATCCTTCTGTTTGACGGAATAAGGCGGGAAACGTGACAGCCATCCACAGAGCCTTGAGAATACAGACAGCTGCTGGAGGATTTGGCTATTGTTCCCACAGAACTGGGCTGACCAAGGGGGGCGGGCAGGGGGGGTTTGGAATGTGTTTCAGCTCCTACCTCCCATCTGTTTCTCTTCTAAGTCTCACTGAAGGGAGGGTGCCGAAAAGAAGGGTAGTGTTTGTGGTGTGTGTGTGGCGGGGGGGGGCATCTGTGCAAGTTTTCATTTGCGTGCATCATGGGAAAACCGGTAGGGCTCCTCAGTGATTCTGGGGGCGCTTGCCAAGGGTTAGACCACATGCCGGATGCATGCATGGAAAGGGGTGTGTCGTTTGCTCCCGGGAACGCTTTCCGCGACGTTCCGGAGCCGAAGCGAGATGAATGTTCACCCCCTCCGGTGGTAGCTGTCACAAAGCCTGACCGAATTTCAAAACAACTGAACGCCTGCAAAGAAAACAATAAGAAGCCATTCAAGGGCACACCTGCGGCTACAGTCAGCGTGCTTCCAGGAGTGAGTCGGCACTGCCGGGGACCATCTGGGCTGGAACCAATGAGCACCGGCTTCGCCGCACTATTCCAGGGCCACAACAGGTCCAGGCTCTGGTCCTCCTACACGTTAGCAGCTTGTTTGAGTCATGACAGGATGGCAATTAACGTGGCTACCAGAGCCAAAGTAATCGTCCAAGGCAGGAGGTAATGTACAGGTAAATGGGAAAGTGGCCCAGACAGACCTTTCTGGAGCGATCTGGCGAGGCCTCAGACAGCTGAACATAGTGTCAGGATTGAAAACGAACACAGTCGGGCTCCACTGTGAATCAAGGCTTTCAGTCAGCTAACAGAAATAAAAACGTAGATTACCTGCAAATATCTTTCTTGGGGGGTTGCAGTGGAAGGCTAATGGGGCACTCATATAAGCGCTGAGGTGATACTTCGCAGTTCCAGTTGACAACATAAGTTTTGTCATATTCCTGCAAATGCCAGGGTAATTAAGGAAGCAGATTTTTATAATGATTTTGTCAGTGAGGTCTGCAGTTGTACTCTTGACTCTTGAAATACTTTGTTAAAAATATCTTATAAATGACAAGGACTATATAAATGATTATACATTGATGAGCCAGAATATTATGACCTCTCCCATATGACAGAGCACGTCGAGGTCTGGGACATATTAGACAGGGCTATTGAAATCACGGTCCGCAAGGTCCGAGTACTGCTGGTTTTCCAGCCTTCCTTTACCCGTGAGCCAGGTGTTAAGCCTCTGGCCAATCAGAATCAGTGATTATTAAACTAACTACCTGGGAGAAACGAATACAAGGCCTGGATTTGGAATCGAGGGTTTGAAGAGCCCTGTATTATATAGTAAGCGAATATTCGATACTCATAGTCGACATATTGAATATAGAGGGTATGGACAGAGGTAAAGATCCGAAAGACCTTCATAAGGGCCAAATAATTATGGCCAGATGAGCATCTCCGAAACGACTGTGTCTCCGTGGACTTGTGGATTCAACACATGCCACAGATGTTCAACATGTACCCGGCCGCACACATGATGAAAGCAGAACTCGTTGGACCAGGTGCCCTTTTCCCATGGATCCAAAGTTCAGTTCCATTGGCTATGTGCACATTGTAGCCGCTTTCGATGGTGTACGGGGTCAGCATGGGCTCTCTGACTGCCCTGTGGCCACGCAGCCCTCCTGACACATTACGCCTATAGTCATCATTAAAATTATCTGCCATTTGTGCCATAATAGCTCTTCTACTGGTTTGCAGCAGACACGATAGCCTTTGCTCAGGTCTCGCAATGATGAGTCTTGGCTGCCCAAATCACGTTGGCGGATCAAGGTTCTGTCCTCCTCAGATCACTGTGGGTGATCTGAATCTTGTCGGAGTCATTCAGATCTTTAGCCTCTGTCCACTACTGTTTTTCTGAGATAGTTGACCTTATTTGCTTCATGTTATGGAGGTCATTGTTATATGACTGACAAGTACATTTTTAAGATGCCTAATTTTGATACCTATTCATCCATGGTGAGGCCGAAGTCAATCTTACGAAGCACAGATGGCAACGGGAAAAAAAGCAACGAAAATACTGTGATGTGCAGAGAGAACCTTAACCAGCCACTGCAGACCCCCTACCCACGGCTGTCAGCACCAGGTGATGCTTCATCTGATGTGTGATGAAGAGCACACAAGTGTAGCCTGATTCAAATCTGAGACCACTTACCGCTGAACCATGGTGTCTTCTCTTCACATTTTCTAAATTATATTCATATTCTATTGGAATGTTCCTCACACACCACTCACATGCTCAGGCAGTCCTTACTCCATATGCGCAGCTAGTTTCAGAAGCCAAAGTTTGATTCAAGTTCAGTTCTTTAACCACGTCCTAATTACTTGCTTCCCCATCTCCCTGGGGTTTTGTGGCTTCCCAGTGTGCTCTGGGCCACAAACGGCTAACAGTTGTATCTGCGTACAATGGAGCTCTGTTGCTCCACTCTTAAAAGAACTTTATACGACTTCACACACGCTGCCTTTTAAGTTTCTGTATTTTCATTTACGGTCTTATTTTTACCAGAGGTGCAGCTACATGAACAAGAAGGCGAGGGTGGGGGGTTGGGGGCAGGTAGTCCTCATATTGTTTGTGCTGTCTTTACACCTTGCCTGCTTTCCTCCCCAAGCTGAGCGAAAATGAACAGCATCTCACCTGGAGACGGACTTCCAGCAGGCTCCCTGTGAAATCTCCCGCTGATACCCGAACCCCTGGCCTTTTCTTGTTTTGGCGTGTTTTACAAACCGATCAATCCCCCACCCCCCCCCCAAAAAAAAAAAAAATGTCTTGTCGCAATTCACCATTCAGCACAGGGGTAACCAAGTCAAGCGTATAAGGCTATATAGAGGCATTACTGATTGCATTATGCACAAACGATAAGTGTATATATAACAATATGGAGGCTCCAATGTAAACGTGAGTCTGCACTGAATAAGGAGTTATGGAAAATGTATGGAAAGTGCATGGAAAGTGCATAGTCATAAAATCATAACTGCATTACAAAGATCATAAAAAGAGAGATGGATGCCAAATTATAAAATACTCTAAGGTTTATGCCGAAATATCCAACAGACAAGACTGTTTCATCATTCTGACAGTATTTTATTATGTAGTTATGTAACGTACAACCTGACATATACACCGTATGTAGTGCTTTCTCTCTATCCATTTTCTATACCATCGATACCACTGTTGCCCACTCTGGAAGCACAGGGCCCCTGCCAGGGATGCACGGTTGAAGAAGTGTATAAATATCCATCCATCCATTGTCCAAACCGCTTATCCTTACCGAGTCGCGGTGGGTCCGGAGCCTATCCCGGAAGCAATGGGCACGAGGCAGGGAACAACCCAGTGCTAACCACTGCACCACCATGCCGCCCCTTGTGTAAATATTATTTAGATATTAAATCTGTGTCACCCCACAGATGAGGTAGTTCAGGCTGATCACACATTTTCACACGTGTGCCTGTCTTCTATCATCCCGCACCAACCGCATTCCCATAAAGGCACGGGAATTGGGCTTTGCTTGCAGCTGGATTTCACTCTCCAGTCTATACTGGGTGTTTGGACCTGAGGCACGTCCTCGAAGGTCAAATCGCCATGAAGTCTTCAGTAGGAAAAAGACCAACTGAAGCTGCCCTAGAATCAGCACAGGTCGTTACATTTCCATATCAGTAGCACAGAAAAGTCAAAAAACTCCCTGATTATATCAGGAGGGCAGATTAATTCCATTTCTTTTTTTTCTCCTCACCGATTCCTCCTGAAGGAACCCCCAAGTATCATCACATCCAGGTCACATGGAGTGGCATTCACCAACAGACCGAGGGAAGCAGCAGCGAGAATTTGCTCCTGTGATGCCGGAAGCGGCTTCACGAATGGATTCACGTGATGTTTAAACTGGGAACCTTCTGAAGCTTTGGGTCAAACATGCCAAACGCTTTTCCCAAGCAAAATAAAATTAAAAACAAAAAAAAATGCGCTTATAATTAGTCCCAGGATTGGCTTCCCAACCCATCTTTGACTTGTCATAATTCCACTGTTTTTTTTCTTTGCTGCAGTATAACTACAGGTGATGTGAGTTTCTTTGAGGTTATTGCTTTTAAAATAATGATTTTCCCTGCTAAGATAAACAAAAGCAAGGACGTCAAGGTAATACGGGGAGTGTGGTCGGCTTGTAATTGTCTCTCCTTTTCATGGACGTACTTAAACCCATACAGAGACAATCTGGCATTGAAATTCTAAAGCCAAACAGGCCATTGTCTTAACCAGCCATGCAGTAAAGTGATTGATGGAGTGGTGTTTGGCGATGATGTCCAGCGCTCTTCCCACAGTATGTCGACAGGCTGCCGTGTGAAGCACTTCCTAGAGTTCCAGAAAAACACTCATTCCAGATTTCCAGCACAACAATGCATTTTTTTTTTACTTCTATATACTCCTTTGGGGGGGGGGTGGCATGGTGGTGCAGTGGTTAGCACTGTTGCCTCACACCTCTGGGACCCGGGTTCGAGTCTCCGCCTG
>JAODJX010000109.1:3783270-3794272 GCA_026776945.1 Isichthys henryi | reverse complement strand
AGCATGGCACAGCAGGAATGACACCCAGATCAGCATGGCACAGCAGGAATGACACCCAGATCAGCATGGCACAGCAGGAATGACACCCAGATCAGCATGGCACAGCAGCCACTCCTGCCGGTTTGCATCGGACTTATAAAACGAGCTCTGCCTTGCCAGGGACCTGCACAGCTCTGCCGGATTTTAATGGAGCAGCAGTTCCCTGAGCTCTGGGAGCTTAGGCCGCAAATCACAGCAGATGACAGCTCACTGCAGCAGGTACGCAGCTGCACGCAGGGGCGTAGCCCAGAGCCTCAATGACGCACTGGCGGAGAGTCATTTAAAAAGCAAACATGCGGCACAACAAGTTTACCATGAAGTGAAACTCCATTGGATAACATTCAAAAGAGTGCAGTGTGATTTGTGTAAATGAAAACTAATTTTGTAAATGATTTAAGACACACACACACAGGGCAATTCAAACAATGTGAAAACTACACAAAATTAGGTCAAAAGTCAAACAGGCCAAGCAGAATGCTTAAGCTACACCTTGATCAAGGTAACGCATACACATATCATAGATAATCAGTATTTTGCTGCCAAAGTATTTCTAGCTTTGAACAAGGAGTGGCGTGTAAACAAAACAGCCCGGAGCCAGAACTGGCAGTTTTTCTTAAAGCGGTACACTAGGACGCAAGATAGCAAGAGCATCTGATGAGAAAATCAAGTTTGGCAGCATGACAATCGCCGTGACAAGGGCACTATGTCACTAGCAAGAGAGACGTGCATTTCCGGATTTAAAATCCACAAAATAAAATCCATACTCTTAAATGTCAAAGCATGACAATCCTTATCCTATCTGAATGCTTGTTTTTATTGCCAGCAGTCGCTAGTTCATCATGATCCATCTGAAACGACCGCCGTCGTGCAG
Source organism: Isichthys henryi (assembly GCA_026776945.1). Taxonomy (NCBI): domain Eukaryota; kingdom Metazoa; phylum Chordata; class Actinopteri; order Osteoglossiformes; family Mormyridae; genus Isichthys; species Isichthys henryi. The sequence goes on along the minus strand of JAODJX010000109.1, from coordinate 3,793,362 downwards.
TTGTTGCCGGCCGGAGGCCGCATTGCTTCCCCTGTCTGACCGGATTGTGGGAGTCGGCTCACGGCTTCACTTTAAGTCTATATATTAGCACTCATTAAACAGTAATCACAAACTACAAAATTTAGGGAAGTTCGCAATTATATTTTAATGTCTGGGTATATTTCTCTTTATTATTTGGGTCAAGAACTTTCAATGTAGACGACATTTCGCTTAATAAGTACAAAATGATACAGAATGCATCCTCCCTTTAATTAAAAACATCGAGCCGTCTAAAGTTGCATTTTGTAATTTTGATAAATCTGTACGTGCATTCCGCAAAATTGTTGCAAAACACATTTAACCTTTCTCGAAAATGCTTTATAATGCAATATACGAATATTAATACCCGACTTTTGCAATAAATCGCAGATTTGCCTAAACACATAGTAACAGGGATGTTATTCGCCTGCGTGCGTAATCATACCTCTTGGATTCCGCAGGTACGTGACAGTATCCAATTGCACTTTGTGCTTGATAGATGTGCAAGAATTTTGTATAAACTCCAAAACGGTAGAATCTCATTTTAAGTAAAGCCAGACAAACTCATTGCCTCACTGTGAAGTGGACTATGTCCGTAACATAGGCAGTCCTACTCACTTAATGCTTCAGGTTACAGAAAGCCAGGAGTAATCAGTTACAAACCTAGTTCCAGTTTCCTAGTAAGATTAAACCCTTTGAAACACGGTTCTATTCACAACCAATCAAACTATCTTCAGCTAACAAAAAAAAGCAGCAGAATAAATCAATTTAACAGTGACATTTTCCCTTCGTCACCTGATCCCGAAAGGCAAGAAAACACCAAAGAGCGCTTCTCGGATCTCTAACTTTTGAGAAAAGCTGTAATATTGTTTAATTACTGTTAAAATCTCCTTTTTATCGGCCGCATATTTTGTGCAGTAAGGCAATGCTGCAGTTCTCTTCTTCGCCAGTAGAGGGATTTCATCGAGACACCCAGAATGCTTTGCTGAATAATGCTCAGCCGAAAAGCGATATCAGTATTACACTGCAGATATAAATTACACTGCTAACACATGGTAGGCGAAATACGTAAAACCACACAAGCAGAACCAAATTACACACGTATATATATATATATATTTATGAGAAACAGTCCGCCAAAATACGCCCTTATTTCACTCATGTCTATTACTAACCTAAAATAATGTCTACTATATACGTTTCGGAATCGAGGTGAAATATAGCTAGTAAAGCTTTTCTGTGTTACCAAAATTGTGTTTTGAGTTAAACGTATTGTGTTACTCGCGGTTCCATTTTAATTTGCCGGCAATGACCTTAAAATGCTCTTGTTTCCTTCCCCGCACCTTACATGGAACCGGCATCATTATCGGGTTCAGCACATTTTACACATAACATGCGGATTATGAATGAATCAGGGTTTCACAAGACATACGACTGTCGTAAAAGAAAATCTTAATATGCCATTACAAAACCTTGCGGCCATCTAAAGTACAAAGTACAGGTAGTCCAGAAATGGGAGCAAAAATCTAAATCCACTTGGATATGGCGCGGATTGACGTGCCCCTGTATCATGTAACGGTATAATACGCGCTGGATACACTATATCTAAGATGCTACAGTGACGAGAAATTATCAATGGCTAAACTGAAGTGAATTGCGTTTGGGTTACCTGCATATCTGGATGGGAGAGGCTGCGGATGGCGACCGGGGCACAGACATGATCAGCTTCCCTTGACTATTATGGGCGCAAGTGAGACTCCCGGTGCAGAGACGGAAGAGAGAGCGGAGCGTCCCTGACGAGGCACGATGCTGCAATGAGTTAGGCTGCTCCCACGAAAGGTCTTACAGGGATAAAAATGGTTATTATCCATTACCTTTTACCTCTCTCCCCTATTTTCACACATTTAAATTACGTGTTTATCATTGAGTGAAATGTTTTTTTAGTTTAATATACAATTTGTTGTTAAAAAACAAAAACATTTCGAACCGTTTTACTTATTTAGATGTGCCGTTGAATTATTGATGTTTTCGGTTTCTATTGACTCGAGGAACACTGGAACAGTGTAATAAATATAAGATATTTTAAGTTAGGTAAAAGCTTTTTCTAATTAGTCGCAAAAGTATTTTTGTGGCGTACAATAGAAATTCAGAGTGAAATGCGACATTCTCCTAAATTACCCGGCTATAGTTATGCTCTTTAGATCTTTTTGACTTCCGCTTGACCCAAAAATCCCAGAACATCGCGTGCCATCACAATATAACATGCAATTCCCAAAATAACCACTACATGGCAGCAACGACCACGACATTCAATTCTCGGTATAGGCGAGGAGCAATACGGTATAAAATAGACTTATTACCCTCGCTCGTCAAAACCTTCTAAATTAAAGTGGGAACACCGAAAATTGGTTAACGTGTGGAACAAATCACATATGACGTACTTATATTTAGGTTAATTAATTCAAAAACATTTTATTATGATAAGAAACATGTAATCAAATTATCAGGTAGGCTTCACGAAAGCTCTGTCAACCTGCCTTTTTCGTGTGCTGTATTTTTCCCCACAGAACAGAACTGGGACATTCATTATTACGCGAGAAGAATAAAAAAAAACTATACTTGATTAATTTGTGACACGGTCTGTTGACTTGTTTCAGTAAAATATTATATGCAAAAATGTCAGAAAATGCACCGTAAATTACCGACACTTAAATGACCTGTGATCCCAGGCCACGAACAGAGTACCCCGTCCAATGGCTTCAAAATTCTGGTCACGGGAATAACGCCAGCAGTTTCTCTATTGTTCTTTTAAACTGCATGGATCGGTGAGCTGTACGCCCATGTTGTTAAAAGTAACAGTCGCTGACGATTCCTTCCTTTCGGAAATTATTTTTAACCCCGAAATATCAGGGGGTATGATCTTTTATTTTTAGTCGCGTGACAGCCCTGAAATTTGCATTTAGTATTTATTTAGTTCCTAAATGACAAGTCCGACGGAGAAATTTGAAAAATCATGTAGGATCATTAACAAAAAAATTCAAGAAACTTTAAGTCAATGTTTTTTATTAAACAAATTGTATTATTTGAATAAAAGGACAACTTCCAAAGTCAATTAAAATAATAACAACGTATTTACATATTGCATCTCTGCATATTAGTTGTGTAAATCACATACTACAAATAACCCTTTGGGTTTTACAAGAGTTTTGTTTATAACTCATATTCATTTAACCCCCAAAGAGGACTAAATTCAAATAGTTCATTGAAATTACCAGTACAGAATATCCATCCATCCAGTTTCCAAACCGCTTATCCTTACTGGGTCGCGGGGGGCTAGTACAGAATATTCAAAATGTAATTACAGTGTAACTGTTTAAAACCTTGACCGTTAATAGTAGCCAAGCGCAGTATAATAAAATATAGAACTCAATTCAAATGTAACAGATACCGGGGAATTCACAGTTATGCAGAAATCTACCATGGCCTCCACATGTTTGCACTGAGGTTCTGTGAAACGGGCCGTACATGTGAACTGGCGCTGCTCGGTCTCGGCGTGGTAATGGGCGTACAGGTCGGATTTCTCCGGTCCATCTGAGGCAACACACCGGCGTTGTTGTCTCTGCAGTTCTGGCAAGGAGGTGCGACTGCTGCCGACAGTGACTGCCGGAGGTAGCCGTTCACGCGCGTGTAGGTGTCCTTGTCCAGGAGGTGGGTTTTGGGGAGCAAGGTCGACACGCGCTGAAGACATGCCTTGTACCCTTCTTTGTAACTGTCCGAACGATCTGGAAATTAAATGAAATATTTCCGTTCATATTTCGGCCATCATGGAAAAAATATAATGCATATGAATAACAATGTATAGTCTACCAATCATAAATGACAGGATACTCACTTTTAACTGTTGCGGATGGAAGGTCTCTGAGAAACCTTACAGTCATGTCCAGGATATCAGCTTTCTCAAGCTTAGAGTACCGAGAATTCTGAAAAAATACATATTTTAGAGAATAGTCAGACACAGGAGTAAATTAAATCGTTTTATAATAAGTCACACACAGTGAATAAATTGTATTCCGTTCATTTTCCGGCTATATGTATAAAGGAACTTACATCTGTGCCGATCAGAGGTACGATGATGTTCTTCAGCTGGTTGAGACTTTCGTTTATTCGTGCTCGCCTTCTCTTTTCCATTAAAGGTTTCAAAGTCTGAAATGTTCAGCAAAACAAACGATTTTATCTCGCTGACAAGCATTTCAAGATAATAGAAAGATATAATAAAACAGTTCATTTGGACGCAATCTTTAATACGTGGAATGGGCCTCACCTTTCTCAGTTCATTGGCTTCTTTTCTTTCGGCCACCGTTAGCCGTGGATAGTACGGCTGGGATGCTGCAAAAGCGATGCTGGGAGTCATACTGGCGGTTGAGTAGCGCACTTCCCTGGAGTTTCGGAGCTCTGATGTTGGGGCAGCTCACGCTCCGCGGTATATATGGAGGATGGGCGCGTCATGGGAACGCCCCCCAGCCACCAGACAATCACCACGCAGAAGAAAAGCGTATCCTTTGGGGAGTGACCCCCGATTACGGGGTGTTAAAAAAAAATAATAACCATCTGTCTCCCTGCGCAATCCAGCCATAAACACTGTTGGCATGTCTGTAACACGGAGAATATGTATTCATATGTTATATGTTATATTGAAATAGGCTACATATTAATATTACAGTGTAAATAGAGAATGTAGACCATCCATTACACCTGCAGGAGTTAAATATGTGGAATGGGACTACATCTGGGTTCTGGTTGTTTTAGCATGTAAATGTTATGAAATAATTTATTTAAACCCACACAAACATTTGACTGGCACAGTAAACTCCTGCAATAGAACTGCCTATAGACTATAGGGAGTGTTTATTGTTTTAATTGGAAATGTACAGGGAGGCCTAAGTGAAAAATCGAAGTTGAAATTATAACCTAAAGACCAGTATTTGTATATGTGATGCCAAGTGAAATGCTCTTCGTGTGTATTACATACGTATTTGTCTGTGAAATGTAACTAAAACAAAGGCAACTTGGCGGGTGGGGCTTGGTCCTGGGGGCGGCGGGGGGGAGAGGGGGCAGTATTTTAAATATAAAAACTTATCCCAAGCCACGCTATACTTAAATAACATCTGCCTACCAATTTTCCTCAACAATAGCGCGTGCGTGTGTTTTTTTTCCTTCTTGTCTGTGAATTTAAGTATCTTCACCTGCAACGCGCTTGTTATGGCAGTTGGGGGAGTTGGCCTATAGACGCGATATTTAACACGCTGTAGACGTATATGACTCCTACATCCATCCATCTTTTTCCCTATGTATAGTCCATATTTTAGAAGCATTTTGCATCAGGGTTCCTGATCGTTCAACGTGATATGCATTCCCATTATGACGACTGATCATAAAGAAAATAACGCACTTTTTGCTCAAACAATAATATAATTTTTAAATATAATGTATTCCGATGCTAAATATGTATGAGTGACAACGCACGTGTCTTAATGCTCCCCTGGGGAGTAGTGTCACGGGTCCGGCACGAGCACCAGCACCAGATGGACCCCACCCCCCATGTCTTTCAAACTATTACACTTTGCGTATCATGTCCTGCATGCGCTTGGTTTCCATTTTTTCTATCGAGTATCAGTTTGTGTGACGTGTTTTTCAAATAATTTAGCGTCAGTTGCCCATCTGTTTTTTCATCACGGATGGGAGTTGCTAGTGATGGAACAAAAGGGGCACGACTTTTCTAGAAGCCCATCAGAAATTGATTTAAATATCTACGTCTCGATGGCCTTGATGCTCCATTTAATCTTTGCCTGACACTGGACTGAAACTATGTTTTAATACTTTGTGCTCCATATTAATACCCAACAGCATGACCGTACGCTTTTGCTCACCAGCGCGATATAGAGCTGCAGCTCTCTGAGTTCCGCTGTTCCGCCTCACCCTAAAGGCACATGACAGCTTGTGATCGGGCGGTCCCGCCTTGTACCGATGGTCTGCGGGGCCGGGTGAAGGGTAGCAGCGTCGCACGCGCCGTCCGTCCCCATGGGACAGTCGATTAACTGGCCCTGTACCGCATCTGGGGGAAAGGCGGAGGTTTCAGGTCTGAAACTTCTTACTTTCGGCAATTCGGTTGGAGTCGGCTTTGTCATTTAAGCAAATTTGGCGTCGGGGCCCCATCTGTGCAAGCTGTCAGAACGGGGGTCCTTTGTTTAAAAATTAAAATAAGTGAGAATTTAAAAAGTACAATATGAATGAGTATAGGGGATGAAGCGCTGCCATTTTTACCGAAGTAATGTTCAAGACATTCTGCATGCTCTGTGTTCTTGCGACGAAATGCCCCATTTAGCCATATATGTATAATATTAACAGTGAAAAGGAATATATGGCTTAATTCATTTTAGTATTTTCATCACAAATAGCAGGTATCTGATCGCTGAAACATTCATACAATTGTCGTGGTAAATCTCCAGACTATATGCCGTTTATTGTTTCCTTCATTAATGCATGAATTTTCGTATATGATATGCAAACATCAGATTGAGTTAGATAAGTCTTACGGTTTGTTGTTGAAGATGATGATCGTAGTTGATGCGCTTTCGGATACTTTTACACCAATAATTATTTGTATTTTGCGATATCAAGGTCCTTCCTTTTGTCAGTTGTTTTAAACTGACATCAATATAATGCTTCTTGTACTTTCTACCATGATTTTGGTTGTTAAAATACATATTTCTCAAGAAAAATTGTTTAATTGAAATGCTTTTTTACACTCATTTTAGAGTTTACTTGAAACCGTAGCTTCGTCAACATTTTACAGATTGAGAGGGAACTATAGATTACTAAAGTTCTCAAAACATCTGTGGTGAATCTACATTTTCACCTCTCCACCCATCAGAAACTATGGGCACGAGGCAGGGTCAGCCCATAACACTCCCATACCATTCAGTCACACATGCACTCCTATAGGCAATTTAGTAACTCCAATCAGTCTCAGCATGTCTTTGGAGTGTGTGAGACCCGGACTCAAACCCGGGTCCCAGAGGTGTATATATATATAGACTACCGTTCAATAGTTTGGAATTTTCCTTGTACTCCATGACAACATACAGGAAATGGGTTCGAATAGGAAATATAGCAACATAATGATTCAGTTTGCAAGGAGCTGGCATGTCTAGTCACCAGACGCAGAGGATGCCTCGTAGACGCATTAGACAGCATTACCAGTACTTGATGGAGTTTGATAGGGGTCACATTGTGGGTTTGCGTGAGGCCGGGTGGTTGTATCGTGCAATTACCCGGCATGTGGGGCATGCAGGTGTCACAGTCGCCCAATGTTGGAAGCAATCGGCGCATGAGGGCACCCACACACGTCGTGAAGGTTCCGGTCACACACGACAGACCCCACCAAGGGAGGATTGTTGTATTTTGTGCCCCAGACATTACAGAACCTCATGACATCTGCGCTTGCTGTTCGGACACGAGTATTGGACTCCCTACAACACCCTGTGTTATCCTGCACTGTGTCTCGACAACTGGCATCAGCCGGACTGCGGGTTCACCGTCCCATGTGTAGGCTGCTGTTAACACCAGCGCAGAGACGGCTGCCCGGAATCTAACTGCACTCCCATTGTATGAGCTTCATTCTGTACTCATGTATGCCTTGTATGTATAGTATCTACACAGATTGTTAGAAAGGGGCTTTTGAAAGTAGACCAGTAATTTGCAGAGCTCAATATCCTTAAATCCAACCGTGTGTGTGTGTGGGGGGGGGTTTGAGGGGTGCACCTGCCCCTTTTTCCCAAACAATTGGCGGTGCTCCCCTTTTAAGGTTCTTAGTGCTCCTTTTCCATAACTGACAAATTTACCAAGAGGACCCCACCCCATCCCCCACTGGAGCACCTGTCCCTCAAAGAGCTTGTGCACTGCGCTCACTGCACTGCTTAATCCCGTCAATGTTGTTAAAAAGTAAGACTTTGGTCTGGATCGAACGTGACTGTCTGCTGCATATCTAATGCCCACGTTGCATTTTCTGCATTTTTCAGATTTTTAACAAGGAATATTTTGCATTGTTTCCTGCAAATGCTGTTTGCATGACAGTATACATGCACTTCAACGTGCACAAATAAAAACAGATGCCTGGAGTTATAAAAATTCATCATTGCTGCTATTTTCCTCAAAATATGATTCTGGGCAACTGATTTTCTTTTAAAAATATACAATTTTAACATGTCTACAACAAGTTTAGTATAATAATAATAATAGTTATTGAAAACACAAAAATGACATTGAAAATTAAATTACAAATGTGAGATGAATTTAAGAAAAACAGAGAAATAATTTGTTTGCACATTAAGTGTAGCTCTTTATTTGAATTTCAAATATTCATGTTAAGTCACATTTAAAATCACTCTACTTAGCAGTTTCCTCCATCAGCAATCAATGTTCTAACACATAGTGCTTACAGCTCACCTCTTTGCACAGACCCACCTTATAAAAGTTAACTGTGCAACAACACACACAAAACAACCCCTGGGGTTTACAAAGGTGTTGTGTATAACCCATATCATGCTCATTTAACCCCCAAAGGAGAATTAAATATAACACAGAATTCACTTTTTTTTCCACAGCGCATGAACTCAAATCATAAGCCAATAAATCGCAGCTTGCCATTGAAATACCTCAGCTTGTATACATTACAATGCACTGCTCTGTCGTTCAATTAGACTTGTGACAATGTCTTTGCTTCCTTTCCCCCTTAAGTGCATACAAGTATAATTCTTTGCATTTAGGTGGGTCTCACTGCTAACGTTTAATCTACCAAGGTCTCCACATGTTAGTACTTATAGCTTGTGGCATCGCCTGGCGCTGATTCACATGCAGAGTGCTGCTGTTTGCATTCCCGCTGGAATCGGGACGGGAACCTCCAGCGCCTGTAGACGCTACCCTCAGAGCTCCAGTGCTCATTTGGGGCACCCCTTGACAGTTCTGCCCCCTACACTTGCAGTTCTGGCAAGAAGGAGCGTCCCATGTCGACATGGAGTGCCTGAGGTACTCATTTACCCGCTGGCTGGTGTCTTGATCAAGGAGATTGGTTGTGGAGAGTAAGGTTGAGATGCGTTGACGGCATGCTTTGTAGCCCTCTTCGTAACTTTCAGATGGACCTAGAATATAGTGGCTTTGTTTTAGTATTGTATTTCAACGGGACGCGGAAAACTAGCTAATCATGGATAACAGCAAAAACCTACAGAAGACACTCACTTTTAGCTGATATAGATGGAAGGCGTCTGAGAAATCGTACGGTCATCTCCAGAATATCCGCTTTCTCAAATTTCGAGTAGCGAGATTTCTGTAACAGAGAAAAGTGGCAGAAAAGTATTAATGTTGGAGGGTTAAAATGTTTTCATATTGTTGCTTTGAATGAATGTGACAATTATTCAATAAAAAATAATACATGTACTTACATCTTTGCCAAACAAAGGCAGAATAAGCGCCTTCAGTTGTTCGAGGCTTTCATTGATACGAGCGCGCCGTCTTTTTTCCATTAACGGCTTCAAAGTCTAAAAAGAATGCAAGTGAATGCTAGTTAAAATCTGAATGTAATGCACCGGTGATACAGCGCAGGAGTCACACTCCTAGCCGTCGTTCTCACCTTTCTCAGTTCACTTGCTTCCTTCCTTTTGGCCGCTTGTAAGCCGTAGACCTGGGCTGTTGCAGCAGTGATTCGGGTCATGGTTTTGGCAGTGCGCACGTGCTTTCCGAGACAGAGGAGCGCTGCAGTGACTTTGGGAGGGGGGGGGGGTAAACGGAAGGTAAATAAAGGCGAGCTGAGCGTCAAGAGTGCGGTCCCAAAGCGTCGTCACTCATAGTTTCGACGCGAAAACCTTTGTTTTAAAAACAATTTCATATCACCATCTGTTACTTATACGATCAAGTATAACTTATATTCTATGTTTGCATGTGGTGTTGCTTTGTTACTGGGTTATCGACCAAGCAATCCTCTTAACCGCCAAAACCCTCAGTCCTGTATGTTTTTCAAAG
>JAODJX010000109.1:3732391-3742844 GCA_026776945.1 Isichthys henryi | reverse complement strand
TATTTTTAGTAAAACACAACCCCCCCCCCCCCTCCCCCCAATGCAGTTAAGGACCAGTGAGAACTCGAACAGTCTACGCCGAATCGACTCCAACCGGAAATCCCGTAACTTCAGCAAACAGCCCAGCACTGGGGACTACTACAGGGCGCTGGGCAGCAACCACCGTGGAACCGACGCCATGGCACCCAACGAGGAGGTAGGCGGGGCCTTCAACTCCTTGGTGCCATTCTTATTTCTTGCTGAGATGCAGAGCTCGTTGTCTTACTTTTGGTCATTTCCCAGTTCAAGAGTACAACAGCAGTGTCCCTTTATGCAGCTGTTACCTGCCACATCTCTGCCTCGTCACCGGCTGCCATTATTGCCGGTTAAACTGCCTTAAGGCTGACTTAGCAGAGTGCGTGCGGACAGTGATGTGTGAGTGGTTGTGTATGTGTCACATTGTGGGGGCCTGATAAACGCTTCCTTGCACCCTCAGTGGAGGCCGTTAAGCATGTTTCCTGAGAGATCCCGATGTTCCCTGGCTGGCTTTCGGCCCATCGGTCCTCTGTCCTGGCCTGGACGTACCAGCGAGGTGCGCTGAGCTAGATATTAATGTCTGCTCCTGTGTGTAATCTGCCCCGAGCCCGTTTCACTCCCTGTGGGAGTGTCAGACTGCTAGACGATCCTCCCCCACAGGAGACATGCTCAGAAATGGCCCCCCAAGTGATTTACACCCCCTCCTCCCATCTCCCGCCATTGTTGAGTGGTACGTGTGCTGCGGAAGGTCAGATTTCAAAGGCAGTTGTCTTGTAAACAGCTGTAGTGACAAGCGCGAGTGGATAATGACCCCATGCGAGGCTTTCACCCAAGCAGTGGGCGTCTTGGCCTGTATGTGAACGCTGTGTGTGGGAAGGTGGCGCCCCCAGGGGGCGGAGGTCTGAATATGTCAGGGCGGGTATGTAGATCTCCTGACTGTGGTGCCACCTGCATGTTTCTTTAATATAATGATCCCCCCCCCCAGGGATCCCTACTGCTGGGGGACACGGCGAACAGCCCCCCAAGCCCTGAGAACGGCACAGCGGAGGAGCTGCCCCTACCCCCTCCGCCACCCCCCCTGCCAGAGAGCCAAAGCGCCCCCCCACCGCCACCTCTGCCGCCTCCCCCGCTGCCCTCGGAGTCGTCGCCCCAGCAGCCCAGCGAGGGCGGCCACCGGAGAATGTCCTCCTCGTCCTCTGGAAGTGAGTGGCTCACTTCTCAGACATGAACCCACCCATATCGGACCTCTCGGGGGAGGAGGGGTCCTGTCCTCTCCATGACTTAATACACACGCTATTCAAGAAAGACGAACAAATTCAGAGTCTGTTCACGTTAGCAGCCGGTTGCTGTTTTGCGCTTTGAAAGGAGCTTAAAAGTCCATCGGCCAGAGCCGTTGAAGTGACTCGTACAGCTGATTACGCATTTATAGACATGAGGGTCCGGTTACTGTCGCGGCCGGTTTAGGGTTCACTCATTTCCGTAATTGTACAGTGGATCCTGGCCAGCGGCGGCGGGTCTGTCTGGTACGTTGGCAGTTTGGAGCGAACTTTTACATCATCCCGTTCTAAATCCATAGGCATCAATATGGAGTCGTCCCCCCTTCGAAGCTAAAACAGCTGCCACTCTTAGGGGGTGCGGAGGCTTTCCGTAAGATTTCGGAGTGTGTATGTGGGAATTTTTGCTCACTCATCCAGAAGAGCATTTGTGCACTGATGTTGGACATGAAGGTCTGGCTCGCAATCTCCATTCTAGTTCATCCCAAGAGTGTTCATTAGGGTTGAGGTCAGGGTTCTGCGTGGTCCAGTCAAGTTCTTCCACACCAAACTCACCCAACCATGTCTTTATGGACCTTGCTTTGTGCACTGAGGCACAGTCATGCTGGAACAGGAAAGGACCTTCCTCAAAAGCATAAAATGTCTTCTAATGTATTCTTTGTCACAAGCTGGAACTTCTCTTGTGCCTCTGGAGAGTGTTGCATTATGGGTGCATGCCAAGGAAAACGGCATCGATGTTAATTTCAGTTTTCCCCGTATAAGGGGGTCTGAGACCGTACCTACCAAATCCACTCCCAGTATTGACCTTACATTTTTGCAGATCAGCTGAATACCTCGCTGTTGGGGCCAGATCAGGTCTGAAGTTATAAAGTTCTGTGTTGTCAGTGGAAAAACCACATACCTATGTAGGGCTTCTGCCGACCTCGTCGTGCCCCCCCCTCGAACCCATGTTCATTCCACCAGTGGCTGCTGGCTGCTATGAAGGCAGAGTGCTGGTATTAATTTGAAGAGGTATCTCTGTGCTTTTGAGATGTTGCTGAAGAAAGATGGATACAGTAGCACAAGTGTCCAAGGCAAAAATAATCATTTGAAACTGTCCAACCAATCCACAGACCGCGGCTGTTTTCTCGAGGAATCCAGTACTTCAGCGGCCCTGAAGGGGCCCATTGTCGCGATTTCGTGACCCAGACACACTTTGACTTGGAAAACTAGTGTTTTGCCTAAACCAGCCTGTTCTTTGCTAAACAAGGGGAAAATGCAAAATGTCCGTGTTGTCTTTGAGGTACCCATAAAACAGGGAAGCTCTAGATGGAAGCGGTGTCTGTCTTACCCTCAAAACTGCTGCTACATCAGGCCACAGTTATAACGGTAATTACTGTTGTCTGATGTCCGGGGCATTCAGGTGATTGGCTGATTAGTACAGCATGAATGCTGTTAGCTAGCGGCTAGCCCGCCATTGACTGTAAGTTCATTAGACTGTCAGGTCTTTCCTACATGGAAACTGTGAAGTTATTAGGGAAAAATGACCTGTAAATACTGACTATATAGGTTTTTTTCCGGATTTCCTCCTGATCGGGAAAGGCGTATCTCGTTTGCCTGAACGTGCGTTATTTTAGGTATCTGCTACCAGACAGGTTTTATGAGCAGTAGGCCTCTCCGAACACCCCCCCCCCTTAACTCTGATTATGGTTTCTATGGGAACCCTGAAATGGCAATATGAAGTTTTCGAAGTTGCATTTCAGGACCTGGAAAGTATGAAAAGATGTATGACCAGCAGCCCCCAGTACCACTGCGGAAACTAGAGATGTGTGGTGTACAAATTACCGCCGTCAATCCTGTTAGCATCATCGGCATATTGTCTGCTATGACACCATCTAGACTTCTGATGTATTTTGTAGTTAATTAGGCTGTTGTGACGCACCGTAACCCTCCATCTGATGCTTTTCTTGCCTTTGGTATCCTGCTTGCTATCACTCCACCTGCTTCCAGCATTTCCACCCGCTGTTCTCCCAGCCGAATGGAAAGCGCCCCCTTTTGGTTCCCCTTTGAACTGTTCTTTGGCGTGAAATGTGGGTTCCTGCTGTGTTTTTCTCCCTAACTTCCTGCAGATACGGTGTTGGCCCCCCCAGAGACACACGGTCTCTTGGGGACCCTGATGAAGCTGCACCGAATTGTGGCAACTGACCTCTTCTTCCCCATGATTACAGCGCCGGGTTGTGTTACTGTTAACAAAAACTGAAACTGAGACTACAAGAAAATATTTTTGTAAACTGAAATTAAATAAGGTATGAAAAAAATAAAACTATGGCTATATGAAATTTATAAATATTGCTTCTGAAACTAACTTCAAATACTTTGTGATACTGATAATACTGTTTACAGTAAAAGATCTACAGTAATAGATGGTAGCATTGTGCTCTGTCGGGTAGCTGAATTGCTTAAACTAAAACTAATATATTTTTATTTAGTTTCTGTGTATATCTTTCAAATAAAAACTACTAAAAACCCCTGAAAACTAACTAAAACTAAACTGGATTTCAAAATAAAATAGAAAATAGTAGAAAATAAGCTAAACTAATAAAATGTAACTGCAATAGCAGTGTTACAACATTCTGAGCCAGTAGGCGCTACACAGGTTCATGCGTAGTGATCATTCCTCTATACAGGCTGAGCTTATTAGGGTCTGGGTGGGCGGCTGCAGTCATGTGACTCTCCGCTTCTGTGCCAGACGGGACCTGCAGATGCAGCAGAGGGTGGCAGCGGATCGCGCACGGGCAGGTGACCCGCAGACGCCATTGTGAGGCCGTAATCCTCAGCCCCTCCCTCATTGTGCCGTGTTTACTCTCGGGTGGGACTTCGATAGAGCGGTGCTGCCAGCTGTCACCGGGTCACCGCTGGCCAGGCGCAGGTGCACTCCCACGTTCCGCTGCCACCTCGCAGCCCCTGGGCTGTTACGTAACGTTCCGCCGCTCCCTTTGTCTTATTCTTATGTCTAAATGGTGAGGAAAAGGGCCGACTGGAATGTGATGGCGATGAAGATCAGCCAGGACAGTAAGGGTGATGGTAGGACGTGTTAAAGTTGTTATACTATTTGCTCTTCTCTCGCTCCATTTCTGTATCCCATAATACTTACATCATGGAAAGGGATTCATAAAAACACTGACTACTGCTTTTGTGCTAAGATGACTTCTAAAGTTAAAGTAATCCATTTAAATTAGCCACATTTTATGAATATTAGTCCTTTGTGGAATGATCTCACCTGAAATACCTAAGCAGGTGGGTTATTACTAACTGTCGCATAGAGCTCGTAGTGCACTGCGTAAATAGTTGGAAGGTGTATGGATGAATATAACTGCCACTCTGTGTCCAGTGATTTGACAGTAAGGTGGGGCAAAGCTTATCAAAGTTCAGTGGTTTTTAGTAAACTTACAGTGGAGTGTTTTTGGTCTGTGGTGTCGGAGGTGGTGAGGTGTGCGGATGATGGCAGTGCGGATGCTGGCCAGGCAGGAATGTGAGCACTGGGCCACAACACGGCAACGCTACCATATCTGCTGCAGAAATCCTTCGTGGTAAAATCCTCTGTATGGACAGCAGCTCTGTTTGCAGTGAGACCTGGGGATGAGCTGATGACCTGGGGGAGGGTGGGGGGTGGCAGACGAAGCATGTGGACAGTGGACTTAAATCCTCTGCCGTTTGGCAACTGTTTGGTGTCGTTGTTAATTACTGCTGATTGCTTTAGATTTTTTTTCTTCCCAGACATGAGTGGCTTTGTTTTCCCAGGGCAGAGAGAAAGAGAGAGAGAGAGAGAGAGAGTATGAGAAAGAAAGGGGGGGGGTCTATCTCAATCTCCACTCAGTACTGCAAGTTCAGTTTTTGCTTCCCAAGCAGGCATGAAGATAGGACTGAGCTGAATCTGATGCTTGTTTTAAAGACTTTCCTACTTGAAAACAGGTGACGTATCTGTTTATCTTTGTATTGCCATTTAATATTGTAGGTCTGCAAGATACGCCTTTAAGGATTATGTGCATAGTTGGCACTGCAGATTGTTTGTTTAGAATAAATTTGATTCTTGAGTTAAAAGTATGGTCTTGCTGTGAGGATAGAACTGTTTCTCTGTGGAGCAGGAGGAGGCTATTTTTAAGTCTAAATCAGTATTTGTAATAAAGTCGGGTTTCACTATGGCTGAAATCTGTAATATTTACAGCCGTACTTTGGTGTTAAAGGACATTACAACTGGGAGCAAAACACAGTTAAATTGAGCTGCCGTTTTAAGATTTTGGGCGGTTAGTCTGTGATTTCAGCTAGAATGGTAAAGAATTCGACAATTTCCAAGCCCTACCGCGATATTCTTTTGACCGTGGTGTTTTTCCGTGGTAAATAAATCCTCATTGAAACATACTATGTGATTTCTTGTGATACTATGTGATTTCAGCCGTCTGGGCTTTATTTAGTTCAGTTACCAGTATAACATCAGAATCGGAACCAGAATCAGGATTCACTTTATTGGCCAGTTACTACTGCATGTACAAGGAATTTGTTTAAGCAGTATTTGCGCTTATATTCACAAATACCATAAGAGAACAAGAACATAAATTGAGAAAAGTAGATAAATAGAAATAAAATTGTAAAATAAAGGTATAAAAGATTGCAGAGCAGTGCAAGCTGTGCAATTTAATTATAAGGATCTTATGGGGAAGTGAGGTATTTGAATACTGGAATATAAAGGTATGAAATATTTGATGTCCAATAGATGATAAAGGATGTACAGAGATGCATGCAGAGTGAGCGGGAGAGTGACAGAGGCAGGGACTGTGTCTGTGGGGGTCATTAGTTCATAATTAGATACGTTTCAAAATATTTTAATGGACCCTCACTCATACAGCAGTTTCTTCAACGCTGAGACATTTTATCCATTGTAGGAAGCTGTGCCCACGTTCTGCCTTTGATGTGACTCTGCTCAGCCTTCATGCCCTCTTAGCCAGCTGGTCTCCTGCTTGGCTGTGTGGCGTGTGGCCTGTGGGCTTCACACGTGACCATTTCTGCCCCTGATTAGCTAAACCGTCCTCTGTCCCTCCGTCTTCTTCACCGCAGGCGCCAAGTCCTTCAACATGATGTCCCCGACCAGTGACAACTCTGAGCTTCTGGCGGAAATTAAAGCGGGGAAAAGCCTGAAGCCAACGCCCCAGAGCAAAGGATATACCACCGTCTTCTCCAGCGGCGGGCTTCCAGGGAGCAACGTGAGCATCAGCCGCACCGCTGTCGCACACCACGGTCGCACACCACGGTCGCACACCACGGTCGCACACCACGGTCACACACCACGGTCAACAGAATATCGTGGGGGAGCTTGGAAATTGTCAGTGGGCAGAATTTTTAATGAATATCGGTAAATCTTTGGTTTAACCCGCTTCCTTTTTGGGGACTTTATTGGTTCCCATTGGCTTTATCGTACTGGTGATTGACAGCATGCTGTAAACCTGCCCATTGTAGGTTTCAAAGTCCCCTTTCTGCCAGTGCTGGTAAACGTCATTTTCAAGGACAGACCTTTTAGTCTGTCCACAGTTAATGTGTACAAACACGTCAGCAGGGACAAGATGTGCTGCCTCGCTCATTGGCACCCAGTAATAATAGGCGTTAATCACCAAAGGTACTGTTTTCTGTGGAAGAGATAGATGGTTTGTTATGCATTGTCCAGAATAGACGTGGCTTGTCAACGTAACGACTTACCCGTAGCTGGTTTCAGGATCTCTTGAGAATGACCCAGATGTTTCGGTCCGTACACAGATCTTTCAGTCTGTACACAGACAATTGTTTTCTATCAGCATCACCTTAGAGATTGCCCCAAAAACTGAGAACAAGAAAGCGTTTCATATCAGGCTTAGAAAACAGCAGAATATGTATTTAACAATTAAAATGTTTCTTTACACTATCAGTCAAGTATGTAAACATCCAATTCTCTTGTAATTTATTTATTTATTGGGTGTTAAAGTCCCTGAAAGTGAACTTTATGAAACTACTCAGCAAAGCTTCTTTTTGATCTGAACCGGCGTGTCACCGCCGAGCTGAATACAGTGACCCCCTAACCATGAGCTGAATACAGTGACCTCCTAACCATGAGCTGAATACTATGACCTCCTAACCATGAGCTGAATACAGTGATCTCCTAACCATGAGCTGAATACAGTGACCCCTTAACCATGAGTTGAATACAGTGACCCCCTAACCATGAGCTGAATACAGTGACCTCCTAACCATGAGCTGAATACAGTGACCTCCTAACCAAGAGCTGAATACAGTGACCCCCTAACCATGAGTTGAATACAGTGACCTCCTAACCATAAGCTGAATAGAGTGACCTCCTAACCATGAGCTGAATACAGTGACCCCCTAACCATGAGCTGAATACAGTGACCTCCTAACCAAGACCTGAATACAGTGACCCCCTAACCATAAACTGAATACAGTGACCCTCTAACCTTAATACAGCCATGAATGCTGTCCCTCCCAGACCTGCGTATCAGCATTTAGGAATTCCTTGCTTTTCATCCCCATGAATCGGACTTTGAATGACCTCCTAGTGAATGCATGGAAAGCACGTTTGAGCCTGTGACTGCCTTCTTTTGCCGGCATATCACGTAACAGCTGAACCCGCTGCGATTCCTGGTTGCATAACACCCTGCCCGTAGAAAAATTTTCCACTTTGTTACACTAATTGCTTGTTAATTATGTTTGCCGTTTGTAGCTGGCTGGGTATTTACCTCACAGACTTCACATTTGATGTAATTTTGGTAAATTATTTGGCTGAATCCATTTGTAAAATTTGAGATCTGTTGATTTAATGTTTGTGAAGGGATGTGAGTCTGCACAGGTGATAACAGCTTGAGTTGGCAGTGGAAGGACCCTTGCTTGTTAGGTTCATGTTATAAACTTCTGTCATCTAACCTAGGAGTTTATCTGTCTGGCCTAACAGGTGAGTTTGTCATTCCAGGAAGAGAGCCCAGCCACAACTCCGCCTCCGGCCTCCGTCGCTCCTCCCACAAAGCCCTTGTCCCCGCCCCCAGAGACTCCTCCCACTACTCCCAATTCGGCCGGCCCGTCCACCCCACGGGCACTGGCAACCTCGCTCAGCCAGGAGCGGCTACCCCTCGTTGTGAATGGCAACACAGAGCTGACCCTGCCCACCACGAATAAGACCAGCTCGGTGGACATGGATGCCATGGTACCCACGCATGACGAACAGGGTCGTGTCATTCCGGACTGGAAGAGGCAGGTGATGGTGCGCAAGCTGCAGATGAAGATCCAGGAAGAGGAGGAGCACAAACGCAAGGTATGCTGGGTGAGGGGCGTGGCCAAGTGGAGCCAGTTCCAGCAGTTTCTTTACTTACCCCTGAAATCTCAAGTGATGTCGCTTAGCGTGCAGGTAAAGACCCCAGCAGACCGAAGCAGCAACAGCAATAAAATCTACATTGTCTGCCATCTGAAAATGGGGGTGGGGGGTTAGCTGACTAACTAAATGCAAACATATTAAACCAGTTTTACCATTTTAAACAGGTTTAATTTAGTCACATGGCAAATAAATTTGTGTACAGGATTTACTGTCTTCACAAATCTGAAAAATAAGCATTGTGGTGACTTCCTCAAAAGATAAGCTGTAAATAAATATTTGAAATCTTTTTTTTATGGAATTTACAGCTTAGTAGGCCATTCCTTAGTGCTTTAACTCTACAGTATTCCTCTCACACGCTTAATAATGCCTTTTCTTTGACCTGCATAATTCAGTTTATTAGCTTACATAATCATTTCTCTCCGTTGCCCAGCCAAGTCACCAAGCAGACAGGCGAGAGCTGGTGCTGGTTCAATATTGATAAGTCTGATAAGGAGTGAAACAGCACAGCTGTTCATTTGATTGGCCAGTTACTTTCTTATGTGGCGTAGATGCACTTGTGGTTGAAGACTGTAGATATCGCATGCAAACTTTGCAGTGAGCTGCACATGGGCACTGGAAGGGTGTGTCACTTCACTGAAACATCTGCACCGTTTGTGTTAATGACAGTATGGGAGGCGGAGCCTAGGTCTTAATAGTAATTGAAATTTCACTATATTTGTGTTTAAATACTGTGTGAGAAATGTTGCTTCCCTGTGATATATTTTCATGAAAGTCTAGAGAATTTCTCTTTGGATTCCATAAATGAATGAATTCCATAAATGAATTAATTTTTAACTCCCCCTTGGTAGATGAAGGTCATGGTATATGTTAATATTCTGTTTTGCAGTTGGAGCACTGTAATCTTTATTTTTTCCCAGTTTTATTGCTTGGTTTACCTAGTTTGTCTTCGATAAGGGCTACTTTAATTAACCAGGAAAGCTCACTTTAAACATGACCTTTGCTGGTGATATTTTGTGATGCCAAATACAATAATATGCTTTATCCACAAAAATTCTTTTATTGGTGTACTGCTTTGTCATACAGTAACAACACAGGTGGAGAGATTAACTGGTAATCCATCAAAGAGTGCATCATCTGAGTTTTTTCTGTCTGGAATCTTTCATGGGACTCAGTTAACATCCTGGACTGTTCAATCAAATTGCTTCTTAGTTAAGATCATTTTCACCTCCTTTGTATAGATCCAGTTAGTGTTAAGATTTGTCCTTTATAGAGAAGCAGGGCATAGATTTGGCTAGAAGTTCACATTCGCTGCAGTGTAGGTATCATTTGCACAGGCTTCTGTCTTGTTTGAATTAAATATGATCTCTTCATTGAGTCTAAATAGGTCTTTTCATAATTACTCTCAGCTGGGGATAATCCTTCAGTGCAATTCTCATCCTCACTGTTACAGTTTGCTGGATTTCACCCCAATCCTGTCAAACATGCTGATGGAACGTAACCCACTTTTGCTTCTCTGATCCTCCTCACCCCAGAGGGCTCATGGACCACAGTGGGAATCAATCCCAGCTCTTAGAGGAACATTTTGTTTTGGGTTTAACTGCACAAAGCACGATTGTTACATTGTCTGGCAGGATTATAGCAGACAACTTGAAAATGCTTTGAAATGACAGAGAGGCGCCTCTATAACACTCAGTTTAGGCGGGGGGGGGGGGGCGGGGGGCGGGGGGGGGGGGGGGGGGGGGGGGGGGGGGGGGGGGGGGGGGGGGGGGGGGGGGGG
>JAODJX010000109.1:3701572-3728063 GCA_026776945.1 Isichthys henryi | reverse complement strand
GTGTGCGGAGTTTGCATGTTCTCCCCATGTCGTCGTGGGGTTTCCTCCGGGTACTCCAGTTTCCCCCCACAGTCCAAGAACATGCTGAGGCTAATTGGAGTTGCTAAATTGCCCGTAGGTGCGCATGGTGTGTGAGTGTGCCCTGTGATGGGCTGGATGGACCCCCCCATCCAGGGTTGTTCCCTGCCTCGTGCCCATTGCTTCCGGGATAGACTCCGGACCCCCCCGCGACCCAGGAAGGATAAGCAGTTTGGAAAATGGATGGATGGATGGATGGATGGATGTAAGCTGAACAAGTTCTCCCTCTAGAGGCCGTTTTTCATCTCTGGTCAGTTCGGCATCTGCTGATCATTAAGAACACATTGTCTGCTTTTGTTCAGTCTTTATATTGACTCCATTCAGGGATTATAACCTTCATTAAAAAGGCATTAAGTCCATCAATGGGAGAAATGTCTGTAACCTACAAAGCAGTGCCTTCATCCATGCAGAAGAGAGGAAGAGAGACTGAAGATGGAGAAGGAGAACGAGGAGAAGTCTGAGCTGGAGAAGCTTCGTACCCTGGGCTACGACGAGACCAAGCTGGCACCCTGGCAGCGGCAGATCATCCTCAAGAAGGGAGACATCACAAAACAATAGACCGGTGTTTCCCAGTCTGGTCCTCGGGGACCTGCAGACTGTCCATGTTTTTGCTCCCTACCAGGAGCTGGGAGGGAGCAGAAATGTGGACTGTGTGTGGGTCCACAAGGACTGGGTTGGGAAACACTGCAATAGACCGAGCCTCCTTCCCAGTCGTCCCCTACCTACAGCTCCTTCCCTTGGCTAGACTCCCCCATCCTGCTTCACTGAGCACAAAGAAGATCACTCCCCATAATCCTGCCCTGTCCACCTCTCCCCTCCCTTAATAAAGGACCACGATGACCTCCTCATGCCCTGCACACGATCCTTGACGCACTATAGGGCAGCCCCCCCTTAAAGACTTGCGTGACAGGCACCAGCACTGGAAGAGGAATCGGCACTGTGTTTGCACAGACCGCTGCTCTGCCTTTCTAAGCTGTTGGCACTGGATCCTGAAGCCTTAGTCCCTGTAGCTATTAGCTGCCCTGCTACTGTAATCTTATTAAATGTTTCAACTTGCCAGTTGCTATTTTTTCTTCCACTGGCACGTTATCCCAGACAGATACAGAGCTGCAGACTACGACAAGACCTGTGTCAAACGAGTGTGACGTGAACTTCAGTCGGTCTAAATCTCCCGACGTAGAAAAGCAAACAGGATTAGCAAGCGGATGCTAATGCGCAGGTCGTCAGAGCCGCCGTACCACTGAGTTTTGTCCTCATGCCGGTCCGTCTCTCTGCATGTGTCGTGCAGAACAGTACAGGGGGAACGCCGGCTGGTTGTCATGTATTTTAGATCTTAGGTCGTTTCGTAAGGCCAGAGGAGTGTGGCATTGACTGACACGACAAACCTCAAGAGGTCTGTGCTTTGCATAAGCATCAGATGTGAAAATGTGATGGAAACGCGAAAAGCTACAAAACCCACAAGCGATGACTTCATCTCTTAATTACCTACAATTAATAGATCCTATGTTAGTCCGGTGCAGTCTGAGATGTGATACATCATACATCATACATCAGTAAGATAGTCAAATATAAATATAGATAGAAATCACTCCAGTCTTTCTTGCATTTTAACAGAAATTATAATTACACAATTGGGAGTCACTATTCCTGAGTCACTATTATTATCACGGGTACTTATAGTTACTGTGGGGACAGCAAAATTCCCAGAATGCCCGATACCGCATAACATATTTACCATTACATACCGCAGAGGAAAAGTCCATATTGCAATGAATTACTAAAACAAATGATCCCCACCAAAGTTCATGTGAACTGTGCCTTGGTGTAAAATTCTAAGTTAATTTAAATCATTCATCAATACTAATTGGACCAATTGGAATCAAATATTTTGCTCTCCTGCTGTAGCCTGACTACCAAAGTGCTTGTTCCTTAATATTTTTTGACATTCAGAAACTTTAAAACCATTCCAGTGCATAGAGCAGCACATTATGTATTTTAATAATTATGTTTAATAGAATATAGTGACCTCTTTAATGTACCGAATGTGTCTTTCTGGAAAAATTGCTTTCTATTCTATATAGTGAAAAATGCATAAGGCTTAATTTAAAAAATCTTTAAATGCTACAATATATATATATATAGGAATCTACAGACAAATTCATTGTACTAATTCAGAATCCATTTGGGGATATTGAATTTACTTCATTGGATGCCATATTCATGTTAAAATTTAAAAATAGAGAGTTTTTGCCATTATCAGATTTTTTTATGCGGAAATATAGAATCCCTTAATTGTATTGTACTAATATTATTTTACTGTTCACAGTTTTGCCTCTATAGAACTTTCACTGTGTAAAAATAAAATATTTTCAGACTTCAATATGCTTTGCATTCATGCATAGAAAGAAATACACTGCATGTGTTTGTGTGTCATGAATTCCTCACAAATTCCTCCCAAATCTCTGTCTCTGGGAGATGCCAGTATTGACAAGTAAGGTTTTTTATGGTAGTCATTATTCCTAAATAATAAAATGAAACTCACCATAAGCACAGCGTAGTTAGTGGCAAAGCAGCTTCCCCTGTGAGCCTTTTTTCCCCAGAGTGCCCCAGTATGTTCCAGTCACCTGTGGCGTAGTCCCAGAACACGCAGAGTAACACCACGAGTGACACACAACACTCACACTCAGTAATGCTGGTGAGTGTGTAAGTGAGTCGTGAGCATAGCCTTTTGTAATGGACCGTTGGTGACCTGATGCTCTGTATGATACCCTGACGGTCCATGACGGTCCATGAAATGTCTGGGTCCTTCAGAGAGGCTGTGAGTAAAAACAAGTTACCGAACAGAATCTCCAGCTGCATCAAACCACAAGTTTTTCACTGCAGTTCAAATGACCCTTGGTTGATCTTTAGAGATCCAGTGTGCGTGTCAGTGAATTAATCAGGAGTCAGAAAAATTATAAATTACTAAATGACAGAAAGAACCCATAAAAGCAATAAAGTCGCAGTTAATTTCAGAAAATAAGTAAAATGGGAAACGTGAAGGGTGATTTTTTTTTTATAGTCTCAAAGATGTGAAACTAAGAACATTACAGGCCGAGAGTTTCTTGTTGAGTTGAGCATGTTAATGCATGTCAGACATGCCCCACTGCATCCTATAATGCGCTTCAGGCCCCCCGATTGTCAGTCCTTTGCAGAGTCATGGGGGTCTGGAGAATATCTTAGAAGCAAGGCAGGGAACAACCCAGGATGGGGGGCCAACTCAATGCATTGCACACTCACACCATTCAGACGCACACCTGTGAGCATTTTGGGAACTCCAATTAGCCTCAGCATGCTTTGGACTATGGGGGGGGACCAGAGTACCTGACGTAAACCCCACGACGGCATGGGGAGAACATGCAAACTCGGTGGAGACTCGAACCCGAGTCCCAGAGGTATGAGCCGATCTACCAAGTCAAATGGGCTTTATTGTCATACCAGCCATAAGCAGGTATACAGCGGCAGGAAATCACGCCTCCCCCCCGACCTCGGCACGGTGT
This sequence comes from Isichthys henryi, assembly GCA_026776945.1. NCBI lineage: Eukaryota > Metazoa > Chordata > Actinopteri > Osteoglossiformes > Mormyridae > Isichthys > Isichthys henryi. The sequence continues at coordinate 3,724,446 of JAODJX010000109.1, read as the reverse complement.
AAAAGGCAATCAGAAGCAGTGTGAGGGATTTAGGCTACAACAGTGCACTACAGGTGCAAAACAGAAGATGGTGTAAAATACAAGGCAGCTAGACTCCAGACAATACATAATGCATAAGTAATATACATAAGTGTATTGACGTAGGCCTATGTGAACAATGCTAATAAATAGCGTAGCATTATAAAACAAATAAATATGCAGATAGAGTTTGACCATCAAGCTCCCATCTCACAGTTTTGACATAAAATGGATTTCTCCGCAAAAATCACAGTAAAACCATAACGAGCAATATAAATTCGTGCATCATTATGTCCCTCATGTTGTCGAACACGGCAGACATTGTACTCCACATTGTAGGCTGCTACTGTATTCCTTTAACTGCAAGGATAGAAACGTGGGCCAGGTATTCGTTTTTTTAAAAAATCAAATCGTTGCCGTAGGACGTACTTAAGGAAACGGAATGGAGGGTCACACCTAGAGTGAGCTGGCGGATTGAGTAATACGCTGACAGGTAGGAAGTGCTTTACACCTGGATCAGCAGGGACGGGACAGGGACGGGGCGGAAACGGGGAGATCGCGGCGGCTCCTGCAGCTCTCCGGTACAGTGCGCGTCGTTCCAGTCGTGCAGGTACGTTTCAATAAAAAAATGTGGATATGGATTTTATATTTAAGACTTATGGGTAACTAGTCAGGTGATCGCGATTTTAGCGGATTCAATTTATTTCTATTTATTTCTATTTATTTAGCTGACGTTTCTTTTCCAAAGCGACAAAGTGAAACGAATTTCCCATTACGAACATGGGGCTGTCGAGGAATCGAGTAAGGCGGCAGTGCAGCTGTGCAGCTGTGCAGCTTCCGATCGATGCCCATGATGTTGAATATATAGCAAGGAAATCCGACGACATGCGACAAATGTTTAGAAGTTATGCAGAATAATACGTAAAAGTGGACCGATAATTGATGGCATGGCGCAATACCGAACAGCTATTTTTGTGGCATAAATTTAAAGTGGCCGCGTAGCACTTTTACTCCGGTTGTGATTTATTTTGCTACATACTTATATACAGTAGCAACAGTTGATTTGTCGGACAGGTAACATTGCAGGTATTTGGGCAGGTGACTTTGCTTGTATTTGCAGAATGGCTGCGTTGTGTCGCTGCTGTGAGTTCTTCCTGTTTTTTCCCTTTTTTCCCCTGCGAGTCATAATGAAGCGCAGCTCTGCGCTGGAATTCGGGGGGAGATTAAAACAGCCTCCGCGGCCATGATAATACCTGCGGGAAAGAAAAGTCAATGTTAAAACTGCGTGTTTCGCAACAGTCTGGAAGTTCTCTAGGGAATTTTAGTAGAGGTGGCGTTACAGTGTATTGATTCAGTAACTGGTGAGTTTTGAATGACACTGTAAACGTAGATTTAAAGCGTTTATATACGTGTGTGCTGTGTGTATGATTTGATGGCGAACGGACTGTGTGTGTATGTGTGTGTTGTCATGTTGTCAGAAGTTGAAGGACGCGCACCTAGGGGAATTGGCTACGACGTATATATTATATAAATGTCCCCACAATGTGATAAAAAGCTGTTATAAGTCTTGTATTGTATTTGTATGGTTACTTATGGTTAGGGTTAGGCTGTGTAGGGGTTAAGGTTGTCATAGATGGGATTAGGGTTTTGCCCATAGAAAAGAATGTACAGTCCCCTCAAAGATATGAATACAAGTCTGTGTATGTATGTGTGTAAGAGAGAGATATATTATGTTTATATTATATTGTGGACACCAAATGTGATAAAACCGAGTTATTTTGACGTTGTGGGGACCATTTTTCAGGTCCACACAAAGATGAGAATCTGTGAGTTGTCAAACGTGTCATATTTTGCGTGGTTACTTAGGGCTAGCTAGAGGTTAAGCTCGTCATGTTGGGATTAGCGTTTTTTTCCCATAGAAATGAATGGAGTGTCCCCACAAAGACATAATTATAAACCTGTGTGTGTGTATAAGAATACTCACCCAGTGAAAGATCAGCATGTCGTCATAGGTGTCCCCAATCAGGTGTCCTGTGTTTTCCATAACAGCGATCCACGTTTTTGAACCATATCTGGGGGTCTCTGGTTGGCACAGCGTTGGTGGGAGACACTTGCATGAAGAGAGGAAGAACATCGGCCTGGTGTGTCTCAGAGGCTTCCGAACAGCCCCACGGGTGATCAGGCACCTCTCTTACTCAAGGGGCAATCGGATTTGGAACAGCGGGAGGGGGAGCCATGGCAGATGCTCCGAATGAGTCGCAGGGGTCGGCACTGCTCAGTAGTCAGAGCCCGGCCGCCTGGAAGATGAGCAAGCGGCAGCTCATCCCAAAGAACCTGGCAGTGACCAGCCGACCGAGGCCCCGACATCATACCACCGTGGTCACCCTTCCCGTGGTACGGGAGGACCAACCCAGCCCCGCGCTGCCCCAGGTGTCCTGGGAGGACTACGACAGCGACGGCGAGGGCATTGGCTTCCGCAGAAACCGCAGGAACATGTCGTACCGCGCGGCAGTCGCCACTCCCGCTGATAGTAGGCCACTGCCCACGTCCACGCAGAAGCCCATGGGTGAGGAGGCGGTCACAGGAACTCAGCCTCTGTCCAGCCAAGAAAGCGATAAGGCAAGTGTCATCTAAAGCTTACCGTCTCCCGCTTATAATGCGACGTCTCCGAAATGCGGCCCCAGGCTGCATTTCTCTGTTTTCCTGCTGTGGCTTATGAAGTTCCTTCCTACTGGACAGTTCAGATAAAGTTCTTATATTTAAGGTGACTGCTGGGCAAAGGTCACTTTGAGTCCTGAAATTTTACCTCTCATCTATATCCTTCAGTGCATTTGGACTCGTGCACGTGTCGCGGTATTTACCTGTATAGTGAGGGTGGGACTCATGTACGACTAAGGATCAGCCTGAGAATATCAGGGATTCTGCAGGTCTGTAGGCAGGATTTAAAAAATACCAAGGTGTGCTGCGTAATGGATTGTGGTTATTGGAGTTGCAGAAAGAATACTGAGCACTTCACCTCAGTGTCTTCAGAGGTAAGTACAGGCATGGGGAATGCAATCTTTTTATTTGTGGGGCAGAATCGTAACCTAGCTGATAAAGATGCTGGTTCGCTGCTCTTAGCATTGGATGATTGCAGACTTAGTTGGCATACCTGTGTGGTTATGGACTCGACAAAGCTGCCAGTGTTACTCACCGATCTCACAGTGCTGATCTCTCACATTTAGAAAACATTAAGAAGGAAATCCAACCAAAGGAAAGGAGGATCCTTCAAAGACGGTATGTTTACAGTGTCATGTTATGATGCTATTATGTTAGATATAAGTTAAATTATAGTGTAAGAATTTACATTAATTGTCTGCTTAGTCCAAATGAAATGTTAATTGAAAGAGTATTGTGCAGATCTATTGACTATTTACTTTAGGAATGATTTTTTTTTTTAGTGGTTCTTGGCGTATCGCTATTCTTAGGAAATTTCTTGAAGGTTTGGTTAGTTTGTATTCAGCAGAGGCCGTGAAGTGTAGAGTGCTGGGGATCCAGAGCTAAGCTCTCCGCTGGGAACAGTTGGGTTCCAACCTGCAGCCTCCCCTCACAGAAGAGCCCTCTCTCCTTCCCCAGACCCCCGGCTGTACCAGGAGATCCGAGAGAGAGGTCTCCACTCAGAGGGGCAGAGTGGTGACTCGGAGCCCACGGATGAGCAACCCGAGCGGGACATTGTGGTCAAGAGCTACCGGCCCACGCAGCTCACCTGGAGTCAGCTTCCGCAGGTGAATGAGATGGGGATTCCCTGGCTGTCTGCTGGTCTAGCCACACAGGACTGTAACCTTCCCAGACCTGCCTTATCTAGGAGTTATATGGGAGAGGGGGCCATCTGCTTTATCCTATATCTAGTTATACCTACTTAGAGATGAAAAAGGGTTGTCAGCAGAAGATAACAAAAAAATCCACTATTTACACTTCACGTTTATTTGTTTGGGTGCTGTCGCGTGCATCAGCCCTGAGTGTCATCGACCCTGAGTAAGCCGTTTTCAGGAGAACTAGGTTTACCGGTTTTGTTCCAGGCCTTTAAAACACATGTGGGTGGAACCCTTCAGCGCCAGTGCTGTAGGTGCACACCGTCCGGGACAAGGTGACATCGGGTGGTTGTTTGCTTGGGGAGAGCATGTGGCCACTGACCGGCACTGAACACACACACACTTGCTGAGAATAATTAGCATTATTGGTCTCACTTGTGGTCTAGTCGTATCACACGTCGCAATTTAATGATGCATTGCCAATTACTTGGAACCAGAAAATTTCCAACATCCTACATGAAGTACTATAGAACAGCTGAAGAGAATGTATTTGTAATGCAGATTTATGCAAGCGAATGCTAAGTCTGCTAGCGTTTGACTGTGACATAAGACAGAGATTCTCACAGACTTGTGAAAATTGGCACATAGTAATTCAGGATGCGCGGCGTGTGAACAGTAAATAACACTGTGTTGCATTTAGGAACCGAGTGGTACCTTAAATCATACCGTGACGAGAGAACACAGGTGAAACGTGGAGCGGTTGGCCTCTTTCATTAGGTCTGTCTTTGTAAGGCAGCATGTGGCATAGACAGTACCAGTCAAAAGTTTGGATACACCTAGCCAAAGAGAGGTTAATTTGTACTATTCTCTACATTTTACAATAATACAATTTTTTAAAAAACTATGCAATGACATATTTGGATTATGTACTAACCAAAAAAGTATTAAACAAACAAAAAAAAAAACTTTGTTGAGCGGGGGGCAGCTCTGTGGGTTGGGACTCGGAAGGTTGCTGGTTCCAATCCCTGGGTCGGCAGAGAGATCTGACCATTGGGCCCTTCAGCAAGGCCCTTAACCCCAGTTGCTCCAGGGACTGGCTGACCTTACTTTCTCCTCTACGCCAGTTCAATGAGGTGGCCTCCTGGGATGTTCTTCCAACTGTCCTGAGGGAGGTCCCTCATATACTGGGCATTCATTGGCTGCTTACCCTCATTATACTGCTTGACTGGTACTGTAGGTTTTGGATTCATGTGCGGTATGAGCAGGTAAAGCAGGTGAGGTTATGACCTGGTGAGTGGTCTTCACCATCGTCTGCAGTGTGGTGGGGTCCTGCAAAATGTTGTTAATAAAACAAACACCAAATCATTTATGGGTGTGCACTAACTTATACAGATAAAAAAATATTTACTGTAAAGTAACACTTTTAGAAATCGGTGTGTGACTGTTAACATTTTGTGACCGTCAGGATTTAAACCTGACTGTTTATGAATGTAGTGGTTTATGAGTAATAAGCATTTTATTTCAGGTATGTCCTATTTTTATTTTATTTTATTTTTAAACGGAGGAGTGCTTGAAAGGTGGGATAAAGCACTTGTACACACATATGCTGCCACTATAAGGTCCGGAAGAATTACATTCCTGGTACTGACGGTGACCTAGACACACAGGTATTGTCGTGTTTTCAGAATTTTGGCCCTGGCTTGGTACCGACTGTGCTTGTGTCTTTTGGTGGACTGGCATCTTACTGAATGTCTTGTGCTTTCTGGATAAACTGGTGGATGTATTTAAAAAATGTATGTGAAAAGCATCTGCATAGATAAAATGGTGAAAATAGGGCAGGTTATGGAACCACCGTGGGAAAAGCCTCAAAGAGAATCTGTCTGCCGCACACTGTTTTTGGCGTGATTAAACTCTAAATGTAATGTTTCTCTAATTGGGTGTTTTGTGGATCTCTGAGTGGATGAAGGGCTGCCGATCTCGTTTTTATTTCTGCTTGTTATGCTTCAGCTGAAACTGCGTCCTTGTGTCTGTGCTGTGCACGGGGTCTTATGACCCCCGTGATCTTTATCAGAGGGTTTGTCTTTCAGGTGCAGGACATCCTTCATTCCATCGGGGCGGAGCAGCGAAAACGGCAGGAGGTCAGTGTGCTTGAACTCGCCTCAAAATGAAACTGGAATCGGTCAGTGAGGTGCCTGGGGTGCAGTGGCGTGATCTTGCTCAGCTTCGCGTTAAATGTCACTGCTATGCACACGGAAGGACCCGCCCTGCACAAATGGCGGGCGGCCGCACCTACAACTGAGCTATTTCTTTGCTCCCAGTGCCACACCCTGTGCTGGTGCTCACACGCTGCTTAGCCGCCCATCCCATGACTCTGAACGCCTTCGGAGGCTCATATTTCACTGCTGTTTGTGCTGTGAAGATCTTAATAATTACACTGCAGCTGAACTGCTTCCTGTTTCCCTGAAACATGATAGTCTGGTTGTCAATTCATGCTAATGGAATAATCAAAGTTTTTCCTACCATATGCACTCTGCCATACAGCGGAAAAACAATGTTAAAATTGAATTATAACTGAAATTGGGTTTCTTAGCTTCTGTTTTTATCTCATGACAGAATATATTAGTTCAGCTCTGCTTGGAATTTGAAGAAAACATCGTTTACCTAGATACTACATATATGGGTGGACAGTCAGAAAAGCCGTGAAGCTCTTTCTGTCTTTAAGTGGCAGTGTAGTTACTGTGGTTCGCCTTTGTAGGGCTGGACTCTTCAGATCTTGACATTATTTTTGTTCTGTGTATGTATTCAAGCACCTCTTGCATCCAAGCAACTATTTTCTTCCTTGTCTAAAAGCTAAAGATATATATATTTAGCGGTGATTGGTTGTTGAGTTGGAGTGGCATGGTGGTGCAGTGGTTAGCACAGTTGCCTCACACCTCTGGGACCCGGGTTCGAATACTCATCTGGGAGAGTTTGCATGTTCTCCCCATATCGTCGTGGGGTTTCCTCCAGGTCCTGCAGTTTCCCCCCACAGTCCAAAGACTTAGAATTGGAGTTATGAAATTGCTCGTAGGAGTACATGTGTGAGTATGTCCTATGATGGGCTGGCCCCCCGTCCTGGGTTGTTCGGCTGTGATTGTGAAAGCCCCTAGCTGTTGCGGTTTGAGGTACGGCTTTGGGTTTCGCTGCCTCTGCTGACGGCATTGCCCTTGTGTGTGCTCCACAGGCCATGTTTGAGATCATCACCTCGGAGTTCTCCTACCAGCACAGCCTGAGCATTCTGGTGCGTCACTTCAAGAACAACAAGGAACTGAAGGGGACCATGACGCAGACTGAGCACCACCACCTCTTTTCCAACATCTCTGTCATCCAGGCCATCAGCCAGCGGTGAGAGTCTGGGGCTGGTGGCTGCTTGCATGTGGCTGGTTTTTATTTCTTCAGATGGTTGGACTCTTACCTTCTACCTCAAGGCTGGTACAGGTGCAGAAGTTCCATGTCACCAGGTCAGTCTGCTGCCTGACGCACCTTGGAGTTAGACGTCTGGGTAGACTTAAGGAATGTATAATAGTTAACATTCTTCAGCACAATAATTTTTTTTAACAGCCCCGATTTTGTCTTTGTTGCCGCTTGATGGACAGTCCTCTTGACGTTCTGTTGAGATCTTAACTTAGTTGCTGCTTTATCTGTGAGGGATAGCTGCGAGAACAAAGGCCAATTGACTGAAAAGTCTTAAAACTTTGGTTCAAAGGCAAAATGGGGACTGGGCTGGCGCAGGCCAAAGGCCAGGCAAGCAGTCATGGGCATCCAGTCATGGTCTTCCAGCCGACGCATGCCAGCACATGGAGTAAATAAAGATGGCCACCGCATCTCCTTTCACCAAGTGGTGCAAGGTGACTGAAAGAGCAAATCAGCTGCCTGGACATTGAAAGGTCTTGGTTTGAGGCTGTGCTCCTTGCTACTTGCAGGACTGGGACATCTTACCACACGTAGATGTGCCATCCTGAACCTGCTTCACAGAGCCCACTTACACCTGCACATGTTAGGCAGCAACCTTTACATTCTCCTTTACATTCTCCAGCAGGTTGGAAGGAGATCTCCTTTCTGCCAGTATCACCCCAGACTGTTTTTATCGTGGTTCTATTGTCTTGGTAGCCATCATTTATGAAGCTTATATACCACTTCAGTTATGGCGAATGTTCGGGGAAATGGCTGATGTTTCGGTCCAGGGATTCGGCCTCCGGATGTCAGAGATGCAACCTATAACAAATTTGTGAAAATTATACATTTTTTTTCAGTACCTATAATTCGATTTGTTGTTTTCCAGGTTCTTCGAGGAACTGGACAGACGGCACCAGGAGAACCCTGTAATTAGGGACATTAGTGACATTGTGCAAACACATGCCACCCACCACTTCCAGCCTTACATCATCTACTGCTCCAATGAGACCTTCCAGCAGAGGACACTGCAGAAGCTGCTGTGAGTCCCTCCCCCCCCCCCAAAGGCCTAGCTAGGAGCCCTGTAGACTTTATTAAACCCTTATTAACTGAAGTATGCCATTGAAGAGCACCTTCTTACCATCCATATACACCATTGAGTCAAAACATTATGACCACTGCCTTCTGAATGCATTTGATAAGGGCCAAATCATTGTAGCCAGACGGCTGGGTCTGAGTGTCTCTCGCGGGGTGGCTTGCTGAGCCGTGGTACGGACTGAGAGGTGTGAGGAGGGAAAAACCGTGATCAGCTGACAGGCCACGACTCGTTGATGCGAGAACAAAGACTATCCCATCTGGTAAAAACCGAAAGAGAGGGTAGTATGGCATAAACCGCATATCATTTTAATGATGCTAATGTGTCACGCCACACAGTGTGTGGAGCTGTGTTCTGTATGTAGGGGGCTGCATAGTGGCAGATCCGACTTGTTGCTCCAACACCTCCCACATATGTGTGACACGTACCTGGCCGTCCACGTGATGCAACAGAAAACGGGATTCATGGAAATAGGTGACTTTATTGATCTAAGGTCCGGTTCTGGCGCTTGCGTGGCTGTTGTCGGTGTTTTTCGAAGGTGCCCAGGGCTCAGCATAGGCACCCTGACTGGCCTTTCGACTCTGCAGCCCCATAATGTTTAACCTCGTGTGTGTGTGCGCACTCAGGCTCATTGCTGACAGCAAGTATCCACTCTGTCCTGTAGCGCAAGCAACACAACATTCAAAGAGGCGCTGAAGCGGATAGAGAGCAGTGAGGAGTGTGGAGGCCTGCCCATCATCTCCTTCCTCATCCTCCCCATGCAGCGAGTCACCCGTCTGCCGCTACTCTTGGATGTCAGTTGTGTGCCCCCCTCACCCACCCCCTGACTACCCTCTCTCTTACTACTTCAGGCAGACAAACAGTCACATCGTAATTCATATTCATGGGTGATTTTTGTAGAAGAGCCCAGGATGCATCAGTGTTAGTGAATGACAGGGAAATGTGCAGTAATCTAAAAACCAGATGTGCGTAGAAACATCAGTACACAAGTGCCTGAAAAGGTGATAAAGCAAAACTTAGGATAAAGATAAAATGAAGAAAATAACTACAGGACATCATTATTAACATAAACGACAGAATAATTTACTATTGTTGTTGTATTAATTATTGTTCATTTTAATTTAAAAACTGTATTCATTATTTTATAGACCATATGTCAGAAGACTCCTGAGAAGACGTTTGAACACGGGTCTGCGATGTTTGCACTAAAGACCATAAGCAAGGTATTCTGGGAGGGGTTGCAAAGGCCTGCTATTGGGGACAGGTGCTGAGGCCTGTTCCATTGTGCACAGGGTGGGGTCAGGCCAGGCCTGGATGCTCACCAGGAGCCAGGTGCTCTTCCTGCCGGGGGAGTCATTTCTTTTTCAGTAAAACCTCATTTTGGCGTATTGTTAAGGATGGCAAACGTTCGCCCTCAGCTGGTGAAAAAGTGCAATGACGGTGCCCGGACCATGGAGAGAACAGAGCAAATGTACACCATTCAGAAGCACATGGACTTTGGAAAAATCAAGGTATTGTCGCCATGGCGATTTCCTGACCCTCAGGCTGCATTCACCCTCTGTTGTGTTTTCAGGATGCTAATTGTGTTCAGCTGCACAGCATAATGAAAAGCATTTTGCTGATCTCTCAGAAACTGTAATAATGAGTGACAGTAAAAACAGCAATAAATCAGAAAGGAGGAGGAGAGTACAGGATGTAGATAATACCTTAAATAAATTGCTCTATGCAGAATGCAGGTAACACCTAAGGTAAGTTTACAAGCTTAAAAGGATTACATAACCCCTTAGATCCTTTGGCATGATTCCTGTTTCACAGATTTTTTTTTTTATATTAAACAAAAGCGTATGCTGTGATAACTGACTTTAACAGGCTCATGGATCGTTTGAAATTATGCAGTTCCTGTTCCAGTATTGCTTACTATGTACTTGACACATAAATGCAAAAAGAATGCGGGTGTTTTCCTGCCGTCTCACGGCGGTGTGATGTTTCTTCAGCCTTTCCCCCTGATCTCCGCCTCGCGTTGGCTGCTCAAACGTGGGGAGCTGCTTGTCTGCACTGAGGAGCTCAGCATCTTCTGGAAGCCGTACAAGAGCCACAAGAGTTTCCACCTGCTCCTGTTCAGTGATGTGCTCATCGTCACGCGGAAGAAGAGGTGGGAACAAGATCGGGGCTGAACAATAGATAACGTCGCTATTTATGTGTGCACATGTGCAATAATCAGCAGGGCTTCAGATGACTGCCGCAGGCTTATGTTTAATGAACGTGTGGCACTACAAAGTCCAGCACACCACCGATGTCTCTCTACCATGTTGATCCAAAGTATCTCCTCTTTTAAAAGATGTTGTAGCTGCTGAGCTGTCCCCTTCTTCACCACCTCTTCAGTGCTCATCGCTTCCATGATTTACCGAAACAGCAGCATGTAGTGTGCTCTGTTAAAGTAATTTAATAAACATAGATTACGCCTAATTCAGGGGTCTCCAACTCCAGTCCTGGAGAGCTACTATCCAGCAGGTTTTCTGTCCCACTTGGCTTCGGATGAGCCACACCTGTTCCTGGTATTTACCTGAGAGCAGATGTGGTTCATCAGAAGCCGGGTAGGATAGAAAACCTACTGGACGGTAGCCCTCCAGGACCGGAGTTGGAGATCCCAGGCCTAATTTATACCGATCACTTACTTTTGGGCTTCACAATATGCATCTCATTTAATATTTTAGGCATGCTACTAATCTGTTTGCCAAATCGTGGGAATAAGTCAATGTCTATATAGGTCTGGTTTAAGCCGCCGACTGGACAAATTATATCGCATTTATTTTGTGATGTGATATTGTGCAGGCCTATTACATGTCAATTTGAATAAATGCCTCGTGATTTTATATCGCTCTGTGCGTCTTCCAGTGAAGAAAGCTTCACTGTGATTGACTACGCCACTATGGACAACGTGGAGGTAGAGCTGGACTGCTCCGACAAGCAGCAGACTCAGTCATCCAAGCAAGGCAGCCTCTTCCCTCTGAAGCTGGTGATGAAGAAGAACAGCGAGGGCCGCACCGAACAGATCGCCTTGGCGGCCGAGTCTCAGTAAGCCCCACACTAACCCCCATTTTTGCTTTGCCCATTGTGTTGCTGTTAATCTGCTCCCCCCCTCTGCTGGTTGCCCTCTGCTGGTTGTCTTCAGAAATGCATATGATGAACTCATCGCAATCCAGGTTATAAGAATCTTGCTGTGTTTAACAAGGTGATGCAAGCTCCAAATATTTTATCGTAGTCGCAGTTTGCTGTAAATGAATTACATACAGTTATGTTATATTTCAATATATTTATTTTTTTAAATCGGAGGCTTCACAGTGGTTAGACTATATGGGGCGAACTTTTACATGGTGGATCAGGGATGTTCTGCTTGCATGTTGTAATGCCGGGAAGAGAGGTTTTGTTCATCCTCGCTTCTCTTCACTCCTTCAGGATTGATCGCGCTCGTTGGGTGACAGCACTGCGTAAACGAAAACCAACAGCCCCCACTTCCAGTAAGGAGCCCTAAAGAGCCCCTTTCGGGATCTTCATTCACCTTCACGCTCACCCACGCTGAGAAGTGCAACGCTGTAGCTCTCTGAACGTTTCCCTCCCTGCTTCTCTCTGATGCCTTCAGGTCTGACGCAGTGTGAGGTGAACAAGGCCTACATGCCCAAGGAGTCTGACGAGCTCGGTCTGCAGCAGGCTGAGGTCGTGCTCATCCTCCAGAGGGAGGACGGTGAGGCCCCAGTCTTCTAATTCACCTGTTTATAATAAATCTTCTCATCTGCCGGGATTGGCAGCGGCTCTGGGGCAGTTTTGAACCTGTTCCAGGTGGAGGTACAGCTTGCATGGTTTTCCTCATGCAACAGCATAGGAGGTTGATGTTGGGGGGGGGGGGGGACAGCTTGGTAATTGATATGCAAAGGCCTATTTATTTTTATGAATGAAGCCAAGTTAACTACCCCCCCCCCTCCAGTTCATCAATGCTATGCACCCATCCCCATGGTCATGTGAGCTTTCCTTCATTTGATCCCGGTGGCTGAAGTACTGTGGATTTAAATGAATTTTAAACAATATATCCAGGCCCAGACTGGCTGTCTGATGTACTGGGCATTTTTCCAGTGGGTTGGTGGGTTCGTGGGCCAGAAAAGTCCTTGTAGATATGCATGTGTGGTGGTTCTGTGGAAGTCTAAGGCTGATTGTTAATCCCTGTCCAGCCCTGACTGTGTTCCTACAAGGAATATTTTTTTAGTAGTTTTTTTTTTCTCATATATATATTTGAAGCTTAATACGCCACTTCAGTGCCCAAGTGTCTGTGGGACATTGAAGTGAGTCGGAGTGGCGATCCCTCATGGATGAAGAGAACTAGCGCGCGAGAGGCTTCCACCAAGACCGCTACTTGGTTTATAAGGGTGGTATGTGCAGGACAGCGTGTATTGGGGTCCACCTCATCATATGACCCCCCCCCCCGCAGGCTGGTACTATGGGGAACGCATGCGTGATGGAGAGAGAGGCTGGTTTCCTGCGAGCTACACCACAGAGATCACAGACCGCGTGGTTGCAGAGAACAACATGCGGCGCATGCGCAGGTTGCGTGAGACCAATGTGTGACCCACCTCCCTCACCAGGATCAGGTAGTCACATCGCACTCCTAGACAGACCACCCATCTACAGACCACCATCAGTCTGGCCCGGGATGCAGGAGGCTAGGGACTAAAAAATGGATAATTGTGAAATGGCTACAGAATGTTTTTTTTTTTTTTTATGTACATAAAACTAAATTAATAGCAAATCGAACAATATTTTATGTTTTGTAATGGTCAATGATCCTGGGCCAACATTTCAGTGCAATTTGGATGAACTGTGTAACAGCTGTGAACTTCTTTCATAGATGTAATTGTTGATGAACTTTCGTTAAATGTGATACTTTTAATCTGACCATATTTTGTGTCAACTTCCCGTCAGTAAGATTTATGGCTATCACTCATAATAAAATTGTTGATATACGATTCTTCCTTTGACTTTTATTTGCGCTTGCCTTGTTAAAATTCATGTTGTACACATAAAAAGTTTAAAAATGTCAAATTGACCAGATATCAAATTACTTGTCTTTAAAAACTTGCGTAAAAACATAAGACCGATTTTAGAAAAGTCTGCCGTTTTGGAAAAACAAATTGACCTGTTACATAAAATTAAAGGAAAAAAAATTGAGCTGCATAGGTTTTGCAGGCAAATTGGTGGGATTCTGGTCATGGTGCAAGCTGCAAGCTTTCGATGTCGAGTAAAATCTGCTCCTTATTGCTCAGATCTTCAGTGGTTCATTCTGACGGCTGAAACAGAAAATTTGTATCATCACATGCATTCATTGACTTTCACAAAAGCAATTTGAAGCATTTGTACAGCGCAAAGTTTTGCAAGAGCTAAGCATGCCCACGGGGATTTGAACCAGCAACCTTCTGCATACAAACCGACTGCTTTAAGCACTATGATACACGTTGCACTTGTTTGAAACGATAGGTGTCTACAGCCTGGTGAATCTGAACTCATCACTGGAGCAGCAGCTCCATGAAGTAGGTAGTATTTCAGCAAAGTGGCCTTAATTCAGCCCAACATTCACAATCCCAGTCTACATGGACACCATGGAAATAGGGACTGAGTGAAGCAGCATGTCTGGTCTGCTGCATCCAATGCATTACCTCATTATATTTTGTAGGTGTCAGCAACCCAGCCCAACTCACAGGTCAAGATTAAGGAAGGGCTTTAATATCTTTGCAGAGTGAACTGGGCTGGGCAGAACACCAAGCGGGGCGGTGAACTTCACCACACTCACTCCCGTGCTGGTTTTTTTTGGCCCACAGAGAGAGACACCAGTTTGGCCAAATATAGGCTGAGATGCTGAATATAGGAACAGGAAATCTGACAAAACAGCTGGACGCTACAGGGTGGGGAGAGCAGCCCTACACCTATCAGCTACAACGCTGGTGCTGAAACAGGGTTCTTGCTCATTGTCCATGTGAAGGACAAGCTAAAGTCCACTCAGAGAGCCCGGCCCGTCTACAAAGTGGACCCACCCGGATGATGGTAGAGACGGTCAGCCGATGCGTGTCACTCGGCGCCGCCCTGCTGCTCGGCGTCGGGAGCAGGTGGCTTCTCTGGCGCCCTGCTGGTCACCTTGTTCTCCTTGCCGTCTTGGGTCCTTGTGCCGGCAGAGGTGGCCTGCGGGCGCCTGCGCCGGTAGTTAAAGTTGCGGCGGTAGCGACGCTGGGAAGTGTCCTGGGCATCCTTATCCTCCTCAGCATCCCGGGGTGGTCTGGGACGGGGGGGAGCCCTGAGTCGGGGGTGTGAGGAGGTAGGACTTCAATCAACAAAAGTTGAATTTACCCAGAAAAAAAAAAAATACTTGAATACATGGAGATGAGCAGAAATTAAGTAATTATACAAACAGCATCTATTTATACAAAGAAAGTTTACGTATAAAAACCATAAGTTGTGTGTAAGTAGAAATATCTGCAGAGAAATGGACACACTACTGACGGTCACTGTTTGCAAAATTTGTTTGCCGTGTATTGAAGAAACTTCGCATTGCAAAACATCAGAACAAATATTATTTCAACAAGCGGCTGCAGCTCAGGACTGCGATGACATCATACGGCTGTCGTATGAAACAAAGGGGCAGCGTGTGGTCAGTGGGCTAAACCTCGGTGCCTGTAATCTGCCAGCAGTTATACCACCTGCAGTTCAGACTATAATCCACCTCAACCTAAGCAGGTTTGGGCCTGGCCAGTACTTGGATGGGAGATCAACTAGGAAATGTGGATTGTTGCTGGAAGAGGTGTTGGTGTAGTCAGCAGGGGAAGCTCACACTGTGGTCAGTGTGGATCCTAGTGCAGTGATGGGGATCAATAAAGGATGATCATTTAAAAATCCACAAATTTTAACACTTGTTAAAATGTCAAATGCTAAAAACATATCATATGCCCCAAAAATGTGTCTTATTTTAGATATAGGTCTCTTATCTTGATTTTGGTTCTGTTTGTATGTATCAGGCCTGTGCGACATGCAATGTTAATGTTACAGATAAAATTCACTGTCCTTTAGCTTTAAGCTTTTTCTGAAGCCCTGTCTGGTCCAGATCGGACGGCGACGGGAAGCAAACCTGGCTGTGAACCTTGGCCGAAACCCCTGGTAGTAGTTCTGCCTCGCTGGTTTGGCGCTCTGTTCTGGGCCAGACTGGTTTTCCTCCTCTTCACCTCCCTGCAGTGGGAAACACAGGATAAGTACCACTGCTTCATACCTCTGTGGCTGAGCGCTCAAATCCTGCCTCTGCTCCATGTCAGTGGAGCCTCCTTGTTCACCTATGTCAGGCAATTAGAGTGACTGTTACTCTCTAAATTGCCCATAGAGCAGTGTATCCCAATCCAGTCATCGAGGACCCACAGCCAGTTCAGGTTTTTGCTCTCTCCGAGGTCCCTGCCAAGGAGCTGGGAGGGAGCAAAAACCTGAACTGGCTGTGGGTCCTGTGGACCGGATTACAAAACACTGCATCGTGTATCTGAGTGTGCGTGTAAGCCCAGAGCTGGACTGACATCCCATCCAGGATGTACCCAGTGCTGCCTGGGACAGCCTCCAGGACCCATGTGGCTCAGACCAGATAAATGGAAACAAGCAAGTAGATCAGGGTTCCGTAACCCAGTACCTGAATGGCTGAGACACTTTCTGTCCGAACCTGAGCCCCTTAACCGGCCAGATAATATTCCCTCATTTACTGAGAGATTCTACATATGTATCACTTCAGGTCATTTTTTCAGGAATCCAGCATGAGACCAAAAGAGCTAAAATAATTACAAATACAAACACAATCAATGTATGAATCCATCCCTCTGGAGGTTTTTTCACTATATATTTTCAGTTTTTTACGGCCCCTCACATTCATTCATTCTGTTTCTTTCTGAAAAAGTATTTATGAACATTTATGAAATCGATGATTGACCCACTGGCCCCCACCTCTCACATGGACATCAGAAAGTTGGGCACCCCTCCTCTAAGCGGGAGGGAGCAGCACACACCTCGGTCACCTCCCCCCGTTGTGGCGCTGTGGCGTAGGTAGGCCGGCGGCCGTAACGGCGGTGAACAAAGTACGGCGGGTAGCGGCGGCGACCAGGGAAGGCGGGCCGGCGCTGCTGTACGGGCTGCGGCTCGCTGTCCGCACCACCCTCTGGGCCCCCCTGGTCGTCCCCCTCCCCGTCGCTATGGTAACTCTCCGGGTAGTCACGAGCAGGGCCCCGGCGCCGCGGGTAACGGCGGTAACGATTGCGGTCCGCAGCGTACTTGCTCCCCTGGACTGGGACCCCCCCTGGCCCGGTGACGTTCGCGGCCTCTGCACCCTGAAGCAGCGTTTCACAGGAAATGACACAAAGAGAGTGAAGCATAACTGCGTGCACTGCCTGTTTACTGCACACACAGTGTGATGACTATAGCTAAACACTGCAGAACAGAAAACTAAAGAATGCATTTTTAGTTCAACTATGAACAAAACACAGAGAAAATAAATTAATTTGTAAAGAAAAGTTCAACTAGCAAAGACAGAAAAAAATGTAACCAAACGCAAAACCAAAAAAAGTGTTAATATCAAGCGTTAAATGTAGTTTAAAAGAACACAAAGGACCTGCTTGTTCTGATTTACACCACTAGTGGATCCTGGTCTATTTGTCTTTCGCTTGCAATCACAAATCTCCACACCATGCTCTGCTATTACCACAAATGTACCCCCCACCACAACAGCCTCATTACCTTCTCCCCCTCCACCACATCGAACTCCACTGTCTCTCCATCTCCAACACTACGAAGGTATTTTCTTGGGTTATTTTTCTTTATTGCAGTCTTAAAAGCCGAGGACAAAAAATAAAAACGTCATTTATTTCCATAGCACCAGAACAGGAAGTGAACAGATACACTATATGCATAAAATATACAAACCTGATGGACAAAAACATCCTCTTTCGTATCATTCCTTGTAAACAAAAAAAAAAAACACACAAAGCCCGTTAATGAGTTAATATTGTTCATCAATGCTGAATTAAGGCATCATTGAAAGGAACCGGGCATGGATCACGCTAGCTTACTGGCTGAATAATCCCTTCAGATGTAGTAAAATGAGCATGATGCTGACTGACGCATCAGCGGAATAAGTACCTAACAGCTAAGATAGGATTAGAACAGGACCTGGCCTATAGGGCATAACCATGTCCTTAGTGGAGTGGAGGGCATTTACCTGTTGATGAAACCGTATCCATTTCTTACGTTGAACCACTTGACTGTACCCAAAACCTTTGTTGCTGGGGAAAAAACACACATATGCATGCTTAAAAAATTTATTATTAAAATAAAGTGTGTAAAACGATGTATTTAAGGCGAGATGCATTAAAATATCCCTACCATTTAAACCCATACAAAGTAAAAATTCCACCCCAGAGCTTAAGCCTCATAAAGTGCATTGTTTTTTTGTTTTAATAAAAATATTAAAAGAGTCTGACAATCAACCCAATTCTGAGAAGCACAAATAGAAAGTGTCCAATAGGAACCTGTAAAAAAAAATAGACACTTGTAGTTATTTTACAATGTTTGCAAAAACAATTTGACAAATACCTGGTATTCGCGACCCCATACAAAACGTTATATTGCCACGACTACTTACTCGAATGAGATTTTTTAGCGAGTGGATGAAGAGCTACGAGAGAAACTGAGTTAACGAGCCAAATGCAAATGAAAGCATGAACAGATCGGATGCGGTAACCAGTGCATCATCTATACCGCTTGTCAGCTATTTTTCGGGGCGATCGCGTCGCATACTGTGTGTCAAACTGACGGCAGGTGGTTTCTAACTACACCGCATGAAATATTATTTAAAACACGGTACAGATAAGAACAAATAAATAATAAGGAGACATAAAAACTCAAACTCCACTTAGGGTATATTTACTCATTTGCCGATTGCATGTGTCTGTACAATACCTGCCCATCCGGATCAAAACGAGACGGCAAATGAAACCTGCTATAGGGGTACATGACAAAATATTTGTATTAATTCCCTTAGTCGTAGAATGCTAAAAATCACTCTGCAAACAAAAACAAATTCATTTCGCCTCAGAAGCCGCATGGCGGACATTTTGAATAAAATTTCCTAATCTAGTATTCTAACCCGTTAGCTCGCTATAGAACAGCTAGTCTGGTTAGATAAACGTCAGGCCCGTATTTCTTTTTTAGACTAACGATGGAAATCCTGGATAGCTGTGAAAAAAATCCCCGCAATTGAAGTTGCATGAAATTACAGGAGTGCGATGCGCAATAGGAAGGAGCGGTCCGTGCAGGCGCGCGCACACGGAGACAAAGGGACAATGCATCCGGGCCGGCAGCCTGCAGTGCCGCATCGCCGCATCGCGGGCATCCCCTGCGCCGCTATCGGCAAGCTGCCTCCGCTACACTGGCACCTCCATACGCCGCTGGCAGTGCAGTAGTTCACGCTCCTCTTTACTTGGTCGAAAATGAGAACTTGCGCAGCTGGAGAAACTGCAATGGTGCGGAAGGGGCTTCTCTTTACAGGCTGGGAATACGGGTCACTACCCGGGGCCGCTTCGAGTACCTTAGGCAGGATGTGACAGCTTGGGGCATTTCGGCCGTCATTACACACACGCAGATCATCTTCTGATATAGCCCTCTCTCTATTTAATGCATCTTCAGAACTTATCTACCTGGTTAGATAATCTCCAGCAGAACCCTTCGCCAACTGATAGACAGGCTTATTGACTACATAAGCCTAACTCGGTTATTATTTAGTAATTATTACTGCAAAAGATCTACATGAGTAATTATAATGGTAACTATAAATATCGTTGTTGCGAGTGTTATTTAAAACAACAACAATACAAAATAATAATAATAATAATAATAATATCCATGACTTGCTGATGATACATACTAACCTAAAACAATCCACAAAATGAACTCCCACACCTCTGCTGACCAGCTACATGTGCAGCACGTTCTTCTGGAACTAATAAGACTCGTATTTATCGAAAACGGCTCCTATCTACTTACCAATAACCTTCTTATTATCCCCCGCGGTAGTAGCGGCTGCCGGGCTGGATGAGCTCTCATCTTCAACGACAGGCTGTGGTGGCTGTTGTTGTGATTCGACCTCGCTGCTCATGGTCGGTTCTCGTTGGTAATTTAGAACTGGTGCCGTCGGTGGGTTTTCAAGTGTGTTTCCCGGTGCTAGATGGTAACCTGGGCCGGTGGCAATGGGGGCTGCAGCCTTCGGGCTCTCACAGCGCACCTTCCTCCGCTCCCGTTGCCGATCGAACTGGGCTGATTGTTACTTGATGCTGCACAATATTGCAGGCGCAATTCCCTCCCACTCTATCCTTTGATTCGTCGGGATTACTGCTCGTCAACGTCATTCGGTATCTCTCTTTATTTTCATTGGTCAACTCAAATGACCGACCATTTTCGTGACTGGGACAATGAGTTGGATGGAACTACCGCTACATGACACTACGATGAATCTCAAAAGAATCAAGCGTTTAGTGTAAATGTATTGCAATTAAAATTTATAACGACCAATAAAAACACATCTGGGAATAATCAAACTATGACCAATTAACTATGATCTATAAACTATGATCTATTTCGGGTGAACAATTGGACTGAATTATTAACTACATCAAGGATTGAGGTATTTGAACTATATAATATGTGCTGTTTTAGTTAATCTAAGTAGTTATTTCTTTTAGATTAATATTTGAAGAGAATTGGTACATAGTTTTTTTTCCATTCAAGGCTGAGTGATCACTGTTACCCTTGATTATAAAATACAATTTACTAAACCTATAAGGTGTTCATGCCCAGTTTTTATTGCCGTATTGTTACAATAAAACATTGTTCATGTCGAAAGTTGAAGAGACTGTACAACGGGTTGTTAATTTATAATCTATCTGGTGAGCAGGCACTCACTGGAGACTGGAAACTGCTGGCTATACTCGACAATGACTCCCGCCCTCTGCAGGTCGTCTTGGCCAAACAGACGGGCACTTTTAACAACAGACGGAGACAGTTGCACTGTTCCAGCTATATAAGGTCGTTAACCGGTCAAACACATTCACAGAACATTCATTTGCTCACTTTGCAATACCCACTGTGCAATATTATTTCTTTATGAACCGTTACTTTGGAATTCCATGCAATATTTACCGGATATTCTTTGCACCTTTAATGTTTATTCTTGTCTATTATTTATTGCAACTGTCTATTCATGTATAAATGTCTTTATTTCTATCCAATTTATCATGGTGTAAAATACCGAGTACGGATTACAAACATCCCATATTTCCCGGAAGTTCCGGGAGTCTCCCGCATGTTGATAGTGGCTCCCTGACGCCCGCAAATTAAATAGAATATCCAGGACATATGTTTTTTAGAGCGAAAGCGCGCGCGAGAGAGCGGAGACCCCCAGAGCTTAAATAGAATCTATGGAGAAGGAGAGCGCGCGCCAGAGAGCCCGCTATCAACACGCGAGAGGCTCTCGGAACTTCCGGGACAGATGGCATGTCTGCTATTGAAATAACTTTATATATGTACTCAAGTGAGAAAAACATAATACATGAATTCGTATTAAATCGGTGGTGGAAAGTAACGAAATAAAATTACTTACTTACTGTACTGAAGTAGGCTACATTTGTCACCTATCTATACTCAAGTAAATGCAGCAGTAGACATTTGAATTAAACTTTAGTACATCCTACAGTTAATATTGATACTTTTTACTATACTACATTTCTTCTTAGTGTTGCGCTACATTTTACAATAACATTGCTGTTTTTTTTAAGCAGAGACCAGCCACCCAAAGCACGGAGCAGGCGTCAGAGGTCTCCAATCCAGTCGGCTCTTAGGAAACCTTGGGGCGTCGTATTTTTTTTTGTTTGTTGCGCTGTTGGAGAGATTGGCTGCTGTACATTTTGTACTATATACAACACCTTTTGATTAATTATGTAAAGTGGCTCCGGAAATGGCAAGAAGTGATCCTCGGATGTTTATGATCAGGCTAAATTATTGGTGTATTGTGAAGAGCATTTTGATAGTACAATGACAATAGTGCTAAAAATTGCATCCTGTTACCGATAGATAAGTTTTAATAACACACACAGACATATAAGGTTTTGCGATATGAGCTCATATCCCGATAGCAATACATATCACGATATAGCACATTTTCTGTACGTTCAATAATATTCTTTATATAAAATGACTACATGGAAATACCCATTATATTTCTTATTACATATTGAGTTATTTACTCAACAAATAAGGCACATAATTGTTTTTCCTTTTATTTAGAACCGTTTTTGCAAATTGCAATGAAACATAAAACAAAATATAAAATGATGTATAAAATACTTAAAGGTAAATAGAAAACTAAACTCTTGGAGCACGTGCGATAAATAGACGGGTATGTGAAATGTGCCGGGTACGCATGCGCGAGACCTAGTGCGCATGTGGCCGCAGATCGAGCAGTCACTGGGGGCGTGTCTCAATACCAAGAACACAAACATACTTGTAGTCTTGGCAAGACCAGTCTTCCTAACTTGCCTTCCAAGAACAAACGTGGGGTGCAATGATTCAGCGAGGAAACAACCAATGTGGATGGGGCAAGAACGACATCCGGGGAGTTTTACTGTACTCCGTACTTCTGTTCTTTAACACTAGAACCCGTCTTCGGCAATGGAAGATGACGTAAAACGGGTACAGGAGTACACAAGTATGGTGACCAGAACTGTGTTCTGTCCAGGGAATTCATGCAAATTTCATGATTTATCCGTTCCGTGTATGAGAGGATGATTTGAGATACAACAAAATAAATAATGGATATTAAACAGACGTTTTTGTATCGTCACATGATATATATCGTCATACTGTACAGCCCTACTCACATATCAGTGCTATTGTTAAACGGTGTGGCTGAGAGCGTGTCCTCAGCTTAGATATACTTATCAGCATGAATCATTGTAGCTGGTTGTACTGTTATCTAACCAGCTATTTATACTAATCTGTATGAAATGCATCCAACCGATTACAGGAAACAAAGTTGCGTTCAATGTATTTAAATTGAATCTAAATTAAATACTTGGTACATTAAGGTAAGTCTTCATAAGCTTCATTGGAATTGTGCGAAATTAGTACAGTAGATCTACATAAATACGACGTAGAAATTTTCAGTCTCGGTACCTTCCTCAGTCCTTGGAGTGTTTTCCTCAACAGCACACACAAGGACAGCGTGGGGTACCTTGTCAGTACGAAAGACCATGCAAACAACATTTTCAGAAAATCCTACGCCAGTAGCTGTAGAAACTACTTGCTAGAGCTTAAAAGGCCGGTGTATCCCTAATGGTGTAGGAGAGACTTCTGAGCGAATTATTGGTATAACCCTTCCTACTCTACAAGAACTGTACTTATCCAGAGTGAGCAAAAAGGCTGGCAAA
>JAODJX010000109.1:3682921-3701472 GCA_026776945.1 Isichthys henryi | reverse complement strand
CTGTGGAGCTTATGTCACTGTGACAAATTCCTAGTATGTGGAAACATACATGGCAATAAAGCTGATTCTGATTCTGAGACTTTCATACTGGGGGGACAAAACTATAGCTTAATAATTTAAATACAAAGATCTAGTTATTGTGCGAACAAAGGAATCGGAGATAAGACACGTCCTTTTCGTTCCTACACTCCCGGCCAACCTTGCATAAACTGCCTGCCAATATATATTTTTTCACATTTATCTGAAAATAAATGGGGTCAAGCATTATTTGTTATCTACATCATACAAAACGAAGGGTCTAGAAGATTGTGGATTGTTTGGATTCATTGTTCGTTTGGCTGAACAATTATTTGCATTACAATAAACAAGCTTTTTAGGTATCTTGATGGTAGCCTGAAGCTAAGCTCACATACTCCACTGATTTTTATGGAAAATCTGGAATAGAATTGTCCGAAAACTGGTGGCGTGCTGCTAAAAGATGGACTAAAACATTTCAGGAACTCTCATAAAGAGTCATGCTGCCGTGTGTAATGTGGCTGCCGTCCAGCAGAGAGCAGCGCAAAGCCGTTCAGTCTTTCCTTTCCTTTTACTGGTTGCTAGGTTACGCAGTTACCAGTGGGTACTAGTGACGCTGTCTGAATATTACAGTTTGGTCAAATTTAATTTAAACATCCACCCATTTTCCCACTTATTCAATGTAAACTATCGGGGTTGCTACCCCGTCACATGGTAGTACACAGTTAGACAAGGGGAAATTTAAAGACAGCAGTCACAGTCTACCTTCTAACAGTGGTACAAAACGAAATACGAAAGCAAGGAAAACATTAAGCTTCATCCAAGGGCGGGAATCGAGCTCACCCCCGCAAGGATTCTCCCTCTTTACAAAATACGTAAGATCCGCCTTATGAAACCAACGATACACTCGAGCGTAAAATGTGCGTGATGCCTGCAAAAAGAAAACAGCTGCGTGAATAAATCAAAATCATGCAGGCATGACGATGAAAAGTGAGGTGACAGGATGCATTTTAGGGCAGAGTAGGAGTGCGAGCTGGAAGGGGCCTGAACGGACCTGACTCACCCCCCTGCACCACAACAGCCGTCGCACTACTCATGAAGTATCACTAGAATTGTGATTCAGAAAAGTCTCTCGGGATTATGTAGGCCAGGGGTGCCCACACTTTTTCAGATTGCGAGCTACTTATAAACGACCAAGTCAAAATGATATACCTACTATAAAAATGCAAAACATATATTTATTTAGGCCTATAGATACACCGAGTATTCTTTATTATTATTAATTTCCCTTTCGGATAAATAAAGCATTTTTTAATTGAACTGGGATTTTAGTTCCTTCACCTTTCTCTTTCTTAACTCGCCTTTCGTAGTTTTTATGAACAGTCCGAAAATGCTGCTCCACATTTCCCTTCGGATCAGCAACGGTAGACTGACAGATGAGGCAAACGCACTTCGAATATGACATTGTGGAAACAAAAACTCCTCCTTCCATTCCGTGTGGAAGTGGCAGGTTTTTGGCTTCTTACTTGATCCAGCTCCCCCATTCATTTTTATACCCTTTCTTAAGTTTAGTAGAAATAAATTGGAGGCTGACTAAGCGACTCGGCCGCTTGCTGCCGTTTGCGTCATCCATCCTGTTTTCTATACTTTGCGATCGACGTATGGGCAGCCCTGGCGTAGGGCTTTAATCGCGTCTGCTGGACCGAACTGATACGAACCGACGAGTTTTATTATTAGCCATATTGTTGTTGTTGTTATTAGTAATATAGGTAATACCCCTGCATCAAATTCTCTCCGTACGCTAAGCCCTGCACCTACTCCCCCCATTTAAAAAATACAACGCAGTACTCCTGACACGGAGATCCGCAGGCAATCCGGTCTATCATGTTTTGGGCGATTAAGACGGACAGCAAGGCAACACTGGAAGAAAAAATATACGATTGTGACTGATGTAGGAAGGATGCGTGTGTGTGTGAAGCCTGGCCATCTACACAATGTCACGTCAAGGAAACTTCACCTGCACCCAGGAAAAAGAAAACTTAAGGGAATGCATCTTACAATTATACAGACTAACAATGGGTTACAAACTTGAATAACCTGGAATTTACCGTGTGCCTTCAGCTAGTTTTTGTTCGTCAGAAGCGAACCTACGATCACGTATCTCTCTTGAATGGCCCTTTCTTGTGTTTGTAGACCCCATCTTTTGAGAGGTGATCAACTTACCGAGTATTTAACACCGAAAACTGATCCCCCAAGACACGAAACAATCCAGGGCTGACTAATGACTAAGTTTCATACTTCCCCCGAGACTCAGTTCTTCCCTCCACAAAGTACGTAATCGATTATACTGTAATGCTTTTCTTACAACCGCGTTATAGCAATTCGCACAGAAAAAAATTCTCCTTGCAGCCACCAAACACTATGTCCCGGTTTGCACGGATTTTACAGTAATTAGCTTAATTTTACTGTTGACACCTTTCCCCTCCTATCGTTTTCCCTGCAGTGACACTGCATGGCTATCAGAAATGTGTTTGCCAGGGTTTCACCAGTGGCTTAAGTAAATAA
The DNA here is from genome assembly GCA_026776945.1 of Isichthys henryi. Taxonomy (NCBI): domain Eukaryota; kingdom Metazoa; phylum Chordata; class Actinopteri; order Osteoglossiformes; family Mormyridae; genus Isichthys; species Isichthys henryi. The sequence goes on along the minus strand of JAODJX010000109.1, from coordinate 3,698,892 downwards.
TGGATTTCAAAGAACCACTTAACATGAAGCTGTTGGGCAGGAAAAATTAAATTGTTTTAATTGGTTAAACTAACTAAATCGTTCGCACCGCTTTTTGCTGACCGTGTTCACCCTGGATCGCACCACAGGGGGGCGCCTTTTCTCCTAGACGAAATCGCATCCTTTCTACCCTTCCGACACCTGAATTACAATTCCAGTCGTCTTGCTAACGCCTCTGCCCATTAGTGTTTAAAATGCGCCTCTCCGTTAACTCATTATCACCTACGGTTTCAGTATTAACTTTACGCTCTTCATTCATAAGTACAACTGATACAACAACAGATACCAACTCCTAAGAATAAAATGCGCATGAGACCTCTGTTATTTATTACTAGAGATGATAATTCTTTGTTATGACACCTACCTCAGTACTTCCATAAGCCACCACCATCTCTTCTCCACCAAATGTGGTCTGATATAAAAATCAACTTGCGTAGACACTTACGCGTCCCATGAAGCCAGTGGATGGACAGAGATAAAATACCCGATAACACAATTCCCACAATAACGGCCCAAATACTCTCTGAAATGTCTTGAATGATTAATTCTTTAGCTAAAACTCGTAATTCATAGTTATACTGCCAGTGGGATCATATAAATAAACTTGGTTATTTGTAATTAATTCTATTATTTCTATAACGAATTCAAAAGTATCCTTAATTAAAAAAATATTTATTTACCAAGATCATACAAATGGACTTAAAGTAATTAAAAAAAAGAAACAAAATGTGAAGCAAGATCAAGTAGTTAATGATGAAAATATGAGAACGCAGGCTGAAGTTTCCATCTTGCGTTTCCTTATTCTGGTACAATTTAAACAGTCCTTTGAGCCACAAGCAAACACTTCAATTCCACATTAAGTTGCCCTTTAAAAATGCATTGAATTACTGAGAGCTGTTTTCTGCACCAGTTAAGAGTAGACAAAGGGATACAAATCAAAAATCCACATGTCAGAGTGAGACCGAGAGGGATCCTGTCACGTCACATCTCCCCACACTGGGCAATTACAATGGGGAGCTTGGGTTTGTTGTTTGGGCCAGTGGGCACATTCTGCAAGGGAAACAGGTTACAAGGAGTGAAGGCATGAAAGCGCTGCGCCACTGACTCCGCCTCTCTCACGCAAACAGGAACAGGTGCCGGAAGCATACGACGTCTTTACATTGTATCAGATAACAAAACGACAAAAAAATATTTCGGAATTTAATCTGAAACCTACACCATTCAAACATATCTTATTCCTCAGAGAAACATTACATTACATCTACTTCCTTAGCCAAAATGATGTTGAAAAATTGTAATTAGCTGTGATTGTCATGAAAATATGCGCAGCTATCATTAGTGTTTATATATAAAAAACACAAAGTCCCTTACCTCTATTTTTCTCATGACCAGCAAGCCATCAACAACTTTCCCTGAAAAACAGTAGAATTACATGAAACGCAGAACAGTAAACTGCATCTCTCTCTGTTTGCCAGAACACGCTGGCAACAATCCACGCCACTTTCAGACAGAGATGGCATAACAACTCGGGTTTCACTCACCGAAAACCACATGCTTCCCATCCAGCCAGTCGCATTTAGTACATGTGATGAAGAACTGACAGCCGTTGGTCCCTGGGCCACTGTTTGCCTGGTGAAGCACATTATCAATAAGATCTCTTTGAAGGTAACTAATATTTATCATTCTTTTTCTCAGCACAATTACTGTGGCCTCAAAACACACACGACAACTGCTGGTGTAACTTAGAAAAATGCATATTCTGAAAACCAGTTTTACAGATGATCAGTGCTGCTTCACTGCGCTCCTTTGTAAAAAAAATGGAGAAGTCCGATTGCTTGAGAAGAGCATCTTTTAAACACTGTTCACCTGAATGCTGCTAAAAGTCAGCGTGTCCTTACCATTGAGAGAAGGCCTGGTGCAGAGTGCTTCATTTTGAAGTTCTCATCCGCAAATGGACCCCTGTAAACGCTACAGATCCCGGTCCCATCACCCTGAAGGAAACAAGCCTGTGTGTCACTCCACAGCATCTTACCTCAGTATGGGCACTGATTCGTCGCGATCTGCTATGATGAGGGTAATATCCCTAAACTTCAGAATGAAAGAGGGGGTAAGGGGCGCACGCTGATTACACCGTACCCACCACATGAAAAACCACCTCAGGGATGAGAACCCGAGTGCAGCCATGTGGCAGGTGATACCTCAGCACCACACTAGTCCAAATGGACCAGTGTGAGGTTTTTCCGGTGGCTGGAGTGCTAATCCTACCACCAATCCCCAAATTTTCCCTGCAAGTTGGAGGACCTCCTTATAGGGCTGGATGTAAAAAGGTTATCTACAATTATTCTCCGAAAACTCCAAAGCAGAGTTTACACATACTTTCAACTGGAAATTAGTACAAAACCTCACACATTAATACATACGTAATTTTGATGCAGATGGCTTAGGGAATATTCTAACCATAGTATTGCTAATATTGCTAATGCTTATTCTCCAGCAGATTTTGGTGGCAATAGCTGTTCCAAAACACACCTTAGACCAGTTTCTCTCAAACCAGGCCTCCAGCTAGGAGGGAGTAAAAATGTGAACCATCTAAGGGATCCCTTCCTCTATTCTTTCGTCTTTGACCGCTGATCTGTTGCGACCTACCAGAAATGCCTAATCAATTATCTTACACATGCATGGACGTTGCGCATGGATGTGCAAGGTTTCCGTTAGACATCACAATCTGGGCTACGTGCGCAATGACCGCAGGCATCCACAGCCAACCCTTGAAGTCTGCAACTGAAAGCAAATACGGAAAAATGAAGTATGAATGGGCCTTTAGGAAAGTAGTAAGGTAGGAATGTAGTCTAACAACTGCGGCAGATCACAGATGGGCCAAAATCAGACCAGCTGATCCTGTTTCCAAGTAATGAAATTAGACCAGAACAACCAAAGGTGTCCAGGATCAGAGGGTTTGATCAGGACAAAGGGTCTGACAAGCACTGGTTTTGCACTGAGCTCAGCCCTCAGCCTAGAACTGTCATTATTGGGGAGGTTACCATCTGAAACACAGGGGGAGGAGTCATAATCACACACTGCTTCCCTTAGGCAACGGTATAAAATACGATTGAGGAAACAATAAAACTGATTCTTGGTACCCGGCAATCAGTCACGTTGTTGGCAAGAAGCATGTTGAATGAGAAAGACCAGAAATCCTAAAGGAAGATTTCACAGAATCTTTTAGCAAAAGCTAAAAATTCAGGCTTTCATCAGCAGACCATTACTAACTCAGACCAGTAACATGTTCTCTCGTCTGCTCAACACACAGGCTTAGAAAACCTTCAAGCTAAAGAGTTTTAAAATTCATACGCAATTTTAATCTCTTCTGGAGGCATGGAGGTAGAATCTTGACCGATTCTGACGGCCAGTGCTACTCGCCACCCATGCGTTCCCCGTAGTGACCCACCAAGCACAGCCATCTACACACGTTCCAGTGACACTGGGAGCCTTCAATCAGCTCTCCCCTGTGCATCATCCCACAGACAGAGTGTCACATACTGCTGCTACTGTGTGAAGTACCCAAGGTTACTCTGATAAGGACAGTGAGGATGATATGACCCACTGTGACATCACAGCTGCAACATTCACAACACAAGGATGCGATGGAGGCGCAATTTCAACGTCAAGAAAGAGATAAGTCATGACCTCAGCTGGAGTTTTTTCCCAGCCTTAGTCCACCCTCTTCTGTCTCCTCTCCAGAGGTTTTCTGAGAGGATGGAGGGACTAACGTCTCCTTGGACCAAATTTTCCATGTCCATTAGACAGCCCACAAATTTCACCCAAAAAATGCTGGCATCACCGCCCCGCAGACTCTGTCCTTCGGCACTGTTCCACTGTCCTCATCTTCCCCCACAAACATGACTCTACTTCCACTACCAGGGCGGCAGCAAAAACCACGTCATCTCCATTGCCAATACAAAACACACCACATCCAGCTAGCACCACTGATAGTACTTATCGATATCTGCAGGGTACCTGCTACGAGAGCAATGGCGCTCATCGCCGTCTTAAGAACAAGCTGGTACCCAGTGCAGTTCCAGTTTTAATGGGTAACAGGTCTTGAAAATTGGTAAAAACAAGTGACCCAAAGGTCACCCCAAAAACCATCACACACACTTGCACTTTACGGATAAGATTGGCCACCCCTGCATTTGGATGAGGCAAAATATCCTCCAACTGAACAAAGGCAATACAGAGGTGACTTTCTGGAAGCAAAGAGAGAAGAAAAACAAACTGGAACTCACCATGAATCTAAAACCCTAAAGATTATTGGTGTCCCACTGGACACAGATCTGAGTTTTGATAACCAAATCAAATTTGCAACTTGCAAACCTGCCACCATGTTAACAAAACTAAAATCAGAGGATTATCCAAAAAAGACCTAGAAAATGTATTCATGCATTGGCAGTAGGCTGCATATTGTATTTTCTCTGTGAAGTACCATGTATTGCCTTCTGCATGAAATGTACTGTATAAATAAATTTACCTACATGGATGGTGATTGTTAAATAGGGGAAGCGCACAGTCATCAGCTGGCAGTCTGAACCAAAAAAGGTCTTTTTCTTATTTAGCCGTAAATTTTACTCCTCTCTTTTTGTAAGAAAGGATCTATTATCCTACACCAGCAAACCAGTATAAGCTCTTGCTAAAGCGCCATGATTTCGAACAAACGGTTTTGTTAGCGAGCGAAACTACTAAACTAACTAAACTAATCTGAAACTACTAAAACTAAAAATCACTGAAAATGTAACAAATGATCCAACTCAAAAACTTGATAACTTTATCATATTTATAAATGCTAATGATGAAAGAAGACATATGAAACCACAAACTGTCACTCTGGGTTGCAAACAAAGAGAGTATGTCTTTGTATATGACAGAATGAATGAATGCCAGGGGCAAACACCTCCAGTCACATGGAAAACTTGTCAGTCGTGTTAATGGTTGCTTATCCTGTCTTGTCAGGATGTTTCCCCAACACCATGCAGAGAAGCCTGACTTCCAGGTGAATCTAAAATATATGACTGCAGGTCTATCTGTTCAATCAACGTTGCCTAGGCAAAAACTATGTATGAAGCTCTCAGACTCCCAGTGAAGCACGGCGTAATCAGAGCATATTCGCCAATAAGCTTTCGTCTATTCTCCATTTAGACAAAGCGTACAAGGGTCTCCCATAGACTGCCAGTGAAGCACGGCGTCTGGGTGGGCTACGAAAACATGTAATCGGATCGTATTGACCGATAAGCTTTCATCTAATCCCCATTTAGACAAAGTGTGCAAGAATCTTACACAGGCTTCCAGTGAAGAACTGCATCAATGGGCATTTATGGGCTGTATTTAGCATGGTTTCAAAGGGAAAATTAACACACGTTGTTCAAAGTAGCTTCGTAGCCTCAATCAGTGCTGTGGTTCTATTAAAAGATAAATTAGTCAATATATCAATGGAAAAGTGTAATTAAATTCTTGGCAGTTTTAAGGGGATGCTGTGCTTTGTGTAGTCATACAGCATTTGTTTGTGCTACATAAATACCTGCTGTTATCGGGACATCTTACTGAAGTTGCCAGTTGAACTTGGAACCAGACAGTTTTCCCCGTATGTGTTCAGCCTGTGGGTTGTTTCCTTTTTTGCATCTTCTCCATTACCTTTTGGCTTATTCTGCTTACATGGTATTTTTGTGTCATTGTGTATATATGAAAAGCTTTGGGGGCAAATATTTTGAGAAGGGAAATTCACAAAAAAAAAGGAACAGAACTGAATATTAATATCCTGGATATAAGCCATTTTAGATGGGTGGATGGAAAAAATGTCAATAGCCAGACACTTGTGAATGTGAACTAAATGCATGAGAATACATCGGTACTCCAGGTTCCATTCCAACTCCAAGTCTGGACAGGGAACATACTCACATTGACAAAGTCTCCTCCTTGGATCATAAAGTCCTTTATAACCCTGAGAAAGGTGAAGCGAAATCTCAAGTTTATTATCTACACTCAACACTGCATACTCCACACTGACAAATCCATCAGACATTGCCTTTGTGATGATATTTCACAGTTAGCTTAGAATTCCACTTAATTCCATAAAGACGAAGTAAAACAAAAGCTTTTGGGTGACATTTAAAATTGTACTTTCACAAAAGACTAATCTTTTAAGTAAGCATTATGCAAACTGGTTAATATGGAGTGGATTTCATGCCACCCTGAAATGCAAACACGCGACTATGGCATGCGGGAGAAAGCATTTAAGGGCATGTAATGGTGGCAGGATTCCAGCACGTGCTTTTTGAAAAGGAATTTGAACCAATGCAGCAAAGCCAAGATGGCTGTCGCTTTTCCTTGTGATGTGGTACAGTTTCATATTTAAATCGCATGTAATGTAAACCCTTATAATTGTTTTTTGGGATGGATGAACAAGATGTCAATCAATGAAATGACGTTTTGCTTTTCATTGTGTCACGTTCTTTTCATGACAATCACTGATAAGCCACGCGCCTTGTGCACTGCATATCCGCATGGCACGGTTTCCGCGTGCCGTAAAACGATACGTCGCATCCATTGATTTCTCAGTCACGTTTGCATTTCAAGTTTGCATGAAATCCGCTCCATAGGTTAAGACAGTGAGTGCCAATCATAAACGTAAAACTTTTCGACTGAATGACAAAAGTAAACCATTCACAGACCATTAAAAACAAAGCTAGCAGGGGCTGCCCAGAATACTTTGCAAACATGACTGTCTTACAGGACCTACTGAAAGGCGACGTTAGTCTCTTGGTCCCAATCTTCTTGGTCAAACTCCAGTTCTGGGAGCGCAGGAGTCCCGTGTAGCTTAGTTTTTTCCATGTACCACCACGAATGATTCATCTCAAGAGCCGTATGCTAATTAGCACATGGAGTTGAATCAGGTGTGTTAAATGAAAGGAAACAAAAAAAAGTGCAGGGCTCCGGCCCCCCAGGACTGGAGTTTGAGTTTATTAGGTTCTCTCTAAGTTTCCACAATTTTACTAAACACTTGAGGAAAAAAAAACAGACAGACAGAGACAGACAGAGACAGACAGACAGACAGAGAAAGACAGACAGAGAGACAGACGTTAAGCTGTACATTTTCTCAAACTTCTACCTGTGGAATGTGCAGCCTTTGTATCCAATGGGGACACCATCCTTCCTGGGGGGGACGGGGGAGGGAACAAGAATGATCAGCTGACAGGTGTGTGCAGAGCTTATTTCTATATGCAGATTGTAGTCGTGATGAAACTAAAAATTACCTGCACTCCAAGACAGACAAAGTAAACCAATTTTTCATATTCTTTTTTTAAGTTTAGTGATCAGTGGTCATTGTTGACACAACACAACATACAAAAAATGTGTCCTCTGCATTTAACCCATATATGACATTGCAGGAGGGTTAGGGTTAGGGTTAGTTAATTCAGCACCCGGGGAGCAGTGCTGGTGGGCGGTACCTTGCTCAGGGTACCTCAGTGGTGCCTAGCGGTTCGGGAATTCGAACCAACAATCTTCCAATTACAAGTGCGCTTCCCTAACTATTAAGACACTACATATCTCAGCTCTATATGAAAACCAGATCAGCAAACTTCCTGTAACACAACAGAACCGGACACTTTACCTGCAGGCTGGTTCTCTCTCTGTTTGGACTGGTAACTCACCTGAATTCGCCAGTGCAGAACTGTCTGTAAAATATCAAGACGACAATTTTCAGAAATATTCCGGAAAAAACACTATGAACTGGTGAAAAAAGAGATTCCTTTTAAAAATATCCACCAAATATCTGCATATTTCATGTACCATTAAGCAACAGAAAGGTGAGATGTTAATTTGAGCAGAATATTTGTCTATGAGGTGTTTGCCCTTACCGGAAATTCTCTGCGGTTTTAGGAACAATGTCTGCAAACAGCTCTATCTTCATTCGTCCCACCTCCTGTAGAACAAAATCAATCAACCCAATGAAAAGATGACTGAAGACCTACAGATGTTACCGTGCAGCTGTAGAACAGCAGAGGATGGCAAATGGCTCAGCAGCAAACACTTCAGAGTAAAAAAGTTACGAGAAAAACTCTGGTCCTAGTTACATTAGTGGTGACCTCCTGACATGACTCCAGTGAGCACGGGAATCCGTAACAGAGAGGGGCGTGGGGAACTTCCCCTGTATTCGCTTCTTTGATATCAATTTGGGGTATCTGACACCTGTTACTTTATCGTTACGGAAGACTGAGTGGGAATGAAAATTTATTATCTATCTTGTGTTATTTTTACTTTATGTTTATCATATGTGAAGGAGTGGGGGGGGTCACACACTGGGAGAGATTCACTTCCCACAATAAACCTGCTAAGCTCATGTCAGTCACATACACAGTTAGACTGTGTGCAGTGCAGTTAGGCTGAGTCACATACACAGTTAGACCGTGTGCAGTGGAGTTAGGCAGTTGTTACGTTGTTGAGTAAAGCACAGGAGATAGGCAAACTGCTGAGGACTTAATTTAGCAACTATTAAACATAGTTATAACTGGCACTGAAAAATAACTAGCCTAATAAGTGTTTGCTTACCTCCATAGACAGAGGGAACATGCCACGGCTATACAATATTTAAAAAAAAAACAAAAAACATGCACAACAGTGGTCTGATGTCTGTATTTTTTTAAGTAGTACCCTGTCACATTGCTCCCAGGTCAAATCTTTTGAGCCACTGGAAACATCACACGTTTCAATAGAAGCCGTAAGTTTGTAATATGCAACTTGCCTCACTTGTATAGTGGATGATATCCATCCATCCATTTTCCAACCCGCTTATCCGTCTGGGTCGCGTGGGGGGGCGGAGCCTATCCCTTAAGCTACAGGCACGAGGCGGTAAACAACCCAGGATGGTAGGCCAGCCCATCGCAGCGGATAATTATAATAAATGTAAAATTTCCACGGTCATTTTTCATCCACTCCAGGCAGAGTCCTTTGTGCCAGGTGCTCAGCAGCGAGAAGGAACGTCGTCCAGCCATCCTGCTTCACGTGTTTCATGATATGGGCAGGCAGGGTTTGATTCGGATTTTCTGTCATTTTGCCAGATGGAAAGGTGTCGGGCTACTTTCGACCTGCTACCTTCCCGACCCGTCATGCTGGCCTCAGGAAAAGACCCAGACCAGAGCTGATCTCAGAGGCTTCACTCCACAACACTGTCATAACGCATCAGCGTAACCTGCAGCACTAAGAAAGGCTCACAAGGACTGCAACCAGGAGAAAACTGCAAAAAAGAGTAACTGCTGTCACCATCTGACCTATTTTACTCGCGAAATTAAGGGGAACTGAAAACGGGCTGTATCCAATCTCCACAATATATGGAAGGGAACTACGTCCAGGTGAAAGACGTACATGTCGAGGTTTGTGTGGTGCTTAAGTACTTTCTGTGCGGCCCCCCAGCCAGCGTGACGGTGCTTCCCGTGCCGGCCTGCTGCCAAGATCCGACCTTTATTCCGTTTTTTCGTGCAACATGAAAGGCTCAATAACAATGTATATAGGCCTATTCAGAAATGTGTGCTGCTTGGGCTGGGGGGTGGTGGTGCTGGGAGAGGCCTTTGTGTACTTCTCTGGGGAGTGGTGTGTGTGGGGCGGGGGGGGTGTTTAAGCATGCCTGTAATTGGGCCAGTATCACTGTAATGTGGGCCCCCACCCTGCCTCAGCGCTGGGGAGAGCTGAACAACGAGGCGTACAAACGCCGGGCTGTCGCCGGATGGCATGGAGAGGGGGTAGGGGGGTAGGGGGTGGGGGGTAGTGGGACTCAGTGAAAAGAACCGTTTGTCTCACGGTATCAATGAGGCGAACAGAGTGACAGCGGCGAGAAAGAACGACACAGTCGATTTCCTCTTCAGTCTGAAGCTAAAGCCTCAGACTGGGGCAGCGAGGGAAGTGGCAAAGCCGCAGGACATGCGAGCCTCGCTTCGGACCAGGGACATGCACTGACGCCTGCAGGAAACGCATGCAACAGGTAAGAACTCTACCTGCAGCAGAATGGCTGGTGTCTGATATCAGCCAGGTGAGCTTCTTCAGCTCTTCAGTCTCTCACGGTGGGGTTTCGAGGTGAACTTATTCAAAAGATTGATCATTTTATTGACTGGGTGCAGGAAATTGCAGTTTTGTTTTTTTTTTACACTGCAACAGCTCAAATAAATGGCAACTTGATATGAAATGCAGCCTGGGAAGGATGGCTATGGTGCAGAGGAAAGCCCTGCTTCTTCATTGGCATTCTTCACGTAGGCAGTGATGGACAACCTGTAGGCGCTGCTCTACAAACCAGGGTCAGAAAGACCAACAGGCCCCTTCACTGGTGCAGCTAACCGACGTCAGGACTCACTAATCTGATGATGTTAGTCTCCTTTGCAAATACAGACCCTTTGTTTCGACTCTCCATTCACATTGAGTCAGTTATTTACATCTCATTTCATCTCGTCAGTGTGATAGACAACAAATAGTTTAATGGAAATTTTCATCCATTTTGTTATAGAGCTCATTTACTTTCATGTTATACACACACACACACACACACACACACACACAAAGACTGTTACCAAAAAATGCCATATTATTGTAGTTCATGCTTAGTTCTTACATTCATTACGTCATGCCAATAGTAAATATTTAATTACTTAAGCATTGCAAACAGTAACGAACACATCTAGTGCCTTCACTGAAACAACCATAACACTGGATTTCTCTTATATAAAACCTGGATGATCCAAACTTCATTGTACCAGATGAACCCCCAAACTGCCAAGCTGGACAGCCTGCTGGACCCACATGTGATGCGGCGATGAATACTGTCCCAAGGACTGTGCTTTGATTCCCGTTTGACTATCATCACTGAATACGTCTAGCAATTTATCATCTGAGAACAGTCCTCATGGATTTAGATGATGTTAGATCTTAGAACTAATCCCGTTTCAGTTAGATGACCATGCAGAGCTAAGTCGGTCACTAGCACCTAAGGCCAGACAATCATTTGAACGCCCACTGTTCAGTCTCACCCAGTGACCGCAAAGTCAACTTTCAGAGACGATCAACGACGAAAACATTTCATAAGTTCACTCCTTAACAGGAGATACTATTGAAATACATCATGCAATGAGATCACCGTCAGCTGGAGTCTTGGGAACTGTGGCAGGCTGCACAAGTGGAGACAAACGAATAGAACGAGAATTCCATCTGGATTGTTGGCACCCGGCTTTTACCCTCTGCCATCTCCCTCTGTACTTACGCTCTGATTCAGCCTACACTGACAGTGAATCAGTCTGAAAGAAGTGCTTAACAACCCAAATTGGCAAGTGAATCCGAAACACGTACACAGGCGCGCCCTTATCCGCGTGAGCGCAAATAAACACGAGGCATATATACTATATGTACACAAAGAAAGTATACTGGGTGATTATGTATAGCAACAAATGGCTATTCATCACTTAAGTAACTTGTTCAAAAATGTGGTAGGTTAAAAGTTAACATGCCAAGAGGTTTTCTGTCATAAACCTTACTTGTTTCGACTGGACAAAAGACGCAGATGTACTAAAGGAGGATTGGTTGACCAAATTCTACTTGAAGGCACTATACCAGAATACACAGTGCCAGAGGAGGATCTCAACGAAAGTCAGCTAATATTTTCAATCAAGTTATTTGATCACCTGTGTCTTTCACAGAACGTGTCATGCATATTTTGACAGACGGCCAAAACATACACACAAGCGCCAATGGATTCCCCCTCCTTACAAAACTCCCACCTACAGTCGCTGCTCCGCCCCTGCAAACCAGATCTTTCATGCAGAATTAAAGCGAAAATCCCCTGTAAGCTTAAACAAGCTAATCATGTTAGGTGGTGTGAAAGTCAAAGGTCGAGAGGAGAAAAGCCTCACTTCCATCTCACAATTCACCATTGATATAGGAGTCAATGATTGCCAGGACAACCTCGGACTCTTTGGGCTGGACGTCGCTTCCAGCTTTCACAAGCAAACAACCCCATCCGCTTTTTAAAATCAGAAACCTTCATCTGAAATTCCAAATACCTTGAAGTCCTGAACTTTCACCTCAATTTCAACCAGCTTTATGATTTAAAGTTTACACAAACAAACACTTTTGTTTACGTATTTAGACAATTTTGCCAAAGTGACAAGTGAGGAAAACTTGGGCTCAAGTTTGGGTTCCCGACAGACACCTGGAGTCGAACCTATGATAAGGGCACACACCCCTCAGCCACTGACCAGCACACACCCCTCAGCCACTGACCTGCACACATCCCCTACACTTAGCACAAGTCTTGTTCTGGAACTTTCTATTATAATATTAACCCAGATGGTGTATTCTGACAGCAAGAACGCCTGTTCTTCTCCAGTGTTTCTAAAACTGCTGTACTACAGAAACGCACAACTATGGAAAATCTGTTGAAGGTAATGTTTTTAAATGACAAGGAAAAGCTTAGTAAAACTGGGCAGGTCACAAAAACAGGATTAAGGTAGATTACAGCGAGACAAATCTAAAATGAGTCAGATACCCAATCCTATTTTGCAGTACCAGTTTTACAACGGACTATAATCACCTACATTTTTCTTTGATAAAATGATTCATAACATTCGTGTTAATGCATATTGTGAAAAGATCTCATCAATAGCAAAAAAAAACGCAGTGCTGATGTGGCGCCCTAGCCGAGCATCACCGCAGACGCCCCCACTTGAAGCAAAGTTAAATTGGCTGGTAAGCCGGCGCGCCCCTCCGCCCTATATGATTGACAAGACCTAGATCAGAGAAGTAGACGGGAATATTCAGTAATATGGCTGGAGGCGCCTCCCAGAGCCGCGGGGGAGAGGGAGGCGGAGCGCCAGTGTATCCCGGTGTAGAGAGTCTGGGGCGGGACTCGCACACGCCCCCAGCGCCGGCGACAAAAAGCGAGTCTGCGCGGGGCTCCGCTCACACAAGGCGCGCAGGTGGGCAGCCGGCACCGGCAGGTAAGTGACCGCTCCGGGTTCCCGAGCCCCCCCCCGCTTTGGGCGGCGGTCCCTTCGCATTCAGCTGCACCCTGCGCCCCAAAACATTTAACTTCGCTTTCCAGGCATTTTATCTTTAGCTATCATCTGCGATTCTGCTGGTTACAATGCCGAAGGCCACTCCTTTCCTGGTAGGAGTCATGGGGGGGGGGGCGTTTTCTGCTATGACGACCGTGAAAATCAATCTAGTGCATCTGGCAAATAAATAATTCAAGGAGTAATAAATGCAGAGACGTTTCGGGAAATCGGTTACTACGAAAAGTAAGTGGCCGCACTGAGCCGGTTATTATGGGTTACAGAGGCGCCGTCAATCGCAACAACCTACATTCTGTGCGTCTCAAGACAGCATATTAAATGTTCATTAAATGTTAATCCAGGCTAAGTCAGGCAGTGGGTGTGTGAACTGAATTCATCTGCTATAAGTTAGCTTAAACTCAAGTTACGCAAATAAGAAGACAAATTTGGTGAGTTTTTTTGCATAACTAAAACGAGTTTTGTGACGTGGTTAAGTGAAATTGGCAGGGAAACGCTGGAGGTCCTTCCGCATTGTGTATGGGCCGCTTCATGAAAGGCTCTGAAACAAATTTCAAACAAGCCACGCTGCCACCTCACGCTAACCAGCGCATAATTATTAGCTCAAATAGAAATGAAAAAATTAATTGGAAGTCCATTGAACTTTCCTTTTCAGTTAAAATATAAATATTGTAGCAGGGATGCATCTTGACTGTAACTGGCTTCCTGTACAGGTGGAGACCGAAGGTGGTGTTGTTGATGGGATGATCAGTACATAAGGCGATCACCGCACAGCTGATGGTAACCAGGAAAGGCTGCAGGTCACAGGATGATGGCGATTATGGTCACATGGTTAGAGGATGCCAGCTGTGTCCAGGACAACACCCTACACTACCTGTTCCTCCTGCTTTTCAAGGTGGGCCTCAATGTCCTCATCCTGGCCTCCTGCTTTCGGAGCCTAAGGGGCTCCTTCATGGGGATCAGTGGCGCCTCCCTGTGTCTGGCTGACGTACTGCTGCTATGCAGCATCACCTACGTGTGGCTCTGTGGCCACGACGCCGAAAGCGCCGGGTCTGTTTCCATGTGCTTCTTGCTGGCTCACGCCTCTGCTATCTACGCCTTGCTGCCGCTCCCTGTCTTGCTGCTGGGACTCCTGGACCATGTGCTCCATCTGTGGCTGGGCTCCCAGCGCACACAGACCTTGAGACTGCCCACCTGCTGCGTGCTGGTGCTGCTCGTTTGGCTTCTGGCCGCCCTCTACTCCTACTGGCACACGGACACGGCGGTGGTGGAGGTGATGGACGAGGGGCGCCTCGTGGCTCTGCTCTGTGCCGTGCGCGGCTCCTCCGTGGTGCTCTCCTTCTGCATGGCGTTCTCCGTGGCCGTCGTCTGCGTCCTGCTGCTGTCCTGCCACAGGGCATCGCTGTGGACTGGCCACTTGGCTACTGTCCAGCCGGAAGATGGGAAGCAGCCAATCGATGACGAGGGCGAGGTGTCGGTAACGCCCGGGCTGGCAGTGCAGCCGGCCCGCCCCCTCTTCCTCAACCTCGCCCTGGGCTTCACCCTGAACTGGACCCCCTTTCTGATCATCAACATCGCCTGCGCGCTGCTTGGCTTTGCCACGCCTTCTTACATAATGGTCAACTTGCTCTGGCTCCTCTGTGCCAACAGCGTCATGGTGACGACCGTCTTCTGGTACAAAGGCGGCCAGCTGGGTTATGGCGCCGAGCTCCCGGACGACACGTGCATGTGGACGCTGAACTGGCACACACAGCCGGGACTAGACTGGCAAGGCACTGTGCCCAAGCACATCTACACTGTGTCTGGCAAAGAGATGACAGACCCCCTGCTGGTATGACTCAAACACTGCACCCCTCAGGAATGTCCTTGGTGTCTAAGGGAATCCGCCAATTCTCTCACGCTAAAAATGGCATATATGCAAATATACAGTCAAACATACTTGAATTTTTTATTTTTTTTTGGTATTTGAAGAAAATAAAGCATACACTAAGTTTTCATGAATGTGATGGTCATTATGTTCCCAGCAAGGAACTAGAAATGACTGGCCATTAAAAAAATACTGAATTAGCACTACTGAAGGTAATAAGGATGTGATGTAGTAGATAGGGAGAACTTATCATGTAAATATTTAACACCGATTTGCTTTACGAAGATTAATTTTTGCAAAAGTGAACTGGTAAACCGTTTAATATTTAAAGCTGAGGACAGTGACAGCGCTAACTGAATATGCAGAGACTACATTGTAAAGTTCTGACAGTTCCTGACAGTTTCCATTGCTTATTTTAAAATGTACAGGTGTCTGTTGAGATGTTACAGAAACACAAGTCTTGTTTCCCCTTTTAAAATCAACTTAAAGCTCGTGAATCTGGGAGATGTACCTTTCTGTGCTGTTTTGTGTGAATTTCTGCAAAAAAAAAAAAAAAAACATTACGATCCTTCATTTGCAATTGAGCTACCAAATGCAGAAAGATTGTCACCTGAGTGTGTTACTGTGACTAAAAGGTGGGATCCTTTTCAGAGGAGTGTGATAGGATCGGCCACAAGGAACATCAGCATACATCCGGCATACATCCGGCATTTCCCCATTTTTGCCAGGACGCATGACCACATGCTTAAATCTTTCTGCACGGCTGGGCTCGCAAGATAAAGCAGTACAAGGAGGAGCCCCTTTCCATCCAAATACATAAGAAAAGCACACGGTACAAGGAAAATAATTCTATATATCCATCCATTTTCCAAACCGCTTATCCTAGTATGAGGTCGTGGGGGGTCCGGAGCCTATCCCGGAAGCAATGGGCACGAGGCAGGGAACAACCCAGGATGGGGGGCCAGCCC
>JAODJX010000109.1:3658728-3682064 GCA_026776945.1 Isichthys henryi | reverse complement strand
ATTGCTCATAATCCTAATATCACTGTATAACAATCTGCTTTCCTCAGCAGCTACATTAGGTGTTCTGTAACAAACACTGACAATTAGGCTGTTTGAGTTTTTACAAACCTTTGTAAAACCTTTACAAAGGTTCAAAGTCATTTGGCTTTGTTTTCTAGAGCCCTGTGCTATTGAACCGCTCTCCGAGCCACTGACCGCTCTCCTCACGGGTAGAGTTCTTACACAAACAAGGCATGCGGCAAGTTTACCCAAGCTGGGTGTTACCATGACCTCAGCCGACAAAAGACTCGGTATCACACTTAGAGTAGAATGGTTTGTACGTGGAAACGAGAGGGAAGTACACAGTGCAAGTACGACAGCACCAGTCATTTACAGCCCATTAGAACTATCAGATCAAACTAAAATATGAAACCACCTGCATGCATGAAAACAAACGTTTAAGAAATTTCACATAAGCAGGTTAATTCTTTGCAAAACAAGCTACATGCCCCATACCACCATTGATGACTAGGCTGATATGCTAGTTCCTTAACATTATTATAGCACCACAGCTGTCATGCAAACCCATCTCCATCTCTTGTACTGTCAGAAAAATAGGGTAGCAGTTTGTACCTTTGCTTATCACTGGGACTATACCCTCAAGGGTCTGCCAACTCTACCCTTAGCTGTAGGTACCTTTTAAGGCAAAGAAATGGAATGGAAACGTCCCCAAGGTACAAACATTAATGTACCCCCAATGGTACAAAAATATACCTCATTGCTTCAGTGACAAGCAAAGGAACAAATTGGTACACTTTCTCTGACAGTGTGGCGCTAGAAATGTAACGTTTCATCGTTTTCTAACGTGACGGGCCACTTGAAACTAGCCAACACCCTCTACTGGACATTCTCAGAAATAACAACGGGGTGTTTCTCTGGCTCCCTCAAGCGTTCATTTCTGGATGGTACATCAAAAGAAATTCATCCTTAAGACGTTTCTTATGGTACAGACCGTGGTTGTTACCCAAGGCTGTTCTTAACGGGATGACCTCCAATGAGGGTGAGGCAGCATACAGGGAGGAAGTCCTGAACTTCACTGGGTGATGTAGAGAAAACAGCCTCATCATTAACATAAATCCAGAGAACTGACCCTTCAGGAAGAACAGAGCACAGTGCACTTCATATACACAGAGAGAAGGTAGAAATAGTGTCGAGTTTCAAGACTATTGGGGTTCAGAGAACCTTACTTGGTCACTAAACACCGTTCAACCTACTGAAAAAAGTCCAATCGTGTCTCCTTTTTTCTCAGAAGCTGAGAAAGTCCAACTACCTCGGAAGTTTCTGGATAATTTTAAAATCTGATTCCGACCCCGCAACTGACTCGTGAAGCGTGTTCATTCGGTCATACATCATGAATCCTTTTAAGATACTAGAGGTAATAGATTATGAGTAATTACAAAACTTTCGAGTTGAAGAGCATCTTTCAGCAGACTAAACTGAAAACTGTATTGTAACCTCAAACCAAAAGATCTCCGTTTGTGGCATTCTATGCCTAACCGGTCTCACGCTTCAAATCCTTAACAATGGGGCCATTTCCCATTCAGTTTTATATCAACAGAAGAAACATTTTATCGACTTAGAACGTTTATTTTGTATTATGTATTGTACTAGCGCCAATAAATGTTTTCTAACGAAGAATTCTTCACTCTGGTTTACATGCTGTTCGCATTAAAGCCACACACAACACGAATAGATGGTTTCCTTCTTATTATTTTATATTCATTTTAAATTTAAAATACTATACCAGCCAGTTAGCGGGAATGGCGGCCACCATGACTTATGAATGAACTACACAAACCTCTCATGAAAAAAGCATCTATTTACATAAAAAGGAATCAATATGATCGAAAGAACACATTTAGCAAATTAAAGCAATCAGGCAAATTTAGGATTCTTTGATTCTTGTGACTGACAATTTAATGTAACGTGGCTACCGTAGTACACTTTAATTTTATCTTACCTGACCACCAATAGTTATATCAAAAAACACTATGGGGTTGTTCGGGTTCGACGGTTGAATGTTCATTTTTTCTTGCTTTCAAAACTGAAATATACTGAAATGTAATTTAAAAAAAGATCTTACACGTTCAGCTAACGAGTAAACTCTGCGCCGTTCCTTACTAAAGTACGGTGGCCGAAAAAGGACATCCTACGGTTAGTAACGTAGGACAATTGTAATGGAAATGCGTTTTCTTTGCTTCTATTACTATTATTATTATTAGTAATAATAATAATAATAATAACAACAACAACGATAATAATATTTTATTGTTGTTATTAACATTATCATTATTATTGTTGTAAAAACTGGATAATCCATAATGTTTTCGTATGAGCTATAACTTTTTCATTATTACAGCAACGTGGCTCGTTGTAAATTATTTTTCATGGTACGGTAAAATCAACTCCTGCATAAGTTTATTTTTTCAAGGTGATCTCGCTAGTTCATCACACAAACGACATTTGAAGCGGGGTTACTGGCTTATCGGGGTAACTTGTCGGATTTCAGGTAGTCTGAGCAAAATGTAAGTGAACGAATATAATCAATTTGAACTGCGGTACTTTAAATCTGACAAGTTACCCCGATAAGCCAGTAACCCCGCTTCGTAGTACAGGCCACTGGTTTATAAAAAAGCAGTTAAGGGCTTGGAGTAACATTTTTTTCCATTTTTATAGTGAAATACATACACGTATGTAGGCCTACGTGTACTATTTATATGCAAAGCATTGACTAATTTATTGGTCTCCTTCACGAGATAAATGCACAAACTAAAAAAAAAATGCTATTTTGGGAGAAGTAAAAAGATTTCACTTAATTTGAAAGTACTCTTTATCTCCCTTCTGATAAAATGCATTGTCATTCAAAGATGTGTAGGAGTTACAATGTTCTGAACTTACTAGAACAATGTAACTCATTCACGTTTAATCCGTTTATTTCATGAAATATAGGTGAAAATATACCTAAGTGTAGCACGGAAAAGGACTATTTTTTTTAGATTTCCAATGACATATAGCTAAGCCATGTAGCTGTAATACTAACAAATTTACCACAATCTGAATTAGGCCTCTTTTGTTTTTTGCTACCCGGAGTACTGTCTCAACGGGAATTGTTTTTGTAAATAAATAAACAACAAATCATTTTTGAGCATTGGAAGGCATATGTAATTTACTTACCAAAATTCATCAGCACCAAAACTGGATTTTGTTGAGTTGAAATGGCATTACCCTACATTACAAGCCTGTCCACTATTTCGTTGTATACAAATGAAGGAGTGTGTAAAAACAACGAAAACTTAGGTTCATATAGTTATGAACGGGTTAATCATAAGGTTAATTTTTCAATTTGAATATCTGTAGGTTTTAATGGGCAAACAGAACTATATAGATTTATTATAGCTATTCAAAAAAGTAACTTGTTTTAGCTTTGAAAATACGCTTCTTTCACACCCATATTCACTTTTTTATGGCATGAACATGTCACAAACCAACCAACAACCATGGACAATTATTTTATTTATTGTTACAATGATAATTATACATTTTGTAAGAAAATCAAAAATAAATGTGTTAGCCACTCGTTTAATATTACAAGCCTACTAAGAGACGATCAATGTAAAATGGAGACTATACGACACACAACTGAAAGCTTTGACCGTGTGTTTAATCCAGGAAATTATCAAAAAGATTCTTTTGCATTCAGTGTTCAATGTATTTGGAAGTTGAGTGTTACGTCGGCAGAATATATTACTCGATTCCGATAAGGCATCAGTCAAGACATAGTTACAGTCAGCCTCGAAAAAACATTATGGCACGACATACGCAGAACTAAAGCTCCCCATGCAAGAATCGGCGCTCCATGCAAGTCTCATCGCCGAGTGCCGTCTCACCGAAAAAGGGGCTGCTTGATGTCTGTTGGAATCGATTAATATGCGAACCATCGATTATTATTACAATTTATAATGTTTTTTTTTTATAATATTTTATTATTTAATTAAAGGAGTGTGACAGTCGAAATCCTTTGTAAATCAGGAGCAAATGCTGTTTTCCTGAGAAGTTTATGAAACCTTAAAACTCGACAGGTCATTTTTGATATCTAACACAAGGCGGCCGAGCGACATGAAACAATACGAAAGGTATGGCGTACAGTGACGATGGTTAAGTGGACACTGGACATGCAAGGAAACACAATGACCGCCTAGTGCCAGTGGGTTCAAGTCTCCCGACAGACATGATTTAGAACAGAGCAGAACAGCTTTAGAAGCAGCTTCGGGCGTTGCACGCTTATATTCTCCCAGTTTAACGGAGGTGCATTAATTTTCCTTCGGGAAAACATGCGGTTATTTATCTGGGAGCTTACGCTTAACTTACGCTTGACTTCAAGGTTCAAGGACTTCGGACTTAAAAATATATATAATCGCCTTCCTTTTTTTGGCACAAGCTCGCAGGAAATTATGAGTACGTTAACAATTTCAAATACAGCAGTATACAACACAAAAAGATACCTCCCCTTTAGGATGCTGAGGAGTGTTTAGCTTGAGTCCTATATTTGTTTAAATTTTCATTTATCCCCCAGCTGTATATGCAAAAAGGAAAAACAGCCACATATTACAGAACATTGGATATAACACATTCCCTTTCGAAAAATATGCATTAAGTAATTGTTCTTAGCCAGCTTGGGTTTCTACAAGTCTGCAATCCAAAATTTGACAAATATTACCCTTGCTGGAATTGAATTGCGTGCTTCTAGAGATTACCAGGGTACTGACATAATGTGAGCAGTACAACAAGATCTAACATGCAGCTACTGGCCACAAGCTAGTGTGACACCAACACTGCTATACGGTAATACAGCTACTACATCATGATTACTACACTGCCGGCTGTCATTTGCAAGAAGCAAGACAACCTGGTGAATAACCTCTTTAGGAGAAAGAGAGTTTATTAATGTCTAACCCTCACAAAGAAAAAGTCACTATACAAAACTAAAAGCATCTGTCTTTTGGAAAAATAATTTCTTAAAGTTTCACACCGATAGTACTGTGCCCTGGTGGAACTTTTTTCAGTTTAAACAACAAACACATATAAGCACAATGCGATACTTAGGAGGCATTAACTTAATGACATTATGGCTGTTTAAATGCTTATTCTTTAAAAACTGAAAACTCCCCCGTTGTCTATGCTGCTGTTAAAAAAAAGCCTAGAGTAACGTGAATCGGTTTATTCTGCTGGATCATATATATCGATATCCTTCTTAAATATCCACCGATAAGACAAAATCCAGACAAAACACCCACGTAATATATCTTTCAAGTTGAGTCAGTTTGACCTAACCTCCGAGAGCCCACGGACAGTGATATTTAAGGGTATAAAATGCCAAATTATATGACTGAGGGGAAACTGGAAACCAGAAAAACGCCAGCCTTCACCCTGCCGATCCTCCTAATTTCAGCGGTTCCTCCCGTGGCAACTAGAGGGCGGTTCACCCGATGACTGCGCAAACTGACGGTTTCCCGGTTTATAAGCATTATCTTCAAACGTCACACAAGCCGAGATGCCGGTAGGCTGACCGTATAAAATGCATAAATGCACACAAAAGCAGAGCAGAGGAAGCACTGAGATTAGAGCACCTTTGACATTCTTCCCGGACCCAACACGAGTCACTATTCACGTGGCTCAGGAACCGTCTTCATCTTAACTACTTTGGGTTATATGAGTTTACGGTATCATTATGCTGCTGTCAAGTGGCATTCAGATTTATCTGTAGAAGTATATTACAACTGCTGTGAAAGTTCATACTGGAAGCCCGTAGCTGGTGAATGTTTGGCTGCTGCCCCGTTTGGTAGATCATTGATGGATTTTTCACCTGTTAGGGTTACTAATACATTTTAAACAAGCAGTGAGGAAATCTGTTTCATCCACAGGTGTAGGGTTGTGTTCATTATGCACACAATGACAATGAGGTTGATTTCTGCTCTACCGCTGCTCTCGATTGCTTTACTGAAGCTATTATTAAGATTCGGTCTAAGTCCACCTGGTCCTACACATGTAACTTAGTCGTTATCAAACTGGCAACCCTAGAACCTTAACCTTCCATGGAAAAAGACCCCATTCTGCTTTAAATAATGACTCCAGGTTGCACTGCATCAGTAAAACAATTGGGAAATTAGTGCTTTTTAAGTATTTACACAGCCAATAAGTTTCAGTTACACATTCAACGCAAAACACGAAAATACTATATTTATGACACGATTACATAAGTGCTTCTAAAACTAATGGTTTTCTAAAGCTTTTTTGACCCTTAGTAGTCAGATGTTGCCAGACCAAAAAACACAAAAGACTAATTATGATTGCAGGTGAATCTCACACTGTTAAGGCAGTTTGGGCTGATGGCAAGGTGGGGACATAACTGTGGAGGGAAGGACACCGGCCAGGTCGCTGTCACAACTGGGATTGTCGGAACTTCACAGTGACAATGCAAAACTAATACAGTGCAGATACCACAGAACATGCCCACCGACCAAGCATGCAAAGGCAACTCCAACACACATTTAAAAATGCATGGGTCTGTTTTCCAGGCAGTGTATCAAAGGGAGGGTTACGGCACTCAAAAAATATTTCAACTTCTTGAACACTGGGTGTTAAAAATCTTTGCCAGCGATGATTACTGAGCGACACACAGGTTCCTTAATGCAGCTGAAATGATGCTATTGAGGAAAGCACTGACCCCTTAACATGTACACAGGAAACTATATCACCTACGGAGACGAGTGCATACTTTTAAAATTATACACATTAAATGGACAGGACGCACACTCTTTGAAACATAACCTAAAGGAAACTTAAACGCGTTTTATAATTATTTATCATTTTAAAAACAAAATACCTTTTGACTCAAATGAGTTTCATGTTGTGACTTTTATCATTTCTTGTGCTTTGCTGTTGCAGTCCTTACTGAAATATATCAAATATCTCCATTTATAACAAAATGCTGACAGAGTTCTAGCTATTGCGATATTTTAGCAGTATATTACAGTGGTGGTTCTTCTTAATGGTAATATGATGATTTCAGGGATGGAATATCTAGTTCAGAGTTTTTCAGCACTGGGACTGACAGCTCAGATTTGCTGAGTTTCACTTCTCCTCGTCAGGGATGTTAACTGAGTGAATCACATCACGCTCATCACCGTAAACCATTGTGTATTTGTTTACTGTAGCATTTTGGTTTGGCAATAAATTCAAGATATTTATTATTTCTAATTTATCAATAACACTATTTTTAATTTCCTGAAATATCTCTCCTCATAAAAACACCTGTGGACTTTTGATCAGTACCACCACTGCAAGTACTAATCAATCAAGTGACTTAATGTACGCAGTATCCCTTGACACTGAATGGGTTTCACAATGTGATTCATTCAGTTAACAGATAGTATGCATACTTAATAAAAAACCCAGTGAACAATGGCATACAAAGTTTGCCGTCAGACCTGGGAATGAAAACCACAGCTGCAATTCCATCCATCTTCTAAGGACTTAACCTGATCATGGAGTCGATCCCAGCCAACACAACGCCTCACGACTGGGACACTCTCTGGGTGGGACACATACAATGGACAATTTAGAGAGGCCAATTAGCTTAGCCGCATGTCTTAGCATGACAGAGGGAGACCTGCACAACACGGGAAGAACATGCAAACTCCACACGTGGGGGGAACAGGATCTGAAACCTCATCCCTGGCGTGTGCAAACCAGCAGTACTGCCCACTGAGCCACCCCTCCTTTTAAGTATGACTATATCTGTCAATGTTAAAAATTTTATTAAATCTGCTTTTTAAGACACCAATTTCCTTGATATAATTCCAAAAAATAATGAATATTAAATTACAAATAACTAAAGCAACAGCATTCCTCTTACAAGTCATACTACTGCAGGTGCATCCGTGTAATGCAGCAAATGAAGGTCTTTATGTTCCCGTTTGACTCAGGTCGTCCTTATAAACCAGCAATATTTCCCCTAAGCTTTCCTGGCTGCTCTTCCACAGTCGGGTCCGTCGCCGTCTCCGCTGCTCTCTTGGCTCCTGGAGGCTGCATGTAGTCGTTTACCTTGCATACATATAATCTCTATGTGATAAATGGGACGTAGGTGTAGGGGCACAGACAGAGGTGAGAACAGACTGGCGGACGGGGATGTGGGCCGCGGCAGCATCACTCAAAGGCCGACTGCAGCTCCTTGAAGGCGGCTTGCCTCTGCCGCTTCTCCTCCGCCTGCCTCTTCTTCTCCTCCTGCTCCTGCCGGATCTCGGCCTCAAAGCGACTCGACTCGTTCATGGCCTGGACCTGGCGGTAAAACAGGATGTGATGTCACGAACGTGGCCCCGTGCCCGGTGTATTCCCACTATCAAATCAGTATGTGGACCTGTTACAAAATAATCATGATATTTGAAGGTTTAAGGAAGAGTTATATGCTTATCCAATGATATATTGATACTAGGGATGTAAGGATATATCACATTTCATGATATTGTGATTAAAAAAAAGGTCTCGATATTATCGACGATATCTACCAGGAATTACATGGTTTATTTCTCTGTTACAGCTCCATTTTATTATCCCTCCTTGTCGATAATTGCAGTTTTTTTCTTTAACAGCAGAGGGCACAATCATACCTGTTTTGTGAACAAGATCCATCTGTTGCAATAATATACTATTTTTATTTTATTTTATGAAAGGACTGCTGCTACTGACTGCTGCATTGTTTTCATTTCCCAGTTATACATACGCAGTTCAGTCATTCATTGCCAGAGACAATTGTTATTAATATACATTAAAGCTGTTAAAATATGTTAGGATGTTATGGTATACCTATGTACTGCTTATGAATGGTCTATGAATGCATTATGAAGGTGCAGTTAATGTAAAGCATTACGACCTGTTTAGATACCTTTATGAAGACATGAGCAGTAGCTGTTTCCACACTGGTGACTTTTTCAGGGAAAGGCAGAGACTCTCATTTACAGCTGGCAAAGATGGCAGACTGCTGGGGGGGGCGCCCCAAGTTCCAGGTGGGCGGCCTGCCGGGGGTCGCCGTACCTACCTTGGCCTCGAAGAAGGTCTTGGCTCCCTTGACTCCCTCTGTGGACACGTCGATCTCGGACAGCCGTGCCAGAGCATGCAGGCCGCTGTCCTCCTCCAACTCGCCGGCAGCTGCCTTGCGGAAGATCAGGAGGAACTGGGAAGGAAGGCCGGAGCGGCAGGGAAAAGAGCAATTTTTATACCCTTACAAATGGCTGAATGTACCCACTTGTGTTGCCTTGAATTGATCTAAGGTCGAGTGTCAATACAGCAAACAGCACCATGTATAGCTGAGAGGGCACTGACTTTATAAGAATGAGAGGTGGCCGTTCGGCTCATCAAGCTCGCTTCCTGATCCAGTTACTTATCAGTCAAGCTGACTAGGCTCCCATCTTTGATATCATATAGTACCCTGGGCTCCATCGATACATTGATTTGCATGAAACTAGAGATTCTTCTGCGCTAATGCAGTGTACTTATACTTATTGCTGTGTACAGCATTATTTTTAATATTTGGAGAAAAAAAATCAGTTCCATAGTATTTGTAAAGTGAAATTTATTCAGTCATCCATCCATCCATTCATCTTCTGTAACTGCTTGTCTTATTCAGGGTTGCGGGGGGTCAGGATCCTATCACAGAGGCTATGGGCGCGAGGCAGGGAACAACCCAGGATGGGGCAACAACCCACCGCAGCTATTAAGTGATGCCATTTTAATTTTTAAGGAAGCAGCACACAGCCGTAATTTCCCCTTGGATGTAGGGTTGTGTTTCAGTGGAAATTGTAGTTTCACGGCTTTTGTAAGAACACTGTTGTAAGGTTGCAGTGGCACCGGGCTGGATTTGGGTGATATTCAGCTCATAATTTATTAGCAGTGCCGTGCGTGCAAATATGAGCCAGCTGACCCTGATCTCACTGGTTTTGGTTAGTTTATAATGGGCTGGCTGGGTAGGTTTGGCGGGGAGTGTGCATGAATGTGGAGCAGGGGCATTTATAGTTATCTTTATACCGTACTTGCATTTATCATTGGAAAAGCCGCTGGCCCTGTTCAGCATTTCCTTTCCAGCAAACTCCTCTGTCCTGCCTTGTATAGCGGACCTCTGTCCCACAACTCCCAGCGGTTTCATTAAAATCCCTGCACCCAGCCTCCCTCTGTAGTCTGCAAATCTACAGTAAAAATGCAAAAGTCTTGGGCAGTCAAAACAAATGTTTAAATGATCTTCATGTGGATGTAAAGTTATGATGCCTGTCAAAGTGTGTCAGCTTAGCCATCTCAGAACCGCTGCTAATATCACCCCATTATATCCAGGGCCATCCAATACAAACATGCAGTTTTTGCTACTACTAGCGTACCGCATATGGCTAATCAATACCTCACTGAGTTATTTAACTAATTAAGGCAATTAATTCCCTGAGGTGGTGGTGAATTTTAATCAATACACGGAACAGCTGAGGTACTCCTGAGGAGGGAGAGGTCTTGGACTCTAAACGATGTTCATCTCGCCATCCAACAAGGCATCAGTAACTTTTTGGAGAACAAAAGAAATTCTTAATAGTTTTTATCGTGTTACTGTTAACTTGCATGTGTTATAATGTTAAATTGTGTTTTTTTTCCAACAAATATACACTAAGCAGATAAATAGCTTTTGCCTGCCTAAGACCTTTTGCACAATATTGTGTACTATAAAAGTCCTTGTCAGCGTTTGATAGGAATCTGGTCTCTAGGCTGTCCACACCTCTCTGAAGCTCAGCTTCCCGTCAAAGTCCTCATCCACCTCCTTAATCATGTTCTTCAGGCCAAGGTGTGTCTGTGGAGCCCCCAGCTTCTCCATCATCAGTTTCAGCTCCATCAAGTCGATGAAGTTGTCTTTGCCGGCGTCGTACCTTAGTGAACATACACACATACATATACATCGATCTGGTCCATGGTAAGTAAAATCGCAAAGCGACTCACGCTCATTTTATGCTTCTTGGTTTTTCACCCTGTTTCATAAAAAACAAAGTGATAAATATTTAAAAGTACAATATAAAACACTGCAATCTGGACTGAGATACACGTTGATGTTCCATCCACTTCAAGTAGAAACCTTTTAACCTGAATTATACAGTGCTATACAGAATTTCTGGCACAATAATTACACATGTAATAATTACACGCCACCGTAATCGGCATCCTTGCATTTGCTATTCTGTGCGTCCTCCCTTTTCATAACGCTGAAGGAAAGACGAATATACGTTTAAATGCATGTGTGAGCATTTCTTAATAAAAACTGTCTCCAGATCCTTCAGGGTCCTTGAGCCTCATTTGTGGATCCTTCAGTTCTACTTTTCAGTGGGATTTAGGCCGGGGGGGCTGGGATGGCCACTGCCCGATTCTGTGGTCAATGAACCATTTTTTGCGTGGATTCGGCTTACTGTCCATCTGGAAGGATTGACAACAACCCAGTTTTTTCCTGCAGGCAGAGGCAGACAGATTTCGATCCTGGTATTTGACGGAGTCCATGAATCCATGTACCCTAACTAGATTCCCTGAGCTTTTGGGAGAAAAACAGTCCCACATCATCATAGATGCACCACCGTACGTCACAGATGGAGTTAGCTTCTTTTCTTCACGACCTTGACTTATTTTACGCCAAACCCTCCTGTGACGTTTGCTGCAAAAAACTTGCTTCCAATCAAATTCCAGCAACATTTTACAACCCCCAAGTGTTTACATTTGTGGTGTGACAACAGCAGAGGCTTTTGCCTGGATAGCCACCAGAGACTCAAGTTTCCTGCTATAGAGGTGGCAAGACACAATTGTGTCCTTTCCTAATTATCAGTCTAATAGTAGAAACGGGGGTTTTCATGGGTGCAGCTATTTTTAATAGCCATTTAAGTAGGTCAGCAATCTTTTGTCTCATTTCATTTGTGCATTTCTCTGGTCCTACCCATGCTGGCCATGTTTTTATTCCTATTTTGAACTCGTCTCATCTTATATTGCACGATTCTTTGTCTTATCGCCTCATACACCCACCCCCTGCAGCTCTGGCACAAGAATATCACCGTATTCAACAAACACATATGACAATAAAACTTGAAATTTAACGGATGACCTATGGTCTGTGTGTTAAGTCATGCACCACCACTTAGAACTTCCTAAAGAACCAGGTGTCTTTGGAAAAGTTAGGCAGCCCAACACAGACCGCCCAGAGGCATCCCGACACAGACCGCCTAGAGGCAACCCGACACAGACCGCCCAGAGGCATCCCGACACAGACCGCCTAGAGGCAACCTGACACAGACCACCCAGAGTCATCCCGACACAGACCGCCCAGAGGCATCCCGACACAGACCGCCTAGAGGCAACCTGACACAGACCGCCCAGAGGCATCCTGACACAGACCGCCTAGAGGCAACCTGACACAGACCGCCCAGAGTCAGTGTATGTCAGCTATACTGCATAATGTGGGTCATTCTCATGAATCCCACTGAAACATGTATCACTTTCAGTTTTTATACATTAGAGAATTATTACATTTATACAGAAAGAGATGATGCACTGGAAAAATGCTAATTTTACATATATTGTTTATCAGCTGAACCATACTGTTGACACAATGGTCCACCAGGAATCCACCACACACCAGCAGGGGGCGACCTGCACCACTCAGGCAGATGGTAACTGTGGTTATCCTCATGGTTGGTGGCTGACGGTCACTAATTGCCCTAAACAGAGGGTGGGACTGTTTGCCCTGAGGCCACTTTGGGGAGAGAAAACAGAAGACAGTTACTTTCCCTTTCCCTGCCCTTAACATAAACAGCCTGGAGGGTCACGTCTCTGAGGGCACAGCCGCCTCCTGAGCGACCCCTGCCTGCCTGGAGGGGAAGAAGTGTTTCCCCCCAAATTAGTGACCACAGCCCCATTAGCGCCACAACCTATATATACTTCCCTGCATTCCCTCAATAAATTTTGCCCCTCCTGGGGTATTTGCCTGCACCCTTATCTCTGGTGACTCATGGTCTGCTGTCATATAAAAACATGCACAACATTGTCATCATAGAAAAAAAACACCTCATTTCACCAGTAGGTGGCAGTGCTTGGGCGAAAACACACGACTCGGTGTCTTGCCTCGTTTGTTCTGTCCTGTCTGCCTTGCGTCCCTCTTACTGCTCTACCGAACACTCAGTTCTGAGCAAAAACGTCACAGCTACCCGGTAACCTTCTGCGCCTTCTCCCTTCCCAGAATTCATGAGCGCTTCTCGCTGACCTACTTCCACTCCAGTGGTGGTGTGGGCGGGGGCTGGGGGTTGGGAATTATTATTATAAGACACACAAAGCATTTCAATGAAGAGGAAACATTTCTAAGAGGCGTTACATGGGGATGCTAAGCTAATACCTGCCCAGATCTACTCTGGATATGTCAGTGTTAGGTGCAGTATCACTACAGCACCCCTGTCCTAAACCACTCTGGTACCTTCTATGTTTAGAAGATCCTCTGTGACGTCACTATGGCCAGTGCCCACTCTCCTCTCTAAATATGACCACCGACCACCATCTGCACTCAAGCATATGCCATGCAGACCCCCAGCACAGACTGCTGTCCAGATATGAGATGCTTAATTACACTCCATGTGAGCAGAGAGATATCTGCTTAATAGGCTAAAGTGATTTATGGAGGTAGGAGTATAGAAGATGATGGGACCATACACCAAGGTCAGCTGCTACATCCCTGTAGGGTAAGGGGGTTTGAGGGGGGGTACTGTCTCTGAGGACAAACAATATACCCCTGACAGGACATAGAAACATCTCACCGCTCTGCCCTTAAAGAAGTCGGCTTCACATTTACTCTGGGTAACTATAGCGTTAAGAGAAAGGTCACACATAAAACTACTCCACCCGGACCGCTAAAGAACACCAGACCTCAAACCACTCAAAGTTGTGGACCTCCTGGCTGTCACTGCCCTCTCGGATCTCTGCTCTGTCATTTCTGCTCCAAGCTACCCTGATACACAAAGACACGCATACACATGCAAGCTTCTAAATTAGAAAGGTATCAGTGGACCAGTTTGGGGTTAAAGTTCATTTTCAGTGTGGAAATCTCAGGCCAGGTGAGCCTTCTTATAGGACTGCTAGGTATGTTCAAGTTGCGAAAAACATTTGGCACTCTCTCACTGCAGAGATCTGCATCTTCTGCCTGCCAAAAGCATTTGGAAGAGACAATGGTCCATTCGAGAACAAATGAGCACATCTGGAAGCACATTAACCCTGAAAATAGTGGAGAAACCGTTTAGTGTTTTGAATGATGTGGAAAGACAATGCTGTGCTTCGAAAGGATCTACTGTACCACCATAAGGGTCAGAATCATAATACAACACATGACAACACCCCTGCGCCCTTACAGTTGAGCCAGTCCACACCACCCCCCTTACATGGGACCTGCCCAAGTTTCATCAGAGCAGTACAATGATCAGTCAGGCATTTTCATCTCTGGAATGCTTAAGGGTTCATGTTGGAGGAGAACAAAAAAAAACTACAAACACAGAAAATGTGTGTCAAGATCGAAGCCATTGACAAAGTCACGGGAGAAAAGGTGCGGAAAATTAGGATCTTGAGTCGCTGGTTTTGGTTTGGGAATTTGGACAGGATTCTTGGGTGCGAGAACCCAGAGTGCATGGGCCCCCTGAGATCAATGTGGAACAGAGAAGATGACCGAGCGCACAGCCTCTCCTCCTTCTCTCCCTCCGTAATTTGCCCTCCCTCCATTCTCAGACGCTCCACTTAGCCTTTACATTTCCTCGTCTTTCATCTGCGCCTTTCCTGCCTCGCTCTCTCTCTCTTCCTTGGCCGGCAGTCCATCTGATTGTCAAGGCAACATCCTGTGCACTGCCCAAGGTCCCTAAAGACGAAGACAATTTTTAATCGTAACTGATGTGAGAGCATGACAGTGTTCTGGGTGGAGATCTTCAACCAAGCAGCGTAAAAACAACACTATCAACTCCCAAAAACAAAGCAATGAGTAAAGAAAGCACCTTAATTCTTTCAGTTTCCTTTGGGGAACCCCCATCTGCAAAATGTCCATCCTTGTCAAGGTCACTAGTTAGCAAAGGGCACAAGGGAGGGGGAAACCCTAGAGGTGATGTCATATGGAGCACACCATATGAGTATAGATACATGCCCTAGTATAAGGTATATAATATGTCTATAATATACATACATATACTCTGAGTCATATGAAGGAGGCCTTAAATTTAACTATCTGGAGTATAAGGTTTTGCTCACATATTCCAATTACAAGGCAAAGCATTCTGGGATGCAGCAGGACTGATCTAAAGGCATAACCATAAGACACTAAACACCCAGCGGACCTGCTTTCAAAAATACCAAGGATCATGGGAAGCTGATTCCTAAAACGTGGATCTTCCAACAAAGAATGGAACAAGTTCCCAGTTAAGGTCATCCTGTTTTTTTGTTTCATAGTTTCATGCTATCATTATTTACATTTCTTTAAGAGACACTTATATCCAGAGTGACATACAACAGACAAAGCAGGGTCACTTTTGGCGCAGGGGGTCACATCACTATGTGACCATGGGTTTTGAACCAACAACCTTCTGATCACAATGCCACACACCGAAACTGCTTGGTATAAGAGCAAGCAAAAATATCAACTGAAGGCAATAACATAAGCCCACAACCTTGCCCTCTCTCCCAGTGCAACACCCCCTAATGGGTAGTACAGATACTCACTGCTTATGTGCAAGACAGACTCAGTGGGCGGCCTGAAAAACGTGAGGAAACATCTGCCTGAATAAAAAGGTCTGAATCGTGTGGAGAGCAGCCGCTCTGCGCGGGTGTAACTCCTCTTTATTGCAATAGATGCACAAATCACAGCCTCCTCCATCACGCCAGCGTGCTCCTGTAAGCACCCAGGGAAAAGCAGAAGTGACGTGTTTGGCAAAAACACGACAGTTCGTGCCCAGGCCTTACATAAATTTTTATTTCAACCTGGCAAAATCTCTGGCATTTTCCAACTCAGAAAACTTCCACATGATTGAAAATCCTTAGTTTTCAAGTCCGGTGCAACCATCCAGAGTGGCAGAATAAGATTAAGATGTTACAAAGTGGTACGATTATTTAATATCTCCCGATTGTTAATACTGTATCAGAACAGCAGGCATATCGAGTTAAACTGAGAGGCAGAGGCAGAAGGAAGCTGGCATTCGTCAGAGAGGTCAGTTGTCTGCCCCCGAACATGAAAGAGGGCTCCATTAACCTGCCTCATCGCTCCTACAGCACCAGCACCGAGATCAGTGAAGTTGGCAGGGTCCAAACACGGCCCGTAAGGCGGACGGGGAAGAGGGGCTCCCCAAACAGTCAGACACCAGATGAAAATCAAACAAAAAACAGTTCAAAGAAAACAAAAACATCAACAACTGCTTTTATGTCAAGAAGACAAGGACAGCATAAGAAGACAGCCAAACCACAGACTAAGAAAGATGGAGAACACTGCCCTCTGAACTCCGAAGGCCCTGGGAAAGTGATTCATGAATGGCATCCTCTATTCTCACCACATACACATCAGGTTTATTTAAGGCCTCCTGGACGAGATTCCGAGGTACCAAGCTGGAGATGCATCAGTCGAACGCAGTGAAAAATAATAACCGGACTTTCAGTCAAGGACGACATACATCTATAAGTGACGGGGATGTGGGACCACAGGGAAGAGAGAGGAGCTGATCGCCATAGAGATCGGTGACCAATCATAGCTGATCTAATATTAACAGAGGGAAAGCACAGCTTGCAAGCCAGCAATAGGGAGAGCAATAGTTAACAATTTAAACTTTAAGCTAATCCTATACTCTACTGTGGGACTGTTGGGTGAGGTGAACAAGCTGGACTGAAAAAGAACCTGCAAAAAAATGTTGCTTTGGCCGCTCCTGCTGTTGATTTTCTGTTTACTGCTGACTGCCAGCTATTGTGCCGTCATCCTCTGAGATCAGGGACGAGGGCCGTAGCTCCCGCCACCCCTCCATCTGCTCGGCGAGACCCCCAATCGCTGCCACCGCTCTGCTAATCCTCAGCGGGCTTCTGCACAAAGGGCAGAGACGGACTCCTCTGAGGCTACCCGGTGGCCCCGAATACAGCAGAGTACGGGTCCGGCTCCCAGGAGAAAAGCGGCAGCTGCTCCCTGGAATCAGCTCAAGGAGATAATATCCAGCTGCAGCTCTGGAGTGCAAGACTCTAAAATTGCGAGTTCTGAGTGAAAATCACCAACTAAGAAAATATCGGGAAACATCAGGCAACCACAAAAAGTCACGTGTTAGTCCACGGTACGTGAGCGCTGTCAGCGAGGTTAACCCAAAGACGGCTCGTTAGCATTTGACCCAGCGAGGGCTCGTTAGCAGTTAATGACGAAGGTGAGCCATCTGGATCTTTTGGCGGAGGGGGTGCTCTTAGTCACCAGGCTGGTTCCAAAACACCAAAAAAGGAAGTTTGTAATGAGAGCTAGAGGCGGGTAGATTCAGCTTCAGCCTCTACTGTAGCCATGGTGATAAGGGAAGGGGGAGGAGCCACAAGGCTCTCCAGGACCCATCCCTGTGATGCTGCAAAGCTGTAACCTTTGTCATTCTACCTGTGCCAGGCCGGTTGAGGTAGCAGCTGACAAACCAGTGTTTATATGGTCATGAGACTATTCCAGTCCAGCGTATTACTAAAGTAAATGCCATTGGGGCACTTACTCCATTGGGGTATGACCTCGGCTAACTTGCTGGTTCAAAAAGGGTTTTGTTGCTCTACCCACAAACATCTGCCTGGTGTACAAAACAGAAATTGACATAAATCACTCCCTTTAATAATACAAAAACATGGAGGGAGACAAATCAGTCACGTATATTTCACTTTTATCATGTGCATTTGTTTATTATGAATTTATTATAATTTTTTGTATAAACCTAAACATTACATATATAGTCTAAAATGTTACTCTCAGAAAATGTTTCTGTTTCCAGCTCATTTTCCAAGAATCAACTGCGTGTCATGCAGGATGCAAGAATGTACATGGCTAGGAATATATCATTATAATTCAGTCATAAGCGCATGAGAAATATGATCCATTCACTGGAATTCAATACTAGGATCTTCCGATTTCTTTCTGCTAATTTAACAGAAATCTATTCCTGGTTTCTAGGCAACCGCCAATAAGACTGGAGTGAGTAAAAGCCTGGCATTCAGCCAATGCCGCTCTAACGATGATCTAGATGCACGCATACAAACACACACACACACACACACACACACGCAGTCCACACATTCATATCTTGATGGAGACTTTATGGGGACTCTCCAATCATCCCTAATACTGTCCTTAACCCCCATCCAGCCCCAACCTTAACCATAAGTAACCAAACAAAGCACAGGACTTTTGGTTTTTTGATTGCAGTCACAGATATTTATAAAATTGAGGTTATTTTTGTGGGGACTGAAAAACAGTCCCAACGACGTCAAATAACAGGTTTTATCATTTGGTCCCCACAGTGAAATATATATACATACCCCCCCACCCCACACACACACACACACTTCTAACACATCTAATCTCAAGGCTGGTTCTGAATGGACCACACATAGAAGCTGCTATCAGCTGTAATCTTATTCCTGTTCTGTAAGCGCTGTCCCCAGGGACAGCGGCAGACATCAGGGCACCTCCAGACCTCGGGACTATTAGCTAAATTTCGTCATTCAAACAAGAGCAATTTGAATAATGTGAAATGAAAAAAAAATGAATATGAATAATTATCATGAACAATGAAGCACAAATGTTGAAGATGGATAACCTGTAAAAAGGAAGAACTTCATAATTATATCATTATAGGAATTAATTATTAATGCAAGAATGATTGAACTAGATTAAACTGACAAGAAAATGGAGCATGTATCTTTGTAAAACTGAATTTTGTGGTTTCTAGATTCTCAAGCGCATGTGTGCGATTAGCTGTAGGCATTTATCAACAGCTCCAATGAACAAGAGAAGCTAGGGTGTGTTTGTAGGTACCGATTTTCCATTGAAGAATTACAGCTACAAAACGCCTTCCCTTCTACCCATAACAACCCAGTAAAAACAAAGTGGACTTTAAATGCCAATGTCTGGTCTGACGGATCCCGGGCCACAGGTGACCACATGGTCGTCCCGCCGATTCCCACATCGCCCCATGAGACACTGATAACCGGTGTCACATCACGGTGGCACGGTGTCTCTAACCTCTGTCACCTCAGGGAGGTGCGACGCTGCAATCCGCAGTCACCCCAGGGTGCCCATTTTCAATCTGTCACCACTCATGGCCGACCCCCCGAGTCACAACAGGGCAAAACTCACCCCGAGCTCCGACACCATTATTCTGGGAGCACAGTGGTCCTTCCAGGTGACACGCCCACCTGACCTCAGTGCCAAGGCTGCTGTGTTTTCACACATGTAGAGGCCCAAAGATACGGAAACACTTAAGCTGTCACACTCCAGTGACACAGCAGAGGGGTGAACCTTTACAAGGCCACAGGCACACACAGTCACACACAGGCACACACAGTCACATACAGACACATACAGACACATACAGACACACACAGGCACACACAGGCACACACAGGCACAGCCTCTCTATGGGACGGAGGTGGAGAAGGTACCACAGCGCTGGCACGACGGGGCAAGAGCAACGCTACAGAACAGGGAGCTCACCCACTCAGATGGCGGCACGCCCAGCACAGGATTGCAGCTTCCCGCCGGCTGTGAGAATCCGGCAGGGGGTCCTTCAGGCCAAGGTCATGGGAAACACGGAAATGTGATAAACTGTCACATAGCGACCCCCCCCCCCCCCCCCACAGCAGTGGGACTTTCCATACCCCAGGCAGCTGGAATGAGAGCCTTGCATCATGTTTTGCACAGGTGCGCCCCCTATCAGGATCAATCCATTTGATTACAATTCTGACACAAATCCTCAGTCGGAAGTAACATTACCGCATTTATAAAAACAAAATCAACTCATTTTTACAACTTATATAACTTTAATGTAGCGCAAAACATCTGAACCAGGAATGTGGGAGTTTGAAATCCCCCCCCAAGTGCACTAACAGGGACAAACCATTACCATCACATACAAAATGATGGACTGCATCATGAACACAATGTTAGCTTAGTTGTAGGCCGTTGAAGAGATTCCAGTACCTTTCAGACACGTCTTTGTTAAGTAAGATATAACTGGATAGAAATAAGAGGAAGAACCTTAGGTAATGTCCCAAATGGAGCGCACAAGCCCAGTGCCTCAATAATAACACCCTGACCCCCTCAACCTCAGTCAGCTGTGCAGTGTGACCACAATGAACTGCACACACCTCCTGTCCCAGTAAACCAGAGTGACTCACGTCCAGACCACCCACAGAATAACAAGAGATGCACAGATGGAGGCACTTTCAGCTCAACAGCATGCCTGAACTGGTCAAACCCTATCTAACCAAAAGGGGGCGCTCTTCATCTCCCTTCACCCCCGTCACCTGTGGTACTACCACCCTGCCATGTTCCAATGAGAGGGTGACAAACATCTTCTAGAGATGGATGTAGAACTGGAGGTGTTTTAGTGTTCAGACGGCCAATTGCCAACTAGCTTGGCTCGTCTATGTTCAGACAGAGAACACGATGATAAGAGAGCGACTAAATGCCCCCCCCCCCACCGACTGATACGGATGCCGGAGATCCCTGAATAACAGGACTACAAGAACTATGAAAGAAAACTGAGTGATGAACTTGGTTCCAGCTTCAGCAGCTGCTGGCTGGAATGATGATTCTTTCTGCACCTTTGTGTTCAGGGATCTTCTATAAAGGAAGCCACCGGGATGCCATCAATGACCAGGACCGAGAAATTCTGGGATACGTCTGGGTGGAATGAAGCAGAAACAAATCATTTTCAGAAAGCTTGAGCTGAAACCTTCATACCTACATCAGTAACACAAGTAGGAGCCCTCGAAGAAGTCCTGGGCATCACAGCACCATCCCTGGATACCCTTTGACCATGAGACGCTTGTTAGGCTCAGGAAAAACTGGCAGAGCACACCTGCTGATTCCCGCCTACTGAGTTTTTGTTCAATTCACCTTTTCTACAAAAGACATGGCGTGGCATTCAGCTTGGAACCTACCAACGTCAAGATATCAGTTCCGAAAGAATTTAGCCGGAGGAATTTGAGTCAGTAATTAGCGATACCTGAGCATGGTTTCCTATAACAAGTCAAGGAGCAGATGTCCCTTTCTGCATCAAGATGGGTGTGTCTCGGCCAGGAGCACCTTGGAAATATGAGACGCACCATGTGAAAATGCCAGTTTCATTAAATATTTTAATGTGATGATGGAGTGTTCGCAGAGTAAAGTCAATTAACTGGTGGAGATTCATCATTTCTGCCTGCATCACAGACAGGAGCCTAGTGTTATTCTGTCATTTTCAAGAATCAGTGAGAAATGCGGGATTTATTAGTTATGATGTACAAACACGCATTTCACAGTTAATTACAGCGAACCATAACATATCATCAATTTTTGGTTTACGCTGACTCCTGGCAAACAAATTGTTAGCATTCCTCCAGAACATTCTGTGTTCTGTGAAATCGCAACCGTTAAATCACTTTAAATGTAAAACTGATTAGAGTGAAAACTGAGTGAATAAGTGAGTTATTAAGAATAGCTTTTTGGGACAAAACGCTGAATATATGTGACATGTGGAAAGATGAGCATTTCATGTCCACAGTAGGCGGGACTGTCATGCACTGTCAGTCAGCTGCAGATTTAGCCCAGTTTCAACTGGTTACTTAATCAGCTCTCTTTAAAGCACTTGGCGAATGCTACTGCCCTTTAATTCCGGCGACTGATGACTCATCTCTCTATCAACGCTTGTGAGCCTCCGTCCGA
The DNA here is from genome assembly GCA_026776945.1 of Isichthys henryi. Classification (NCBI taxonomy): domain Eukaryota; kingdom Metazoa; phylum Chordata; class Actinopteri; order Osteoglossiformes; family Mormyridae; genus Isichthys; species Isichthys henryi. The sequence continues at coordinate 3,660,028 of JAODJX010000109.1, read as the reverse complement.
GACTCCCACTGCATGAGACGTTTCATATTTATCAGACATGCACTGCAGATTCTGTACTCTCACAGAATGAAGAAGTTCAAGAGGAGTTCAGAACAGCTTGCATATATGGGTCAACAGAAGCACTGTGTTTTTGGAAAATGCTTATCTCAGCAGACATGTGTATCTTATCAAGCTAGTATTAAAAATTTAGTCAGACCAGACACTGGCTGTTTCCCATGATTTTCGCTCTATTTTCTGTTGCTTACAGTTTGATTACAGGGACAATGCAAGTGCAATCTGCTGGTTACAAGGTCCTGTTGCGGCATGGAATTACTTCTGCAATGTTCAACACACACACCCTGGACAGTTTACAGCCTCCTTTCACTAATTTGGCTGAAGGAGGAGCATTTACTCCTAGCGAACGACATAATCAGCAGAAACTCTTTCCGATACTGATAGATTTCATTTTCAAAAGCTAAGAATTCTGATTACCAATATCAACAAATATAATTTTCTAGGGTTAAAAATTACAGACATCAACCGTTGGCTTTACTGGATGTCAATTTCTCAGACAGCAGAAACTCACAGTCTCAAAACATATAAAACAAGGCACTTATAAATAATCTCATCACTTAAACCTTAACAGGAACATAACCTGGATTCTCGCAATAATGAAACTCTAAAACAAGAGCAAAATTCCAAGTGTTTCCAACTCTTCTACTTCACAAAAAGCATCTTATAAATGAGCAGGTGCTCAGACACACAAAAAAACAATTTTATCAGCATTATCAGCGCTTAATCAGCAGATTTCACATCAATAAATCATTATTTGGGCTGAGTCCCAATAACTACACAACAACAACTAGTGAATCACAGGAGCTGGATTTTAGGAAAGAAATTCAAAGGACTAAACGCCGGGGCCTCTGTAGATGTGAAAACTCTGGTCACCCATTTAACACATTTGGTTGAATTCCTTCACCACTACTCCCCCTACTGGCAAATTTCTGAGGGTTGGCATGAAGGAGGGGGACCCATGGAAGCACATCAAGTTTAACCTGCAGAAAATCAGCTTCCTTCCCCGAGGTACATTGCCTCGCACAGCTCTCTGCCACATGCTGCCTTGGCCTGCCATCAAGGCTGTGCTGACCACATGTGTACTTCAGTAATATTGTATATTTCAAAGACCTTCCTCTGGTGACTTTTCAATAACATCAGCATTGAGCTGAATCATCGGAATTCCAAAGTCTACCTGACGCCTCCTACTGCTGCTTTTGCATGGACACGGTATCACTATAATCAGACTGAGGCATTATATATATAT
>JAODJX010000109.1:3637978-3654407 GCA_026776945.1 Isichthys henryi | reverse complement strand
CCACACTCACTGGCATCCCGTTCCCATACCACCACAACCTTTCACAAAGAGTATCTGTTTGCAACGCTGGCACCGAAAGTCGCTGCAAGCCTGAGAGATTTTGGAACACGAAGTGGCATTAACAAAAAAAAAAAGAAAAAAAAAAAAAAGGACATTCTTTCCCCTTCGGATGCGGGGGCCCTTAATGCTCATTCCTCTGACGTCATCAGTATGGCTGCTGCACCGCCTAGTTCGTTCATCAACAGTGACCTTGTCATACTTCACACCATCTCTCCAAAACACAGGGAGTGGAGTTACACAAGTTTCTCTTCATTTTATAAAAGGCACCCTGCTTATATTTTAAAATCAAAAATGTTGATCAAAATTTTGATATAAAGTACAGCTAGCCATAATAAATACTCTTAAAGGACCTACAGACAGTACACACTTTATTGCAAAAAGGAAGACTGTCATTTTCAACACATAGCCTAATCAAAATGTGCAATGACAACACGGCTGGCAAGTCAGCCCGTAAAAGTCATATACTTTCAGAACTGCTTATTTACATAATTAAAATAGTATTTTACTGCACTGCAGTTTATTCACTTTCTATACGCTGGTATGCACGTGAAAGGATACATAAGTTAGACAATTAAGTTACTGTAAATAATGTGGTTGCAACAAGATCCGCTTACATATAATACATATAATAATAATAGTAATAATAAGAATAATAAATTATTAGGCCTATTGGTATTAAATTGCACTGAATTACTGAATTCGTTTTCTGAATTTTGGTAAAACAATTAGAATAATCGAAAACACGCGCGCGGCCCGATTTAATCGTATCATACAATTCGGATCAGACTTCAAACTCTATACATATTTCGAATATTCAGTCCACTTACAGAATTAAGTTCCGAGACACCAAGCAGCCTTAGAATTAGGCTTTACCTTATTAAAACTAATTATTTAACAAGACCAATATGTGCGTGATCATAACAGAAGTTACGTTTATTTCGAAAAATACGCAATTTCTCAAACGCTTCGTCTGTATACAGGCGACCTAAAATATAACATTAGCATCACCGTTCCGTCAATGCAAGCCGCGCACTGTCATTGTCAGCGCACCGCTTTTATTTTAGTCGAAGTCTCCCGCATAGTGACACGAATAAAACGCTGATCATAAATAAATATCTGTGTGTGTCAGTGACCACTGAAATGCCCATTTATTACAGATAAATCCCGGGACTGGCACGTCGGGCTGCAGGTCCATTGTCACCCCTGACACCCACCGCATTTCAAAAGGATAGACCTGGAAGACGCACTTACTGCTTGAACATCCTTTCCATGTCTTTGATTTGCTTCCTGGAGAATTCCTTAAACTCAGTGTAGGGGTTGAAGACCTTCATGGTACGCGGATGATGCTCCCCCTCATTCATTTCCCCGCGGCGCAGCAGCTTAGCGCCCAGCTCCGAGTCGGCGCTCGCCGTGGCCGGCTTCTCGGCTCCGTTTTCGCGCGTCTTGTTCACGATCACCGGCTCTTCTCCACCTCCTTCACCGATCTGAAGACGCCGACTCAGTTTCGTTGTCAGCTCGTCGGAAGCCATGTCTTTTTAAATTATTTCAAATGAAATAACTACTAAACAAATAAAATGCTACGAATAGAAATACCTACGGTCCATAGGCAACAGATTCGTTATTGCATCCAATCACAATGCGGACTAGTGCTCTTCCTCCTGAGGTCTGAGTTACAATGAACTGAAATCTGGAGATTACGGACCCATTTGTACAGTACAATAAACTAATTCAAGATCCCCTTTCCTTAAAGGGGCACAGCGCCACTCTGCAGGAAATCCTGCGGCGCTCGAATTTCTCGGGTCGCACTTTCCTCACGGCGAAGCTCCTACGTCTGAACATACACCACGCCTCTTAAAGAGGCGTAGAAACCCACGGAGATCCACAAAAACAAATTCTTACAAATTGCATCATTCGTGAAAATTTGAATATTTCCCAAAATATTCGCAATTTCCCGTTTGTTTTTTGTTTCCACGCTGCTGTGCACTATTTAATGCGATTTCGGTTTTGAAATGCAGTATTCATATTATGGAATTAAATACTTACATAAAATGTATTTCATCTGTCCTAATTAATATTTCAAAATGTATGTGTTGTCCATGTGTATCGCTATTCACCTGAATCTTTCACGTAACAACATTTGAATGATCTATATCTTGTTATTGCATGTTATCTACAATGTGGGACTATTATAGATTGTATGGCCTGTGGTACACGCAACCTCTATTCTAATGTTGCATTAAAGTAATTTGAAGTTCAGCTAATAGTTTTAGACATCTAATATCACTAGGATTAAACGAACAAAAAAACGAGATTAAACCGAATCACTAATATAATATTTAATGACATCCAAAAACAACACCAAACTAACGCCATCCAAATTAAGTGCCATCCAAGATTCATTCGGCCGTTTTCTTAAAGCGACCTCGCCAGGGAGAATTAGATACTACAGCCAGTCGGTCACATATTGTTATAATTACTACCCACCCACCCATATTCTAAGCGTTTAGTCTGGCCAGGGCTGGAGTCTATCCCGGGCAGCACGAGGCTGGCGTAAACCCTGGACGGGATGCCATTGCATCTCAGGCGACACACACATCTTTGCATTAAAGGCAATTCAGAGGTACCAAACAGAAGAAACCCACACGATGCGGGAGGAGCATTCAAACTGTAGCCAGTGCTGCGGCAGGATTCGACCCTAAACCCTGTGACACCGAGTCACTGTGCCATCCTGTTATTAGAGTTAATTGATGTCGTTGATGTTGCATCGGAGAATTCCGAGCGCTTATATGATGTTTTTCAGTTACGCAACTGGCGTCAATGGTTGAATAAGGAGGCGGGTGGATTTAAGGTTATCTTACAGATACAGCACTAAAGTAATTCAATATCACTTATGTAAACAGAGGGCATGAAAATCTTCTGAGTGAAAGTAGTGACGAGTGGCACATGCTACATTAAGATATGGCATACTTAAAGATATATCTATACTTAAATGTAGGAATTTCGGTGACACTTTACTTCAGGGGACGCAAATAACGTAGCTGAACACTCCAACTTAATGCATTAATTAACCAGAAACTACGTGTTAATTACGTTCTGATCCCATGTTCGTTCATCGTTAATCAGTCATAACGTCGTATATTTCATGCAGTTACCACATCGATTCATGATTTGTACTTGAGGTGAGTCACTAAGTTACTTGTTCCCCCTTAAGTGTCACGTTTGATAATTTGGTTAAATATGTAACACTTACATGATTAAAATAAGGAAGTCACTTTTAAGTTCTTGCAGTACGGAAACTAAAATATGAAAAAGGTATTTAGAAAGTTTGAAAATATTAAAATCTAATGTTGAGCTCCCGAAAGAACTCTGTTCTGTAAAATAGACACAATTTGAATTAGCCACATCAGTTTATGCCTTACACAATCATCACCGTCATCATCATCACCGTCATCATCATCATCACCGTCATCATCATCACCGTCATCATCGTCATCACTGTCATCATCATCACCGTCATCATCATCATCACCGTCATCATCATCATCATCACCGCCATCATCATCATCATCATCATCACCGTCATCATCATCACCGTCACTATCATCATCATCACCGTCATCATCATCATCATCACCGTCATCATCATCATCATCGTCATTATCATCATCATCACCGTCATCATCATCATCACGTCATCATCATCATCACCGTCATCATCACCATCGTCATCATCATCATCACCGTCATCATCATCACCGTCATCATCATCACCCATCATCATATACATATTCGTATATACGTTGTGTTTCGTTAATTTTTACAACCCGGAGTACAATTGTAAAATCATAAATACAGTCACAGCATTTATTAAACCAGACATCATTTAATTATCCATGATAATTAAACATAAGTACCAGAGTAATTGATTATGCATTATTGCATAATCATGCATTTGTGAAGCAAGGGTAATGAAAACATATTTTATACCGTTACGATGCTGTGGTTGTTCTGAAGAACTAAAGAACTACATGTGTTCAGATGCTTTGAAACTCACGTCAGCAGACACTGGATAGCTACAAACAGATGATTATGGTCAAATGATAACTGACAGCTAGAAGAATGGAATGATCCTGTAATTTTCACCAAAGCCCATTTAACACAGTGCCAACAATGTCTTCCTCTAAAAAAATTGAATATTGTTTGAGTTATTGAAGAAATTCCTCATTGGAATTTATGTTTTATTGAAAAAGAACAGCACAATAATAGTGTTTCTCATCTGTGTAACTAAGGCAATAGGTTTAATATACATGTCATACTTAAAATACAGCTGCAAGTATTTAGCGTCCACCAGGGCTGAACTGTCCATCTGGCGTACTGGACATTTTCCCAGTCGGCCGATGGTTATGTGGGGCGGCAAAATTGATCACTCGGTAAAGTTCATCGTGGGGACAGCCCAGCTTGGTTAAATCTGTCATGAGGAACCGCAAAGCGCGGGCCAATTTTAAATCCGTATTCAGCCAGTTTAATTTTGTCTTGGATGCTGTGACCAACACACAAGTGAACTCAGTGCTGCCTACGAGACTGACCAGTTGGACTGAGCATCCATGGGTTCCTACACTGCTTGTTCGTAGGATTTGAACCAACAGCCTTGAGAACACAAATCCATGTGCTGCAGATTGAACCAGCTGCTTATTTTCTATAAAATATCCCACTGGCAAAAGCAGTGAAAAATCACAATTAGTCTCATTCCTTTTTGCATATTTTTAACAGGTTTTTTTGTATTATACGTTTTACTGGTCCACTGTCTGCATATTCATGCAGATTTCTATAATTAGACACATATTTTTCACTAACTTTGACCTTGGGAAATTAGCATTTTACAAATGCTATATTATAGTTCCCCATTCTAGTCATACGATATCAGCAGCTAATGGTAAATGAAAGCTAATGCACTTGCCAGAAGGCTCTGGCTAAAAACAGCTACCGTTTCAGGCAGCACCTGCTGGGAGTGACTGCATGCGCAGCTCGTCATCATGACATGCCGCTACACCCGAAAGCCGCAGAAGCGGGGCCTGACGAATGAGTCAGCTCCGCCGCAGCAGACCTGCGACGATGCATCCAGGGGAACTAGAGCCTCCGACGCCGTCAGAGGACTGCAGTAGGGGGGAGTGAGACTGGGGGGAGGATGGAGAGGGGGCGGGAGGTGCTGCTGTGACGGAAAACCCCGTTTTCATTCTCAGGTCCAAGAAGCATCATCCTCAGCTCGTTGCTCTCTTTCACTGGCACCGTTGCGGCTCTCGTTCAGCCATCTCCACTGAAGAGGAGGCTCTCATCGCCGGGCTGGAGGGTCCCGCAGGGGGTGCCATAGGGGGTGATGTAGGGGGTGTCACAGGGGGTGCCGCAGGAGAATAGGCGGGCTCCACATCAGGTCTGGGCTGCAAAAAATGCACAGTTAAGGAGCCACTACAACAAATGAGTTTTCCATCTTACCGAATTCATCAAAAAAAAACCTAAACTTAAAAAGAAATGTAGAAATAAAATCCTCCATTCAAAATGAAATCTATACTGAGAAAGACCTCGATGTCAGAATCGGCATAGAGCAATGTTTCCCAACCCGGTCCTCAGGGACCCACAGACGGTCCACTTTTTCGCTCCCTTCCAGCTCCCTGCCAGACAGTCCACAGTTTTTGCTCCCAGGAGCTGGGAGGGAGCAAAAACATGGACCGTCTGCGGGTCCACCACAGACTGGGTTGGGAAACACTGGCTTAGAGACAGGAAGCACCACAGTAGGGCGGAGCTGGCCTTTGCCTTGATCTCTAGATCTTCATGCATAGGAAGTAGGGGGATGGCAGGAGTGGGGGATTCTATCGGTTCCATTTTTGCACAGGAATTCACCCCCCTCCCTTTCCACTCCAAGAAGGAGGGCAGCAGGTGGGGCAGCTGGAAGAGGATGTGGCCGTATGACCTGAAGCTTTCGAGCTCCCATGAGAGGCCGTCATTACAGCTTCCTACAGCGTGATACTTTACCTAACTTACTGCAAAAGTGGCAGAAAAGCAGCGAGATGAAGGAGCTGGATATGTGGAGCAATAGGAGCCCTACTTTATGCGTGCAGATCATCTCGGAAGGCGCTAAGACAGCGACACCGACAGGCACAACTCGGTATGACCCAGCAGCCAACGTGGCTGTGCTGTAGCAGACAAGCACTTTCAGTTCCGGTGCGTGAAAAACAGGCCTGTTCTGTCCTGATGATTCAGGGAAACAGGAGGCCAGGGTCACTGTAACAAAACATCGACATCATAATGCAGTGGAGGCAATCCGGGACCGAGCTGACCGTATCCCCACTGCCTGGGGCAGCGTCTCCTCCCCACTGCAGAGTGTGGGGGGGTCCCAGTTGGAGCCAGTTCATGTTTGTCTCATTTCTGCATTTTGTAGATGTTTGAGCGACCAGTAGGTTTCCCATGATTAGTGCCTCCACTGTATCCGAGATACACACCTGTCACCACTCCAGCTCAGAAAACTGTCTGATGCACAATCTCTTGGACAGTGTAAATTCCAAATAAGGCAAATAAGATATTCTTTAAGGCAAACCAGTGCAATAATTAAGTGTGGATGCCCAACACACCCTTACGTCCCACACGACCCAGGGCTCAGAGCACCTCTGTGGGCGTCGCCTTCCTCTGCTTCTGCTCCCTCCCTCGGTTCTTCAGCTGCTCCTTCAGGACCTCCACCTCATACTCCTTCTTCTTCAGCCTCCTATGCAGGCTGGGTTTCCCAGATGCGGCCTGTCCAAGGGAGATACAGACAGCGATGGCAGGGGTGACAGACGGACCTACAGACATCGGTGTTTCAGTTTACTCAAATGCTGCATCAATTACCGCACAGCACCACAAACAGTGCTATCATACATCAGACTCTGTTTGTGGCAAAGAGGGGTAGCAAAATGTTTCACTGCAAATGGAAAAGACGAAAGCTATGTCCCCACCCCCCCCAGCATCCTGCTTACGAAGATCACAGTGTCCCGGCGAAAGAGACAGCAGCAGTCACACTGTGACACCCTGCAGTGGGGGGGGGGACCATCTCAAGCAGGATTCCCTGCCAATTATCTGCCCTTCCGAAAGAACCAGCCAGCTCAACTTACAGTCCTGGGGGAACCCTCGTTTTGGATATAAATCATTCAGAAGTAGTGAAGTCATTGATCTTTTCCTTTACAAGAGAGACAGAAGACTTGTCTATCCTGTGATTAGATGAGGTGTAATTTTAATAACAAAGACATCAAAGCTACAGGTTTGAACTGTGTGGAGCCACAAAGATCAAAAATGTTCCCAGAGGTACTGTAGTGTGTAATACAGTTGCATTGTGGGATACTCAATATATTGGGTTGTATAAATTATAATAGGCAAATCTCTTCTGAGATGCTCAGGGGGAATTTAACTAGTACCCCTGCCCTATTACTCAAGAAAATACAGGAAAGATAAAATTGTAGTTTGCAAGGGGAGAGATTTAAATCACTAAGAGCCTTCATCAGAAAGGAGGGACTGCACTGTACCTTATCACGACATCCATCCTGGACGCAGCTGTGAGAGACCACCCACCCGCTGCTTGGTGTCAGTCGCTCTGAAGCCACACCCTGTGAAGGAGGGGGAAGGTGGGAGATAAAGTAAGTTGCAAGACCTGCTCAGGTTGGAACAACAAACAGACCACATGATACAGGGATGGAAGGATGGAATGGGGATTATTTTCCTTGTATATAAGTGGAGGTGGGCTAAGCAAGATGGTGGACGGTAGACAAGATGCAGACTCCTTATCACTTAGCCCTGTCCCCAACTGGAACACACTTTGCGCTCTTTGATGACCTTGTTGAGGCTCAGTTCCTGCGCCAGGTGGTCCTGGGTGCGACGCAGGGCCTCACGCAGCAAGGAGCTTTCTTGCTTCTCTGCCTGCAGCTCCTCCCTCAGACTGTCCAGCCGGCCCTGGAGGCGCTGACCCACAGCCTGGCTCTGTCTGCAGGGGAAGAGGGGCCTGGCCAGATCCTTGTGGGCTGGTGCACCTCATTCATTGCACATTCACTCACTCATGATTAACTTATTAACCCAGTCATCTTTCCAGTTTTTTGATTCACTCATCACTCACTCACAAACACATACTGATAACTTGATGGTCATTCATCAGTCACTCCCTAACCTTTCCAGTGAATTCATTCACTCTAGTGATGGACAAAATGATGCTTCATGAACCATTTGCTGTATTTTCTGACCCCTCTAGATGGTGCTCTTGGTTTACTTTGCGACATGCTTTGTGCACTTTTTTGAACCAAGAGCACCATCAAGTGGAAAGAAAGAACACAGCAAATGGTTCAAGAAGCATGATTTAGTCCATCACTACCCATACTTTAATCACTCATTGCCTTATCATTGCAACCATGCACTCAGCAATCACACCCTCATTGCTTCTTAGTTTTCACCAGTCACTCAGTCATCACCCTTCCATAGCTCTCACTCAATCTTCACTCGCTCACTCATCACTGCACCTCCAGACTTCCTGCTCCCGCTGATACTCCCGTATCTGCTCCTCCTTGCATCTCGCCCGCTCACTCAACAGCTCTAGGTCCCTCTGCCTGCAGGAGCCCAGCTTCTCCCTCTCGGCCCGAGGCAGAAACTTCAGGGACGAGCTTCCCGACAGCCGCACTTCTTCCACCTCCAGCGCTTCACTCAAGGCCCGCACCAGGTCCAGGTACTGGGGGGTTGTGGCCAGCATCACAGATGTGAGGGGGTCAGACTGTGTGCTTTAGGGACCAAGATTATGGTACTGTGTAACCTAAATATCCTCAGCATTAAAGAGCAGCTGCATAAACAGGCAAAGTGTAAAAAGAGTTATTCACTTTATATTGAAGGAAAGCAGTAACTGGTGATTAGTGATGGCTAAAATGTTGCTTCATGAACCGTTTGTTGTATTTTTCCACCCCACCAGATGGCGCTCTCTGTTCAAAAAAGGGCTGAAAGCATGTCCCAATAAAGACCAAGGGTACTAGCTAATGAGGCGAAAAAAATACCGCAAATGGTTCATCAGGCATTGTTTTGATCATCACTACTGGTGATATTATGTTCGAAACTGAGGCTTCGAAGCATGTAACGAGATCAAAGGAGGGTTTCTACCTAAGCCTTGCGTCGAGGGTTGTATCGCTCTCAGAAAATTAGGTGATCGATGACAAAGAAGCATTGCATTCCAGGGGGAAATTCTATTGATTCAAGTCCCAAATTGTAAATAAAAGGAAATGTGGCCTTGTTCGTTTTGTGGGTAATATTGGTTGGTTCGAGGATTGTGAGTGTCATGCTGAAAAGATCACTACTGAGAGCTGAAATTTTTGAGGCATACCTTAGATGTATATATTAATGGCAAACTTGAAACAGCATTTCATTTGTGATACTTCTGTGATTGTTCTGAAATCTGTATCAAAATGACAGTCACATGACCACATTGAACAGAGCTTCATAAAGTCATATTATTTCTAAACGATTCCATTGTTTTGCTTCATTTCAGCTCAGTCTGAGGAGTTGAACAGATTGTCCTTATTATTAGAATACTTGATATACTGTAGACTTATGAATTAATACAGGTCAGGTCAAGTTAGATCAGAATTAATTTATAATTAGACAAAATCAGTGTTTAATTAATATGCCTTTACTAATAGTATCACGATCACCGGTGAGCAGAGCGGCGATCGATCGGGTAGGCGGGTAAGGAAGAGGCAAACAGGTCGGAATCAGGGCAAACTAGGGGTTTAATTCGGGAACTGGGAGCAGGGAACATCAGACACAGAGAAACATCCACCAAACCACAATGACGGACAAGAGATACAAGCAAGACTAGGACTTAAATGGACAAGACTGATCAAAATAATCGGACACAGCTGGGGACGATCAGGGAAGCACACGTGGGTAATCAGGGGGCGTGGCACACACGAGGAGCGTACGAGCCGGGCATGACAAATAGCAGGTCCATTCTGTTTTTGCATGTTCCTCCAAGGGGGCACTATTTATTGTATCTGTTTAGATGTTTCTATGAAGCAATGGTTCGAACATATTGCAAGATTGAAAGATTGTTTCTAAGTCATTTGTTTAATTTGTCTCTATCTCTGAGAAACCCCATTTTGTCAGCACTATATTACCCAGCATGTGTTACTAGTGCACATTGTGTTAAAAGAGGCTTTGAGTAATGAACTATTTGGCTGGAAAGCCTCCACAAGCCTCCACAAAGTCTCATTTCAGCATCGCCAGCCATTATTAAGCAGCTATGTGATGGTGTCACACTAGTGGCCAGTTAAAAAGAAACACATGCTTGTCAATGCAAACAATTCCTCCAAACAGTGAATCATGTGACCACAGCACATGCAGCATGCAGTGAGGATAAAGAGGCCCACTTACTGTTTAGCTAAGCATTAAAACAGCAGTTCTTAGCATTTTTGAACATGGTGTGATTGTTGCCGCTAAACGTGGTGGTCCTAGCATCCTAAGCATAGTCTGGAGTTTAAAAATCCAGTCCTCGGTACCCCCAGAGAGTCCACATTTTTGCTCCAACTGGGAGCTGGGAGGGAGCAAAAATGTGAACTCTCTGTGGGTCCCCGAGGACTGGGTTGGGAAAACTGGTCTAGAGAACTTAAAGAAGCAGAGAGCACCTTGTTGACGAGAGAGGTCAGTGGAGAATGGCCCGACTTGTTAAAGCTAACAGGACAGTCACACAGACTCAGTACAGCAATGCTGTACAGAATTCATCTTCCCTTGAAGGTATAAGTGAATTCTACCCAGGACTAGCAAGATTCACCTAATAAAGGGTCCATGAAGTACATAATGTGAACAGAAGGGATGACACAGCCATGTCTGTTTAAGATCAGCCCCCAGCCCAGCACCGTCTAATACTGACTGTTCTTTCGCTGAGGTCCAGAGTGTCGCATAAATGCAGTCTAGCTGTCTGCTCTACGCACTCCTGGCTCTGCACCAAGGCGACCAGGCTGAAGTCCTGAAATATCAACAGCGTGACGTTCAGGTTCTTGTAGCTACAATCATATAAAGTATTTAACGTTGGGCTGTGATAAGAGCAAGTCAGGAGAAGCTATACCTCACAGGTGCCAGTTACATTTCCCTCATTGGCCAAGTGGGTTCTCCATTCATTCGGCGCCTGTCTGATCAGCGCCACCTGCTGGGCACAGAGCTCTGGAGGCGACGCTGAAGGAGAATTTTTCGTGCAAGAGAAGGTCTTAATACTCTTGGTGAAGGAATATGTTTTACATTACGATCAATGTATGCAGATTCATCTCTTATTTGAGATCTTAGATAAATGAATATAAAGCACAATATAAACTGATCTGCGCATTTTAACACGAGCAAGTAAAGAATATGTAAAAGTAGGATGTCGGTTATCTTATTCCTAAAGTAACTACCTTTAGATTTTCCAGAGTCCGGCTCACTTACTTGGGGACACCGAGGTACGATCCTTACCCCTGGACTCCACTGGGCCCTCCTTCTGTCGCCAGATCCTGACCTGGACGTGATTGGCCACATCAAAAGAAATGAGACAAGAACAAAAACATTACTTGCTTACAAAGAGGATGAGGGAGCAGGGATTGGCTGGTAGAAATGGTACAGCACCAATGAGATGGAAGCTCATTAACACAATGAGTTCACCAATAGGAAGCGATAATATAACAGTGAAACAGCCACAAGCCTGTGGGACTCTCCCTCCTATAAGTGAGATAACACATGATGACAGACAAGTGAAACCTGGGGGTGGGATAAGCCTCTGTACTCATTATTGCTATAGGGTTACTTACCTCTGCAGGGTTGTAGCCTTGTTCAGGTTGTGTGTCCAGCACCTTCTCAGCGCTGGCTTGCACCTGCAGGTCCTTCTGACACTGTCTGCCAGCACACGCACAAATAAAACACCATTTACACACGACGCATAATGAAGCTGACATTCAAAGATACCTGAGGTATAAAATAACACTTCAGAAGCCTTGTTTTCACTGCTTTCCCAGCCAATTCTGTAACAAACTCATCTGACAATGGCATCCCATTCAGTATTTATTTAATCTGCACTGTCCTCAACCCAGAAACGCAGTGTTTCCAGTGTAGCTTTTAGGGACAATCTGGCATTTTAGTTGTACTGAATTAATTAGTAGAATTCCATCATGTTTAAGCACACTATAGTAAGAATACCATATTAGTACTTTACTAAAAATGAGGGCTTAATTCCAAACTGTACTGTAATATCGATTGATTGAGAAATGCCGTGTTCTTGGATATATATGAGTAACTTTGGCTTCCGTCCCAAAAAAAACCTTGAAATCATCCTTCAAAGCGCGTGTGACCATGAGGAAGCCTGTGTGTAATGGTGAAGTCCTGTCCAAATTGGGTTACACCTAACACCCTTTGCTTCCCGGGACAGGTTCTGGATCAATGTGGTCTGTTTGCATGATGAGTTTCAACCAGTTGGAAGGATGGATGCTGGACCATGTGATGCAGCAGAACTGCAGTTTTACTGCAGTTTTACCTGAGCTCCTCCCTCACTTTCTGAAGCTCCTCCCCCTTCTGCTCCACCAGCTGTGACATCTGGCTCAGTTTCTGAGTGAGCATGCTCAGTTGGACCCTCTGCTCGACCACCATGGCCCTGTGTTGCTCCAGCTCCACCTTTTGCTGCTCGCTCAACTCTCCTGCACATAGGCACATGCAAAGCAGGCGGGTGACTGTGCAGAACCTGAGCCAGCCTGTGCTGCCAAACTAAGGCCACTCTCACACACAGAGAATGTTTACATCATCTTCCAAACTTGGTACCCGAAGTTCATAAGTAAAATTTTTTGTAGGTTTAGGTAAAAATGTCTTGCCATATAACATGCTTTTGACATGTGTATTTTTTGTTAAGAATCAGGAAGAATATATGGTCCTACCGTGAAAAAGGCACCTATATATAGTGCAGCCATGGCAACAAGTGAAAACAGGGCCTACTGTGGCAAGAATGCAGTGTGCAACTCTGACTGCAGATCTCCGCACCCGTCATGTCAGACATCCTTGCATTGGCGATGGACAGCTCACGGCTGAGAGCGGCGATGACATCACCCTGGGCCCCCACCTCTTCCCTCGCCTCAGACAGCGCCCCCCTGGGGTAAAAGACAGGCAGCGCGAGTCTGGCTCCAATCCACAAAAGCCAGTGATGAGTGAGGCGAACAGATGTGTTACTGACTTAGATGAGGAGATATATATAACTTTTTCTATCACAAATATGTGCGTGTGTGTGGGTTAGGTTTATATTGCACTGTAGGACTCAAATGGCCCCCCACAATGTAATAAAAACCTGTTTTTTTGACATTGTGGGGACCATTTTTCAGGTGGTCTAATCTATGAATACAATCAAAAATGTAAAAATGCCAAATGTCTTGTATCTTGTTTGATTACTTATGGTTAAGGTTTGGGCTGGGTAGGGATTAAGGTCGTCATGTTGGGATTAGAGTTTTCCCCATAGAAATGAATAGAGAGTCCTCACAAAGACATAATCACAAACCTGTGTGTCTGTGTGTATGTGTGTGTGTGTGTGTGTGTGTGTATGTACAGAGGTATATTCCTGCTCATATGTACCCAAACCCATAAAATACTGGCCCCTCTCTCATCTCGGCACTGACACATGGACACTGTGGCTGGATTGTACCACAGTGACACAGCTGTGGCTAAACTGAATTCCATCTCATCCCCGGTGCTGAAACGAGCAGACAGCCACGCTGAAAGTGTTCTCTCCCGCTCTTCACTGTCCATCTATCCTCTGTTACATCACACTTTTCCCGCAGCCATGAAGGCTTGTAATGCGTTGTGGAGGCTCTGACTCATTCTGCAGAGTGAAGCATTGCTCTGGTTCACTGAGTCATTACAGGCGGTTCTCCTAGACTGAGAAAAGCAGCTGAGTTTTCAGTATCCTTGAGATAAAGACATTTCATTGCATCGCGCCGCGCAGAACTCCTGCTGGTTTGGAAAGACCAGAGAGGAACGAGACCTCTTTTCATCTGAAAGAACGAACGGCAGTTTTGGAAGCAAAGATTTTACAGCTCCTCCACGCCTATTCACAGGCAAACAGGCAAATGTTCTATCCTTGGGTTTTTAGAGGACACCCCCAACCCTACCACAGCTGGTTTCTACTGCTATATGACAGCATCATGGGGAATCAACAATTTCAGCAGATAATCAAGATTCCTTTCAGATGACATACCACAGTTATGTAAGCACTGCAATTTAGCTACCACAAATCAAACCTATTCAAATTTATAACGTGTAAGGGAAGTTCTGAGGTTGAAACTAGATTTGGATATTGTACCGTAGGTGGACCATGCCTCACAGAAAATAACTACCCACATCGACAAGAAAGGTTAAGGTTAAGCAAGAGACACATTAGTGCAGAAATTACTCCAGAAAGTGCACCTATAATACCAACATGTATTACAGGTAGACCATGCCTCACAGCAAGAACCATTTGACAGAGGTTAAGTAAGAGATGTGCTAATACTGGAGAGCAGAGACCTTAAAATCATAATCGTGAATTCAAACAACAGGGAGTTACTACATAAGGGCTAGAAGACGAAAAATTTATGTTCCTCCATTAGTCACAGCCTAGTAACAGAGACATTGGCTGGATGGTAAATTTGACTTAACATCACTTGCAGTTCATTTCTTGAAATACATCCTCCGTCCTCCACTATCAAGACCCAATAAGTCAGACAGCAGTGGGTGTAACCAATCCTGATCCTCACGGGGGTGCTGCTTTAGTCCTACGTTGTTAATGATCATCGCTGAAGTAATTATTTGTATCATAATTCTGCTGTAGGCAGTCCGGATGTCACTGTTAAATAACATATGCTCTCCAAACACTGCACTCAGGAACCAGTGTTCTCTGTGTCAGCAGCCTGCTAATTACCCCATAGATACAGCAGGAGGGCACCTTAAATCCAGGCCGCACTGTGTACCTGACCACTGCGAGGCTCTCTTCCAGCACCAGCACCTCAGGGTTCTTCTGTCCCTCAGCCTTAAGGTCTCCAAGTTCCTCCTTTGCAGCTACAAAACAACACCATGCATCATGACAGGCTTGGAGAGCACAGTGCTGGAACCCACTGTGCTGCATATGAACAATTACCAGGCACGTTACACTCATTTTTAGTACCTAAAGACATTTATGTCTGACATGTAAAAGACACAAAGGCACCAATAAGAAAAGTAACATCCCTGAATATCTGCAAGACCATCTCAAATACAAGCCTGAGGAACAGACATCCCTCTGGACAAACGAGAAAGACAAACACTGATGCACGACGGAGATAATATGAGGAGGCTACAAAAACACTGAGATACAAGCGTGTATGTGGGCGTGTAATTTATTTATGTACAGTCTGTGTGTAACCTACACTCCTGAAATTTTAACTACGTCAATCTGTTTTTAGTAAAATATACATCTTCATGAAAACAGCATAGCGACAAACCAAATAATGCGTCCACAACATATATGTGCATAATTAATACATACCCATTATCACTCACATGTCACTTAAACATTTTACCAGGAACAGTCCCAGTTGAACAGTAAGACCTAATTATTTCAGGTGCAGTGATGAACAGGGACTCATTTTCACACTGTATTTGTCTAAGCCAGTGTTTCCCGATTCAGTCTTTGGGGACCTGCAGACAGTCCAGAGGTTCTCCAGGAGCTGGGAGAGAGCCAAAACTGTGTGGCTGGGAGTTTGGATGGAGCAAAAACATGGACCGACTGTGGGTCCCAGAGGACCGGATTGGGAAACACTGCTCTAAGCAGCCCTCAATGTCCCCTGTCCCCACCTCTCAGCTGCCCCTTCAGGGTGTCCCTCTCCTTCTTCACATCCTCCAGCTGCTGCTCCATGGCCACGATAGTGTGTGCATGCTGTCTCACTTGTTCCCTGTATTCTTCCTCTTGGCCCTGCCAGTGCCTCCTCTCCAGCTCCGCCCCTTTGTGCTCTGCCTCGGCTATTGCTGCCTCCAGCTCCGTCTCCCGGGTCTGGGCCTGCTCCTTCAGAGCAGCCTAGAGGGATGTGGGTGGCCAGTGACACTATCTTTGGGATCTCATGCCGAGGGCATGTCCAAAATAGCATACATGCACAGTATGTACTGAATTTCATTAGAAGCATACTACTTGTCTGTTAATATAGTCCGTACTGTATGTATTCTTGGGAACAGTATGTGTGCACTGCGATCACCATCTAGCACTTTATTTTGGCTGTATATGTCCTAGTGATCTCGCTTGGGGGGCGCCGCCCCCCCCCCCACAAAAAACAAAGTAAAAAAACATAAAAGAACAAGAAAAAAGAATTGA
>JAODJX010000109.1:3599441-3637968 GCA_026776945.1 Isichthys henryi | reverse complement strand
TGGGAACAGTTTGGTTGCACTGCGATAACCATCTAGCAATTTATTTTGGCTGTATATGTACTAGTGCTCTTGCTTGACCCCCCCCCCCCCCCAAAAAAAAAAAAATCTGTTAGATACTATCAAGGGAAAAAAATACATTTTTGAGATAACATTGTTTTCTACTTAGATTTGTACAGAGATGGCACTTCCTATGCCATCTGGACACAAATGTCTGGTTATGCAGCGTTCTTCATCTCTGGTTGTAGCTCCATAGGCCTCATGGGATTTTGTAGCATCCATCAATTGCATGCTTCTGAATGTTACAGAATGTAGTATGCCACTCGAATACCATTCACCTACTGTCTCATCCATACTGAGGATTCAGACATACTGCTCGCTTTGCATACTATATTTCGCCTACTACATAGCAAACAAGTATGCAAACAAGCATGCACCCCAACACTTCTTGCTGACCCCGCCCTTCTACCTCAACTTCCCTGAGTGACTCCAGCTCAGCCCTCAGTCCATCTAGCTGATGCCTGAGTGTAGCTTCCTCCTTCTGGTAGGTCTCCATTGCCTGCGGTGTTAGGAAAGGTCCTATTCAGATGAATCACAAACAGTGGCTCTTTCTAATACCACTTCAGTGGCCCGTGATCATCCTAAAGTCTGTATACACAAGTTATGACACCTCCAGGTAGCATTTAAGCAATTAAGGTACTGGAACTGATACCAATGGGTTGTCAGTTTAATCCCAAAAGAACAGAGCTCTTGGATCTTCTACAGAGGTACTCAACTGGTCCAAATATACGTGATACAAGCTTAGATAAAGGTGGCAGTGAATCTATGAACTCAGAGTAATAAAAACTGATTAAAAGCTGTGATTGGTTATTGCGTAAACGCCTGGGAAGTTACAGTACCTGCTTGAGCTCTACATTCTGGCTTTGCAGTTCCTGGAGGTGGCCGAGCTGCGCAGACAGCGACTGCGTCACTCTGTCTCTCTCTGTCCTCACTGCATCCTGCAGCAGCTGCAGGTGGGTCAGACAGGCTATACTAACACAAAGTACACAAACGGCATCCAAACTCTAAGTACCCAATATGGGGCATTGATGCTATCGGCAATAATAAAAACACTAAATAAACAGATAAGCAACTCAAAACTGTTGCCTAGCCGTTATCCTTTAGTGTAGGTTTAGGCTTTGGATACCTGCATAACCAAAATGCTAGAACTGTTCTAATGGGGGGCGACGGCAAACATAAATAATATAAAAAGCTATTCATGTTTTGGGATCCACACTTATTTGGGATTTTAGGGATTTGAAACATTTTAGGTCTGCCGACAGATTGTGCAATGCTTTACTTGGTTATTTAAACATTTTTTGTTAGTTTAGTGTAATTATTTAATAGTGTTATAATACTAATAGTTTTCAAGTATACAGCACCTTTCGCAAACCCAAAGTCAGTTTACAAGGGGAAAAAATATTATGTATTTTTAAATGTTATCGTTTAGTTGTACTTGATTGCTGAACGTGAGACCATTTCACAGTATTTGATTCAGGATCCACGTGTCTCCCCATCTCACCTGCTGGCCCTGCTTCTCTAACTCCTCCCGGAGGGTGCGCATCTGCTCCTCCGCCTCCCTGGCTTGCTCCTCCCTGCTCTGGGCGTGGGCCTTCAGACATGCCTGCAGCTCTGCCTGCTCACAGTTGGGGGGTGAGGGGAAAGGTCACTTACCTGGGAATCATTAACCAGACAGGATAACCAGACAGAGAGCACCCTCTGTGGGTGGAAGGCCTGAATCATCACTCCGTATCAAAGCGTGTTTTTTAGCTCCTGTGAAACCAACCTCAGGACATTCTGGTCCAACAGAAGAATCTTATTTCAATCATTATAGCAGATGCTTTTATCCAAAGAGACATACATTTTATTGAGGAAGCAGGGTCACACTGTCCCTGGTGAAACTGGGGCTTAAAGGCCTTGTTCAAGGGCCCGGTAATGAAATCACGCTGCCAACCCTGGGACGTGAGCTGACAACCTTCCGATCACAGGTTTAGCGTCACAACCCACTCACCCCCTCCCCCCACCCAAATTAATCACCAAATAAGCACAAACATTAAATCACTAAAACCGGAGCTGGGACACTGCCTAGTTTTCTGCTAAATTTGCATCATGCCTGGTATGGAAACACAGAATTCAAAATGCCCCGACGGGAGAGTGCAGTCCTGGCAGCGCAGTGTTAAAAGCCTACCTGCCGGGCTCTGACCTCATCTTCACACGCCTGTATCCGCTGTCCCAGGACTCCTATCCCTTCGGGGATCCCTGTGGACGGAGGCACGTTAACACGGTCAGGGGGCCTTGGGTCTCAACCTAGGTAAACCCCTGCATTAAATCACCCTGGCCTGTACACTGCATGGGAATGTCCACAGACAGACATGAGGCACCTCAGGAAAGCACGCCAGTCTAAGGTTCAGGAGCATAACACCACTTTGATAGAGACTGCATCACTAATGCTGAGAGTCTCAGCTTAATTAATCTCACGGGGCCCACTTTACCTTCCACATAGTCTGACACGTCTATCCCCGCTTGTAGCAGGGCCTGTGTTGTGTTCTGTGTCTGCCTGAGCTGGCAACCAAGCATTGAGAGGGTGGCGTCGTGCACCCAGGCCAGGCCAGGGGGGACGTGCTGCCCCTGCAGGGCCGCTATCACCTCCTGCAGGGCGGGAGCAGAGTGCGCCTTCTGCAGGCGTGTCTGGGGACACACACACATGCACAGATTAGGTATTTATATCATTGGGGGGGACTCTGCATTCAAGAACATAACCCTAACCCCAACTATGACAATCATTTTGACCTAATGGGGACATTTTTTTCAGCCTCCCACAAGGGGAAACTCAATTTTATTGAATGCTGTTCATTCTGTCTGCCAGCAGTGGTTCCACTCAATTAAACACCAGTATGCAGTACTGGGACAGCAGTAAGATGTTCGCTGTTATGAAGAGCCCAGCCCTGGTGACTGTTTACCTGCACCTCCTCCACGGTGCTCCTCAGCACCTCCGCCTCCTTGGCCCTCCTGTCCTGCTCTTCATATGCTGTCTTCAGCTGCTCCTCCAGCTCCTTCACCCTGGTCCTCAGACCTTCTCCTTCCCTGATAAATTCTGATATCTGTTCTGTTATCTGCAGATAATTCAGGGCCAATCAAAAGGATAATTAAGAAATTCCCCCAATTTAAATATATTTCCAATATATTTATAAAATAACAGTGAAAAAGATATTTACTATGCTATGGTAAGTACAAACCTGACTGGTTGGAGCTACAGTGCTGGTTGGACTAACCTGCTGGTCAGACACAGTGTCTTGTGGAGATGATGCTCTAGGGCTGGTACAGGTAGCCTGGGTGATTTGGCACCGGAGCCTCTCCAGCTGAGGACGGAAGTGATGTGTATGGTATGTCTGTTATTGTTAGTGTTACGTTAAGATGAGGTGTGGCTTCATGACAGGAGGAGTGTCTTAACAACGGGGGATGTGATTTTATGCCTATCGGTGTGGCCTCATAAAAGGAGGCGTGTCCTAACACCAGGGGGTGTGGTTTCATGCCGATGGGTGTAACTTCATAACAGGAGGCGAGTGGGTGTGGTTTCATATCACAGTTCCATAGCAGGTATTATGGCATCATGCACTAGAAGCATGACTTTGTATAGTGGGTGTGGCCCCAGGCACAGCTGGCTGCAGTTCCTCACCACAGAAGGTTTCTCACCCGAGTCTGCTTCTGCTGGAGCTCCATGAGGACCCTTTGCTCCTGCCTCCGGCTCTCCTCAAGCTCTGCTTGCAGGGAGGTCTGCTCCTGAGGGGACAGCATGATCCACGATCCCATAACCACAGACGGTGACTGTTGCTAGCAGGGAAAATGTCTCATGCATCGAATTGGGAAAGTCAGCCCCGAGGTACCATCTGACCTGCCGCTCCTTGTCCAGAACTCCCTTGAAGGAGTCCCACTCCATGTCCTTCTGCACCAGTGCGATTTGCAGCTCTGCCCGCTTATGCTCCAGATCTTCAACTCGCTAGTGCAACACAAACACGCAGTAACACATGCACATGCATGCGGGTAACAGAGGACAGGTTTCCATCTGCAACAGGGATACAGATACGTACCTTGTGCAAAAGAGTCACCTCCTTTTCCCGTGCGAGCAACTCACCCTGTTGCTTCATGTTCTGCCAAACGAGGACACAACAGTTAAATGAAAACCATCCATCCATCTATCCCACTCTTATGAAATGCCACCCAAACACCAGAACAGGCCCAGGCGAGGAGAGCAGAGGACAGGGCACCTTGCTGGACATGGACCCCAGCTGTCCGTCCTTCTGCCGGATTGCCTGTTGCAGTCTGTCCACCTCAGAGGCCAGTGCAAGTCCCTCTTTCTCCCTTGCTGACAGATCCCTCTGCAGCCTGGTCACCAGCCCTGAGTGGCAGGTCAGAAAGAGAGGGGGCAGGGTCACATGGAGACATGGAGACTGGTCGCACCATTTTTGCTGGGTTAAAATTCATTTTGAGGAGCAAATGCATGGCAGTTCAGCTGGGAAAGTTCAGCAACAGGAAAATCTAATGGGCACCGGACGACACATAGAAAACAACAGGTACAAAAGAAGATGCAGAAGAGGATGACTGATTTTTAGTTACATTTTTGTTGGAGGGAATGTACATTTTTAGAGTAAATTCGGAATAATTAACTGACCCAATGTGTTCATATCACAATCGTTTTCAAAACTACCAGCTGACTTGTAGCCATACTATTACACCAGTCCCCCTGGAACCCTGGTTTACTGTGGTCTGAGAAAATCTGCAAAATGTGTAACAGTAGCCAAAGTTTTTTCATTATTCCTTCGTCCTGATTTTCACTGCTCCTTTATCCCTTGATATAAGATATTTTTTTATTGCTCTATTGCCTCCCAAGAAATAGGCTAAAATGCCAGAATTCTTTTCATGAGAGAGAAAGATAGAGACAGAGAATAAAAGAGTTCAGTACTGTATAATAATATACAATGCACTTTTTTGTTACTGTATTTGATGCTGGTAACATCGTTCTGTGCCTAATTTACCAATGTAAGTAGATGAAAATCATGTGGTATATGGGGTCCGCGGATCCGCCATAGTATGACCCATAGCTGCAGGAGATGTAGTCCAACAAAGACCACATGTGTTCCCACAGTCATCCCTACCAGCTCCCGCCCCAGTACCTGCAGACACGTTGTTGTCTCTCTTCAGCTTCTCTAGCTGCCCTCTCAGGCTGCTGATCTTCACGTCCCGCTCAGCCAGTGACTGCTTGAACACGTCACTGGAGCCTTTCTGCAGCTCCTGCATCTGCAAGAGAGGGCAATTAACATTCTAATGAATTCATAAGAAAGACAGCAGGTGGCACAGTAGTTAAGGAACTGACCTACTGACCAGAGTACATCTCAGTATCACACCCCACAGCAAGTTATTTAATCTGATTCAATAAATCAGACCCTTTCGGTAAAAGTATCTATCAATCCATCTACACTTACATTATCCATCAGAGTCAGCCTGGCAGCACAGGCCCAAGGAGGGAACATCATAGATAGGATGAATTTTACTGTAACGATTATCCCTATAATGTGATTGAAATTTAATCCATCCACCACCGCGTAATCACAACTGGGGTTGGGGGAAGAGCCTATCCCAGGAACAAGGGGAGCAGGCAGAAACCAACCCTTGGCATCGCCAACACACCACAGGGCGTACACACTCACAAATCACGGGGCCAACTTAGACTTGCCAATCAACCTAACCGACTGTGGGAGGAAACCGGAGCCCCCGGCGGAAACCCACACGAACACGGGGAGAGCGTGCGAACACCACACAGAGAAGTCCTACGCCCAACTCAGGAACCAGACCCAGCACCTTCTTGCTGGGAAGCAGCAGCACTAACCACTACACCACCATGAAATGTAATCAAACATAGATAACGGCAGACCCTGTACTAGATATACAGTTAGTAAAAATATGGATGATGGATGGATGGATGGATGGAGAATAGATACACATGGGTATGTTACAGCATATCACAAACCTAATGGGTTATTAGCTATTAAAAACACACGTATTACGATTGGCTGGATATCGTTATCTGTGTGTGTGCCGGGCCGCGTGTGCGTAACACCTGTCCCTTTAGCTGCTCTATCTGGTCCTTCTTGTCACTGATGTCCTTCTCCAGGCCCTTCAGCCTGGTGTTTATCTCAGGGTCCGCCCACAGCACCTGGCGTTGGAGTGCAAACACCTCGTTCCTCAGGCCGGCGATTACGGTGTCCTTCCGCTGTGACTCGGCCTCGAATGCCACCAGGCGGTCCACCTCGTCCCCCAGCCGCAGCAGCCTTTCCTCCTGCTCCGGAAATGATGAACCCACCCCCCACCCCCCCCAGCGTCACGCCAGCAGCCTTCACTTGCTTTGCATTTTTAAAGCATTTTTCTCGGAACAGATGCTTGGATGAAATATATGCTTAATTGGTCTCCAGGGGGGAAATTGGAGTATGTAGAAATTCATTTCAAATGCACTGAGAGACACTCAGTATGCTGCATTAGGCAGCTGCATAAATCTTGTATATTTCGTATAATTCTGCATACGATATACCAGGATTCTCCAATTCCGGTCCTGAAGGGCCAGGCTTCAGGACAATTTGCAGATTTCCCTGCTCAAACACACCCTATTCAGCATAACAGCTAATTGCCAGGTTCAGTGTGTGTGTTTCAACAGGGAAATCTGCAAACCATGTTGCGGACTGGCCTTCTAGGACCGGAATTGGGGAACCCTGCTGTTTACCTTGGCATGCATAGATTTTTTGAAATAACCGTCTATCTACTGGGAGGGCGACGAACACACATTTGATTCACACACTGACAAATATTTCGACCAAAAATTGCACCATGCAGAACAGCTTAAGTCCCAGCTGAAGGGGCAAAACCAGCTATGATCCATGGCGGACAGCCAGTCCTAGACATCTAGTAGGTCACCAATATTGTGTTGCAGCTACAAGCTCTAATTGATCAGTCTTCCCAGATTTATTCTGTTGCTGGAGGCTTCCAGGTCACTGAGCATAAATTACCCAGAATTTAAAGAGCATTTGTTCAACGGGCTGGACATATATCCGGCCGTGCAGAAAGGCTACCTTCTCCTGCAGAAGATTCTGTAGCACCTGCGTGTTCGGCAGAGTCTCTGTGTTCCCCGCAAGATCCTCGCTATCTGAGAGTAAGGAATAGCTTTAAATTCCTAAGTTACTTTCTAAGTTAAGAAAATGATTTCTTAAGAACTTCATATTTTTATACCAAAAGATTCATAGACTCATTTTGGAAAGCACAGAGAATAATCACCATAATTGCTTAAAGTTGCAAATTATGTAAGCTTCTAAAAGTATTCATGCAGAAATTAATACAAGAAACACACGCCAATGATCTATCTGTCAGATATCACTCTATATCACTCTACGTGTATATTCCTATGATTCATTGTTCTGTGATAGTACTAATTACACCACTCGTATTTCTTGTAGGAGACACTTTGCGTACCTGGCCTGAGAGAGGAGACCCTGTGGTCCATTGACTGGCAGAGCCCCAGCCTCCTAACACCAGCACTGGCCGGCCGTACCCTGCTAGGGGGGCGAGGGGCTGTGGTAGCCCCCCCTTGCGTTTTACTGGCCCGGTTTTGCCTCTGCAGTAGTGGAAATTGGGAGGGGGTGCCCACTGACAGGGGCACCTGCATGGGCGCGTGCCAGGCAATGCGCTTCAGCACTGGGGCACAAGACTGGCACACACACCGGCGAGTACATGGGAGCAGAAGAAAAGACAGACGGCATATAATCAGCAGGTGCCAAAACTTCCAAACATTCACAGTGATGCTTCGCTCCTCCACAGATTTCCACGCTATATTCATACACTCGTACGGAGGACGCAATGACAGTAGAATCCGACCTGAAGGGTAGAGTCCACACACAGCTGGAAAGCGGGCCCCCCATAGCCGAAGTGCAGCTCGTCTCCCGGGGAGAGGCGCACGGCCGCGTTGTGGATGTGACAGTTGTTGACGTAGGTTCCGTGCGCGGAATTCAGGTCCCGCAGCACGAAGCAGCGCTCTGGCTCGTTGAGCTCGATCACGGCATGCTGGTCCTCAACGCCTCCATTCTGTAAGCAACAGGAACAAGATCAAAAGAAGCGAATGATCGGTTGCGCAAAAATGCAAATCCTAAAGATGCATGTATACGCTTCATTAAGCAGCTCCGTTAAAAATGCACCTGCAAACGGATTACCTGAAGACAGAGATCGGAGTCCTTGTGCTTCCCTACTGTTGTAGTTTTGTTCTGGAGTTTAAATAGCCATCCTAACGTTTTCAGATATCCTCTCATGGCTTTTCTTTCTTTTTTTTATCAACCTGTTTAACTAAAAACGCAAAGTAAGAGAACTTGAATTTAACAGAAAGCTTGAGGGCAAAAGATCCCAAGCTGCCCCTTGAGGAGTTTGTCCCAGCCATACATTGCTAGAGATATGCACAAGAAAAAAAATGTCCAGGTCTTAAGTTTAATACTAACGTTAAACCTTGAATAATGTTTTTGGAACGAGACCCTTTCATTGATGTAGCAACGCAAAGACGCGTGGACAGTCGCGCGACACTGCAGGCGAGAAAACTTTTGCATATACGTAATCTTAAATACATTCCGCTATAGAAATATCCGTACCTTTAGTGTGTTTTTTCCCCAAAGGCAAAATGTGCATTAGTTTATTTTTCACATGAATTAACTTTGCAAAAAACTGTGACTCTCGCTTCCGCGGGAGCCTGTCACGAGAACCGGGAGAGATTGTGTTCCGTCACCATGGGAACACTGGAAGGCGGCTCCAATAGACGCTTCAAAATGACATCAGACCCGGTACGGCAAGCACTATGGGCGAGCACGTGAAGAATGCGCTCAAGCTTCTTTGCAGAACACCTCAGTTCCTTCAGAGAACATTTACTAGTCCATTTACTATGGCAACCCCCCCGCACACACACACACAAATACACACTTACAATGGGCAATTTAGAGTCAAACATTCACCTAACATATACATGTAAACCTAGCTGCAGTGAAAAGAGTGAAATGGGGTTTGAATACCCTCAAGTACAAGGCAATCATGCTGCCCACTGCTGATAATGAAGTGAAGGTGCGAGTGTTACACTGGAACTCCACACTGTACACTGTGGCCACACTGAAACTCGCGGTCCCCATTTTTACCATTCTCTGAATGGGGGTGGGGGTACAGATTCTGCTGGTCAGGGAAAAATTATTGTTGTTGATATTGTTATGTGATGGGCTGGCCCCCCATCCTGGTTTGTTTCCTACCTCGTGCCCATAGCTTCCGAGATAGGCTCCGGACCCCCCGCGACCCAGTAGGATAAGCAGTTTGGACAATGGATGGATGGATATTGTTATGTTCACAGTGGATTTTTTTTTCATGTTTAAAATTGTTTTTAAAATATTCTGAAAATCATCTTGCAGCTCCCGCCCAGTGTCCCGTGACCCCTTCAGGGACTGTGGCCCCCACTTTAGGGAGCCCTGTGTCAGACCGTAGTGCAAATAAAGGAGCCAGAGACGTAAAAGTAACTTAGGAATTTTAAATTATTTTATTGCAGTGTTATTACTCAATGCTTCAGCTATTACTGAATGCTTCACAGCACTTTTTGGCATGAGAAGTTCCATTCTTTAGTTTGTGGTCATCACCTGAGAAAAAGATTTATTCATTTTTTTGAATTGGATTTCTTTTGTGGTTTCCATTCATTGCAAAACACAAAACTGCCTAAATGTTCTATCCTAAACTTGGGTGCACTTACGTTGTTGATCCAGCTGATGTAGGCACTGACACGGGTGAAGACCGAGGGCTTCTTAGGGTAGTTGCATCCCAGGCTGGAACCAAAGCTGACAATACCTTGTACATCCCACTCGCCATTGGAGTTCTGGCAGTTCAAGGGTCCACCAGAATCACCCTGAAGGACAGTATGATGCCAGATAAGTGAGGGTCTGGAAGAGCAGGACCAACCCAACAAAATCATTAATAATGTGCTTCATTTGGACTGACGAGTAGATGTGTGATAATCAGATTTCTTCGTAATTAACACTGCAGATCAGTGTAAAACATTCTAGTTAAAAAGGTGGTGGAGAATTCCATGGATGTTTTTTCAGATTTCAAATAAAAATAAAATAGAAGCCTTACGTTGCAGCTGGCCTCTACTCCGTTCCCACCAGCACAGACCATGTTCTGGGTGACCAGGTTGCCCCACCAATCGGGCTTGGAGCACGTGGCAAAGTCAACGACGGGCAGCAGGGCTTGCTGAAGGACGTCAGCGATGGGGCCATTGGCTGGGGACGCGTGTCAGCTAGGTTATCACTAACACTGGGACAGCTCAACACAGTTTTCTACCACCTTTTTAACCTGATGATTCCTACTTGTCAGAGAAGTCAATGACACTCAATGACTCACTCCAGAGGCGACCCCAGCCAGTCACGTAACAGGGCGCCTGGTTGGGCAGTATGTATCCAGAGGCTGGGAGGCAGGCGGGCTGAATGGTGGTTGTGAGGGCAACTGCCTTCTGTAGCTTGATTAGAGCGATATCGTTACTGTAAGAGTAAACAGGAAAATGGCAGTTTGTCCCGTGGAGTTACATGAAGGGTGTTGGGTTTCTTCGCCGCAAAGGAAACTAAATAAGAACTTTCAACAACAAGCTATTTCAGATCTGTGAAGCCTTTTTTCAGCTTTCCTCCCAAAACCACACACTTGGTTATATGCTGCATCCAAGGCTTATAGATATGTATATCATTCATCTACATAAAGGATCATCAACCTGAATCTGTGTCAAGATGTTTTGACTGAGGAAAAAAACCCTACTGGCTATGATTTAAATAGCATGTCTGTGGTAAAAATGGAATTTTGATCAAAACATCTGTTAGAAATCACCATTGTGGTGACCACTGAATGACATGGGTCATGGCCAGAGGCACCGTAAAAAGGGGGAACAGTTAGGACAGGGCCCCTAAAAAACGTGGAATATAATATGATTGGTTTGGATCAGGGGCCCCAATATGATATGCTTTCATGGGGCCCACAATCTCTAGTGACACCCTTGGTCATAGCCAGTATTTAACCAGCAACCTTCTGGATATCAGATATCCCAAAGCATAATGAAATGATCACAAAGTGGTTCCATTTGAGTTTGAGCTTTACCGAATCATCATAGGGTCCCACTTCTCATGCACAATGATCTTAGAAGGAGCGATGGCCACGGAGCCCGCCTCGTTGGTGACTTGCAGGTTCTCCTTTCCCAGGTACACTCTGTAGGTATTCTTGTTGCTGCAGCGGCAGTAAGGAAAACACACACCTTGCTATCGAAACCATACTTGTCTCAGTAAGTTATGCTATCCATCTCTGAAGACTGGAGTCAAATGAGAAAAGGATGACATGAAGAACTTACCTGATACAGTGAGCTGCTGTGACGACCCACTGGCTGTCGATCAGGGTCCCACCACAGGTGTGGTGATAGGCACCTGTGCTGCCCAAGTACTGCAGGGAGATCTGTTGCATTATGGGAATCAAAGAGAGCGAGGCCATTACTCTCCACGCCGAACCATGCCCAGAGGGCTAAAGTAGTACAACTGGATACAGAAGATATTGAAACTTGCCTGCCAAGGCCAGCTATGGGGTCTAGCATCTTCTCCACCAACCACCCTGGATAGGATGGGGGGGAAAGTAGGCTTTCCACACCCGTAGGCTGCAAAATAAAAGCCAAGTGCCATCAAAAACCATGGTGGTAGGGTACAAACATCCAAATGGTTGTAAATTCAAGCCCAATTTGTGCCTGAGTTTTAGCATTATTCAGCATATAAAACAAGTGACATAAACCATATAATAACCATATAACGCCTTATCTTGCTTACCACCAACAACAAAAAGAGCTAAAACCAGAATCTTCATGGTTGCCTCTGTGTGGAGTGAATGCACACACACCTTTTATACTTTGATCCAAGGCATGAAAAAATGCACGGAAAATACTGTGCGAGATTTCCATGCATCGGGAGTGAAACTATAATCTATTTTGAGTAACCTTGGCGATAAAAACATTTTTATCATGTAGTAGATGGGAGGCATGTGAGAATTCAGCAGATGGATTGATTTCTCTTACCCAGAATTGTACTAAACGGATACATGATAGAAACACTGACATTACAGAGGAGCAAAATATAATTTTCTAATTTAATGTGCATCTACTACTTAATGAAATGGGCACAAAGGGAAAGGGCTTGTTGAAATGCCGATGTGATTTCAGACATCCAAAGTTACCATCATGGACTGTGGAAAGCATCTGAACATGGAGGGGGGGCATTAAATTATGTACACTTATATATTTGTTTTGAAAAACTCAGATATAACCTCCTACCCCACTAGGATGTTTTCTAACATGTCGAAGCCTGCTTACATCACAGTAGTTTTTATACTGGGATTCAGCTCATACTGCCGATGATGTAATATTAAATATGCAATCCGAAAATACAGGTGACTTGTGGGCTTCAAATCACAAATATATTGTTTGCCTTCTCTAAAAGTGATGTTTTTCTTTTAAGAATACAGACATAATACAGTTTAATTGCATAAATTTTTTTGTAGGTTATTTTATCATAGTTAATCACTGCATACTTAATACTCCTATAGTCATCCAGGCTGGGTATGATTACCACCAAAAATAGGGGCTTACTGCACTTCTGGATACTGCTATTAAATTATTCATAAAAGTTTAAATTTCTTGATCTTCATATATACATGCATTTGTGAAGATTAGTGTCAATCTCTTCAAGGGGCTCAGCAGACTAGGCCCCTGTGCTTCTGATCAGAAAGTCATTGGTTTAAATCCCATCTTCAGCAGAATAGCCACATCTCTCCTTGAACAAGGCGCCCTCCTCCCCCCCAATTAATGGATTCCCTAAGCTTGGACCCCAAGCTTCACATTAATATTTCCCAGCATGCTTCACTTATATTGTGTGTTTTTTTTTTTGTAAATGACTGAACAACATGGATTGGTAAGATTTTAACTTGCAATATTATCTTTAAATAGATCATCCTTCCATTTTTAGTAACTGCTGCAGTGATGCCTATAACAGGAAGCAGGGTGCAGCCTGGTTGGGTACGAACGGCCTGGTTGACAGTCCATTGCAGGACAGATACTCACATGTTATGGGCAATTGAGGGACATCAGTTTACCTGAACATTTCTTAAGATTGCTGGAGGAACATGCAGTGTTTCACTGGACAAAGATACTAAATCAATGGTGGGAAATTTTAAGTCCAAATCATGTGGAACACAGCATTTGTGCCCATTAGTTAATATGTTGAGGGATACGCCACTGAGGTTACGGCTAAAGATAAAGACTTGCACCAAAAAACCGTTAACGCAGTCCTTCTGGGGGAATGATTAATCTGTCCCCAAAACCGTTCCAGAAATATATAAGCCCACGCGCCACTGAGAGAAAGTGAAGAGGCAAAGATGATGAAGTTTGTGGTCTTGGCTGTTTTTGTTGCTGGAGGTAAGTCTGTCAAGTGAATTTTCACATTTTCTCAGAATATGACTACGTTGTATATCTGAGTTGCTCTTATATGATTTATGATTTATCGAAAAGTGAAATCATATGAAATATTTCACTCAACTAATTAATTGCTTTTTGAATAGCAAAGGAGCAAAGTTTAATCTGCCATTCATTCAAAAAGACGTTCTCTCGGGAATGGTTTATAATGTGTGTTTTTTGCAGAGTGATGCTTTCGTATCTAACATTAAAATGATGGATTGCACTTTCTGGTTTTGTGTGTTCATGCTCGTGCTAATTAATCACCGGCACTGTCCTGTAAATTGCATGCATGAATAAATGCAGCATGTCATGTAGAACCAGCTGTTCAGCTTCCTTCATGAAGAAGACGCCAGACATTAACGGTGTGTATTTGCGCCCCACCAAAAGCCTATGGGTGTGGCCTGCCCACTTTCCCCCCCATTCTGACAAGAGTGGTCGGTGGAGAGGACGCAAGACCCCACAGCTGGCCCTGGCAGGTGAGAGCAGGGCGTCGCCCCCTATCTGTCAGGCAGAATAGCGCACTTGTTATCACACCCACCATGAGCATGTTTATAACATAATGGCTGTCCGCAGATCTCGCTTCAGTACCTCAACAACGATGAATGGCGCCACACCTGTGGAGGAACTTTGATCTCCAGTGAGTGGGTCCTCACTGCGGCTCACTGCATCAAGTAAGATGTCGTCCAGAGGCTGGCCCCTATCTGGTAGAGAGATGAACAGTGTGCAAAGGCCACCTAGTGGTACTGAGGGTAACTACCCCATGGCTGGCAATCAAGACAAGGGAAAACAACAGACACAAAAATCCATAGGCTATTTAATTTTTTTTTTTTTTTAAAACACAGACCTAAAATTAATTTTGTTTTCATAAGTAATAAATAATTTATAATGTTTCTGGGATGAAGGCCAGCTTTATGCAGAGAAGCAAGAACCTTAAAGAACTGTAAATGAGAGGTATCTTTTATAGTAATGTCAATTTGTCATAAAACTGTGGGCCGATTAACCAATTATTATCTGTGGGCTGATCATGTTCACAGGGCATGTAAAATGTTCTTTTTTTTTTGGAGTGTTAAACAAGTGTTGAATTTTGGGGTAACTTCCCCTCGAGAGGCAATAGGTCACATGATGCTTGTGTCATCCCACAGCAACCGCAACACCTACAGAGTGGCACTGGGGAAGCAGAACCTGAAGGAGGAGAATGAGCCTGGCTCTATTAACATTGCTGCCGGCAAGATCGTTGTTAATGAGAAGTGGAACCCCCTGTTCATCCGGTGCGTGGGACTGAATAGAAAATCCATAAAAAGATGACAACACCTCTCCAGCCCGATGAGGCACCTTTAACCCCCTGTGCTCTGAGCAGGAATGACATCGCCCTGGTGAAGCTGGAAACTCCTGTGACCTTCACAGACGACATCAAGCCTGCCTGTCTTCCTGAAGCTAATGACATCCTTCCTAACGAAGCACCTTGTTACATCACTGGCTGGGGTCGCCTCTACAGTAATATTCTATACTAGTCATAGTCTATTACTGCAGCAAAGTCAAACAGCCATCTAAACTGCTCCAATAATTATATGAAAGGAGCTAAGACAGTAACTTTTACATAGCTGACAAACATCTGCCTTAGGTTTAAGTACTTTTGCTCCGCAGTACAGCAGCAGCACTTAGTGATGGCCAAACAAAGCTTCATGAACCATTTGCTGTATTTTCTAACACCACTAGATGGTGTTGTTTGTTCAAAAAAAGGACTGAAATCATGCACCAAAGCAAACCAAGAGCGCCATCTAGTGGGCTCAAAAATACACCAAATGGTTCATGAAGCTTCATTTGGCCATTACCAGCAGCACCTCTTAACACCCAGTGGTCCCTTGATTTCCATTATAGCTGGGGGCCCCATTGCTGACATCCTTCAGCAGGCTCTGCTCCCCGTCGTCAGCCACGAAATCTGCTCCCAGCCTGACTGGTGGGGTTCCCAGGTGACGAATAACATGGTGTGTGCTGGTGGAGATGGTGTCGTGTCCGGCTGCAACGTGAGTATGAGACCCGCACCTCCTGTAACAAAAGCATGGTGCCTTCCTGAAACCAGATCTGATTTTATCACGTCATGCTGAGTCTTGGTGGGTTTTGAGCACATGGTGAGTCTTGGTGGGTTCTGAGCACATGGTGAGACTTGATGGCTTCTGACCCCATGATGTGGCCCCCAATCAGGGAGACTCTGGTGGCCCCCTGAACTGTCGCAGTGCTGATGGCTCCTGGGCAGTCCACGGCATTGTCAGCTTCGGCTCTGGCCTCAGCTGCAACTACCCAAAGAAGCCCACAGTCTTCACCCGAGTCAGTGCATACATTGACTGGATGAACACGGTGAGTAACGGCACGCCCACGCCCCCCTAAGCCCCCCCGCCAGCATCACAGGTGTAGTAATGAAGCCCTACTTCTTGCCCATAGACCATGATGAGCAACTAGGAAGATCCGAAGAATTAAAGCAAGATTTCCTGTGCCGGCACGTCCACCAGTCTCTGATAAACTGACTAATTAAATAAACCGTCATATCCTTGTTGAGAAAAAATGTAAACATTCCTGCAGCATAAAATAAAATTCCAAAAAGATCATACAAATGAGAAAATACACTATTTGGACATATTGCATGGAAATGCAGTAATTGTGTGGGATTCAGCAAACACAGCTACACAAGACGAAACACAGGGGCGATTAGTACAATCCACTGGCGATCCAAAGACGAGCAGAAATTGCCACCAAGACCCATTGTGACCCAATCAATCAAACCATTTGCCAAGGTGGTCTGGGACACATTTGACCACATTTCTTTTGTTGTGTGAACACTAATGCGTCCCGGATGTGTCTCCGAGAAGGACATTACAGTAACTATGTGCGGGGCAGTAACGCGATATGAACAGAAATGTGTTAACACCAGTGTGTCTTGGCTGTCTACTTGTGATCTGATCGTCCAAGATTCAGTGTAACCAGGACCTTTGACTTAAGAACATAAGAAATTTACAAACGAGAGGAGGCCCTTCGGCCCATCAAGCTCGTTTGGGGAGAACTTAACTAACAGAGTTCTTAAAATCTTATCTAGCTCTGATTTAAAGGAACCCAGGGTTTTAGCTTGCGCTACACTAGCAGGAAGACTATTCCATACTCTAACTGCACACTGTGTAAAGAAGTGCTTCCTCAAATTCATTAAAAAATGTTCTCCGGCTAATTTCCACCTATGGCCACGAGTTCTAGTATTTAAACTAATACTGAAATAGCCATTTGGCTGAACGGCATCCAGACCTGTCTGTGAAGATTCTCAGTCATCCAGGTGAAACTGTCTGGTGGTTGAGTCATGTCAACTGGACTTTTCTCTGGAAGGTAGAAACGCTTCACTGCTCATTCAAGCAGCTTCTTCAGTCTGAGGGAGGCTGTAAGTGTCAACATATTTATCTTCCACGGTAGTTTCACTTCACACCTGCTCTAAGTAGGCTCATTGAGTGAAACGAGGGGGGGAGGGGGGGGGGATTTGTGGGTAGATGTAACCATCACACCTTAGCAGTCCCTCCTACCCCCATAGAGTGGGTCGTTAAGCGTGGTCCACCTGGTGGAGGTGTGAATTGGGTCTGATATTTCCAGCCTCAGACTGAGAAAGCTGCCTGGATGAGCAGCGAAACGTTTCCACCTTTCAGAGAGAAGTGCAGTTGCCATGACTCAACCACCAGACAGAATCCAGACCTGTTAGAATCTTATATACCTGGATCATGTCCCCCCTTAGTCTCCTTTGCTCAAGGCTAAACAGATTCAGCTCAGCTAACCTCTCCTCGTAAGACATTCCTTGTTTTTGCGACTCATTAGTAGAGGGCGCCAGGTGAATGCAGTAATTATAATAAATTCAAGTCCCGTACATCTGTTCTGGATAAACTGTAATTTTTACATAGCTGGTTATAGTTCATGGTAGCACTGATCGAAGTCTCATAAATATTCAATCCCCACTAGACTTGCAAAAAAAAAAAACTGTCAATGATGTCTCAGTGACTGTGTCACAATGGCCACATTGTATACTGATCAGGTTTACCCATCGTGCTCAGAAGACAAACGGGCAATGGATGACTCCGGGTTTAAAAGGCTGGGAAAGTCGTTAGAATCATGAAAAATAAATTTGCATTTGCATTTAAATTTACAATGAACTTGTAAATCCTCAGAGTAAGTCAGGGTAACAGGCCGCACGGATGTTACATTGACCTACGCGAAAGCTGCTAAGTGTCACTCAGTACGTTTACACGCACAGCAAAGTTGAGCTGTGGTTATAGCTCGACTACGCCTGCAATCACCTCTGCAGGAACGTGTACATATGAAGGAAAAACTACAGATGATTAGAAAGAAACATGAAGCTAATGCAAAGCAACACATTTTTCCAGAAAAATTTTTAATTCCCGTGTCACTTTAGCCCAAGCGATGCTCACTGCACAGCCAAAACACTCTCCTTTACTGGGCACTGTACTTCCGTACTTCACATTTCAACACGTCTGTTACCGATATAACAGTTTGACTTCAACTTCTCCTTTGGCTTTGTTCTCAATGTCTCCCTTATTTGTTTGAAAGTTAAAAAAGTGACTGAAAATGTAGCACAATAAAATGCATGAACGGGGAGGGGGGGGCAGCATGCAGTTCAGTAGACTAAGCCTCTGTGCCTGTAATCAGAAGGTTGTTGGTTCAAGTCCAGCCTCAGCACATCCGCAGGTCCTTGAGCAAGGCCTTTAACCCTCAGCTCCCTGGACACTGCAATGGATGGCTGCCCTTCACAGCCAACTTACTCTCACCTACAGAGATCAAGATGGAGAAGGCAAAGAGAATTTCCCCACAGGGATCCATAAAAGTACTAATTATTATTATTGGAACACATCGATGCACCACCCAATGACAGAGTGCAAAAGACAGTAGAGGACACACTAAAGAAGTACCAAAATTTCTCTGCAAAATCACATGAAAGGTGTCAGTGGGGTAAAGTCTTGCTTTAAGTATCTTAGTATCTAGAAACACATAAGACCTCAAAGTTTACAAATGTGCATAAACATCAGACTGGAAAATTTCCTTCTGCTGAGGGACTGACTTGAACCATTTCGGATATCGCTTTATAGGCAGGAAATCGCTTAAATATCTTCGTACATGTTGGCGTATTACCGGCGCTGGCTGGGGCTCAAGAACTGAAGCGGAACAGAAAAGCTTAGAAAGTTAGCTGGACCCAGTTCAGTCTGGATGTGTGTCAACACCTCCAGGCTCTTTGTTAAATCTCCTGATGTTTCTACTAGGAACAACAGTAGGAAACAAAACTACGGATAAGATATTCATGGGGCCTGGATGCCTTCCCTTATCACTAAAGGACAGTAAATCACAGTATAGTGTAACGCATCAGGCGGTATTCTGCACGATGCTCATTCCAGGAAAACAATGAAACAGCTTATTAAGCAGTAAGTGGAAATAAAAATTTGCTTAACTATACAGTACTACCACCTCAAATGATTGTAATCTCCACAAACACTTCGGAAACAAATAAGAGGGAAAAGTGTTCTGCATTTAGAAAAACAATACCTTCAATCTGAAGTTCTCCCTTTTGTCAAGTGTGGCCTCCAGAGCTTTGCAAACATGATATAAATTAAAATGTAAAAATAAAAATTAATCCAATATGTTTTGAAAAATGTGCATATTTCAAGGATGAACGAAAAAGACACACAGCTGCACATTCTATTTCCAAAAAGCACATTTATTTTTCACTTTCAAAAAAAATGCTGGAATAAATACAATCAGTTATAAAAGTGATTTACGCTACAAAAAACAATTCTAATACATAACCTCATTTTAAAAATACTCATGCTAAAAAAAGTGTGGCCACAGCATGGGCCTGTTTTCAACAATAGCATAAAAACGTTTCCAAGTGGACATCGGTTTACAAAATTCATGTTGTCACGTTCAACAGAAACAGTTTCTTTTTGGAATATAAAGAGAAGCTTGAGAAGGAAAGGTCATCCGTTATCGCACAGCTACACACGGTGCTTACGATCTTTACAGAGATCTCTGTAAAGGATTTAACATGGTGCTTGCATACAAAAGGTGAACTGGTCAGGAATGGGTGAGTCGAAATGTCTCTCTTATTTAAATCTGGCCAGAAGTTAAAGTGAAGAGCACATTCCTTTATGGACAGTTTTCCCTTCGATTCACAATGCAAGTCAGGAGTGATACAGAACAGGCGTTTCCAGGTCACCAGCTATTAATGTCATAGATACACACACACACACACACACACACAGAGACACACACAGACACAGTTGAGTCTGAACAGACATTAAACTGGGGAGGGAAGAGCTTGAAGCATCGGAGATAAAAGTGGATCGTGTTTAACTTTTCATTTCTTAACTGGACTACCTATTACCTTCAAGGAACTGCATGCATGGGCACATAAGTCTAAGAGCTGGGGAATCATGACTTAGGAATCAGGAGATTATCCAGCAGCCGGACATCCAACCCCTGGCCCAGGATACAGTCGGTTTAGGGCAGTGGATTCTGCTTCAGGGGCTGCAGGCTGCACTGGCTGTCACTGCACCTCAGCTCTTAATTGTTCCACTGAAATTATAAAGTTACCAAGTTCTGGTGCTCCAGATGCAAGAACATGGAGACAGTGAGGAAGATTTGGCGGGGGGGGGGTGATTTACAACTCTATTTTAGACATCGCTCAGGGATAACAAGTCTTGAAGCATTTGGCCTTTTGACGAGTGCTTGATTTTAAAAGGACAAATTCAGCAGCGCCTTCTACAAACTGGGAGGCCGTTCAAAGCCAGTGCTCCTTCTGGGGGCATGCAGCCCAGTCCCTGACTATATGAATAAGTAAGGAGAGCATCTCATTTATGCTGAAACTGGGTTACAAGGCAAGTGGATAAATGTACTACTGCACCGTATACAGTATGGATGCCAGATTAAGATTTACCTGTCAGTTACGCTGACATTCTGGGAATGCAAGGCACTTAATTTGGAAATGTAAAACAAATCGGCTTCTCTCCTCGGCTGAAAGAAAATTCCCAAACTGTTACTCCAAATATTCTGCAACAAAATTAGTGTCCTGCCTTGCCTAACGACTCAAATACAGAAAGGGCCATTAACAGAAAATGTTGCACTAGTACAACACAAGGACTAATGTTTGAAGTCGCTACAGGCAGCTGCGAGTAGTGGATTGGCTGCGAGGGAGTCAATCAAAAGTGCCTCATGGGACATGCAGCCAACAAAAAACCGGCACCAGGCAACACAGCTGAAGAGAGGGGAGAAAGAAGGAAAGTCCTGAAGGAAAATAAAGATAAACAGTAGGAGGTCTTTGGCTCACACAAAGGCAGGCTGTGAAAACCAAAAAGCCAGCACATTTTTCGTGAGGACAGGAAGGCAGGCAGCGGCTTACCCTCCGTCATCCTTTGATATTAAGAGCTAAAGTATTAACAAGACTCCTCCCCAAACACAAAGTGCGCAGTCCATTCTTCACATCAACCACATAATCACTCTGAATCACAGTTTCCTTCTTAATCAGACATTTTCTCTGGAAAACTCTTTCCATACAAGCCTAAAGAAAAAAAACTAGTATACTTACAAACCTTTGCTAAGCATATTAACCCTCTCACACACACGCTCTCTTGCTCTCTCTCACACACACCCACCTTATTTTCTCTCAGGACGAGAATACAGTGATTTCTAGACTTAAATGAAAGTACCCATTTAAGTGCATCCATAAATGTATTTCATATTGTTCGACGAGTAAAATGATTCAGACGAATCCCTTGTGTTTCAGCTACATTCCCCTCCATTACGCTCGTCAAAGTAAAACACTCAATATTCAAACTTTCACTTGCATGGGGGGGTGGGGGTGCTACTACAAGGCCGACCATAGCAGCACCATCCCCTTTAGGCTGAGAATAAATATGCCACTTTATTTTCTCCAACATTCTGTACACTACATCCAGGACATTACACACGGTCCACTACATCTTCAGTGGGAAAGGCTGAATTTCACAGGGGAAGTAAGAAGCAGACTGTGGAGTCCAGTCATCTTCTCGCAGAAGAGGTGGTGACGGAATGGTATGTCCTGCCATGGTGAACTAGTACATCACATTCAAAACCAGAGCTCAGCCCCGAGAATGAAGGTGGCAGGTGGAGGAGGCAGGCGCTTGCAAGAAGGTAAAGGGGGCGGGACCTTTTGGGTAAAAGGGGTGGAGTCTGTGCTGGGGTTGTGAAGGGGCGGGCCATGTGGGG
Source organism: Isichthys henryi (assembly GCA_026776945.1). Lineage (NCBI taxonomy): Eukaryota > Metazoa > Chordata > Actinopteri > Osteoglossiformes > Mormyridae > Isichthys > Isichthys henryi. The sequence goes on along the minus strand of JAODJX010000109.1, from coordinate 3,616,076 downwards.
TAAAAGAGGCGGGGCCTGGCATTGAAGAGAGATGCCACCCAGGTGACCGAGCACTTGAGTCCTTTAGAGTTCGGGGAGCTTTTCCTCGTACTGTGGAGGGGGGGTGAGCGGTTCGATGGTCAGAGGACCAGCCTGCAGGGGAGGGTGTTCCAGATGCAGCTTTTCAGACTTGATCCGGCGGACCTTGAGGGGGAGGAGCTTGCGTCCGGTCCGGCTGTGCTGCCGTCCCACCTGGCTGATAGGAGCCGAATCCGGCAAAGGACCGTGACTGTCGCTGGAATTGTCCTCGGGGCCCCAGTCCTCCCGGGAGTCCACCAGGTCATCATAGGATGGTAGCTGGGAGGCGCTGTGACGCAGGTTGCTCTGGCGCACTGGGTACTGGCCGCTGCCCACCGCCTCTTCGTAGCTCGGCACGTCATAGCTGGCAGCCAGCTCCCTTGCCCTACGCACAGTGACATCATCACGTAAACAAAGCGGCCCCACATAACTGTCACAAGCTACAGAAAAAGCCTTTGTCTTCCGTGCACTTTGGCTCAGCTCCTATCAGATTCCTGCAGATTTACAGATTATTTCACACTCTCCGAGTGCGAACGTGTCAGGGAAGCCCCTTTACAGCGATGCGGACACACACTTCACGTTTTACTTCACTTTCACTGTTCGGTCAGTGGCAATCAGTAGCCACAGCTCACTAGCAGTGGAACCGCACCCTGTGGCTCCCCCAAGAGGCCATGCATGCAGATACACCGTAAAAAGGCAGGCAGCTATTCCCACAGGTGAAAGAGGAACTGCGAAAGATGAAACCAACAAAGGTGTGAGTGTTATGCCTTTTTCTTCCCCCCGCCCCGCCCCTGTGATGCTTCTCTTAATCTGAGGCTGTTTCGAAATAACAGAAACATCTGATGAAGGTAAAACCAGGTCATTTAAAAACAGGAGCGGTAGCAATCTTCTGTGTACAATGTTCCAATGTCCCATCCAGGTGATCTCTGTCCCCCCCTTTTACAAGCAGGCCGTAAACTGCCCCATCATCAGCGATCAGATGCCTGTAGTGGGTGTGGTGGTGGGGGGGTGGTAACAGGATTTAGAGAACTTATTGCCTCCTCACCAAGGGACATACTTGTCAAGCCAAATTTATACCCATTTATTGTCAATCAGCAAACCCCTTCCTTGTTTCATTCCTAAAAGTCTAAAATGTAACTGCAAAGAACTGAACACTCACGTGGTGGTGCTGTTACCCTGCTCCACAGCACTGATGTGATCCTGGAACTGTGGCTCCGGGGTCTGGCCCTCCCACTGCTGCCGGTGCTGCTTGTTGCGCACGCCCAGGCAGAAGGACAGCATGAGCATGCCCACGCCGCCACCCGCCAGGATGAAGGCCACCGACGAGGTGCGGCCCTTGGCCTCCAGACTGCCTCCTCCTGGCCGGCTGCTGTTATGCGTGGCTTCGGAGGGCACCATGCTCCACGCTATCATGACCACACCCAAGGCAATAAGCCCCACGCCCAGGGCGCACAAGGCGTATTGGGACCCCGAGCTGCTACCCCCCGTGCTGGGCGAGGGGCTTGGTGAGGGCCGGCCGCTGAAGCACATGTCCAGCGCTGGGACGCGCCCGCTGGGCTCTGATGGTCCGTGTCTGACCCGCGAGCCAGAATGGCAGCCTGCAGGGGGGGGCAGAAGGGTGACGCGACAGCTAAAAGACCAGCATCAGCGTATATACACAGACAACCGCATGATTAAGAGAGGCTGAACGCTGGATCAGCTTATAGCACTGACTGCATCAAAACTGCATTTAACTGGCAACTGCTCTACAGACAGCTTAGCGACATCAGCGTGAATCACTTGTCACTCCCCAAAAGCACACAAGCATCAAATGGCTAGACTGCAAAAGACAGACTCATAATGAACGCAAAGGCTGGCGCTGAGAAAGAAAATGGTGGAACCTTTTACAAAAAAATTTAATGCATTGGGGAATAGATCTGATTCAAAGAAACCATGATAGTCCAGAGAGCAGCGTTAAAATTCCCTGCCGTCCTTAAGAGGACAGATCTGTCTTTACCAGCCCAGGGAGAACCGAGGCTAATAATCAATATGTGATAAAGGGCGGTTTTCTTCCTTAGAAATTCACTTCCTTAGAAATACGTTTCTTCTTTCCATCGGGGATGCAAGAGGCTCCCGTTGGCACGGCAACAAACCAAGGGAGCCAGGATTTGCTGAATGCGGCATTTAATTCGTCCCATGGCAACACGGCAGCTGGAGGGAAGCGACAGCACCTGCGTGGAGGGGGGGAAACCCCCCCCCCCCATCAGCCGTGCGGGTCCTCAGGGACCATGTCCTCCCTGCTGCGGGGCCCGGGCCCACACACCCCAATCAAAGCTGGCTACTCAGCCCCCAGACTCCCAAAATCGCTAAGAGATGACTGCCAGTTCAGCCACACCAAGGCGAGAGAGAGACGGTCCCAGCCGTTTAAACAAACATCAAGCAGGGATACAAAAAGCAACCTTAACATGACGTGAAGGTTCAAGGCACCAGGTCTAGTCTTTCCCACTGCGAAGTAATTACAGCATCTACTACTTTCTACATGTGAATACAAGTAAGCGAATTCATACTTGTAAAAGCCTAAACAGAGAGGAAAGACTAAAACCTTAGAAGCAGAAGATTAAGTAATTTTGAAAGTTGTGCCCTTTGGGTTTCTGCAGCAAACCCAGCCTAAGAAGACAATAGGCATCAGTAGGACAGGCCTCTTCAAGCCCACGCCCTGACTAACATGCCAGGCATCGCTGGTGAAGAGCCAACGTTGCCTCGTTGAGAGCCCTTCAATCTGTCGACGACGCAAGCAGCAATCAAGCGGTGAGGGGGGAACCTGACTCACCCGGGTCGACCGCAGAAGAACGAGCGCAGGTAGGCCGGAGGGAAGGGAGGGAGGGCAAGGGACTATCCCCGTGGACATGGGGGAGGGGGTTCTCAGGGGTTTGTCTGGGGGTTACACAACGCGGAGACTGGAACAGAGCCTACTTCAAGATACGGCGTGCAAAGCATCGCCCAACCGCAGTACACGTGTGCTCACTGTTCACTTGTTTGTTCATGTCATTTTCGCGGAATAAAACATCTACCCTGAGGAGGAGAACCCACCTACACAGAAACGGGTCTGCACACAGATCCATACTTACATACTTATCATAGGATGCGGGCATCACTTTGAGCAAGTCAGGTAACTGGGACGGATGAATTCATGAAGATACGTCGAGGACGCTCCCGACAGCCAGAAGCAGGAAGAGGGATGAGGGATGAATTGCCAGTCACCTCGACGCAGGATCAATTTCAGCACTGCACTCCTGAGACTGAGGCATACTCAGGCGTAACAACCATACAGACCCTGGACGATTTGGCTTACTCTGCGTATTAAGAATACTGGCAAAAACCTGATCAGAGGCAGTGGGCTGGACTAGGGTGCCAGACACCTCATCATTAACTACAAAAAAAAAAAAAACCAGGAAGTGCTTCAAGTCTGGGGGGGTTGCTCTGGGGTGGCGGGATTTGCCGAGTGTCTATCGTGTAGCAGTAAGCCTTTCACAGCCAGCCGTCTTTAGGAGAGCTCGTGTTAGGGAGTAACAGCCGGCTCCTTCTTAGCTCCTCCCCCCTTCCTCTCCTCCTCAGAGTCACGTGCTTGAGCGCAGTCTGAGGCCCTCGGATGGCCGAGGCTCGACCCGGACTCCGCGGCAGGCGTCACGTCACGCCACGTTAATTAAGCCGATCGTAGAGTTGACGAGGAAAGCCTCCAACTGAAGCTAAAATCTAAAGAAAATTCAGGCCATCCATCTCGTTAGCTATGAAATGGTTACATCCAAAAAGAAAAACTCTAAATGACTAGACGGCAGCCTCCCAAGGTGCTGAAATGGTGCTGGACTATAACAGGGCTCCTTCTACCTGTATGTTACTTTACATTATCACACAGCAGACCTTCAGGCAGGAATAAGCATTAGCGAGACCACACCCCAGCAAAGCTCGTAAGCTGACAAGAATGCTACATAAGATCTGCCTCTCATAGCCCCCCCCCCCGCGCAGTTTGGCAGGAAATACTCAGCACCGTCATCCGCGGGCTGCTAGACGTTCCACCCCATCCTCAAATAACGCTTCTCTGTCTCTGGGATCTGCAAAATAAGTCTTGCAGCTCCTTCAAATTTAATCACGTTATTGAAGAAGCTTCTTGGGGTACAACGACAACAACTGCATCCAAAGTAAATCCTGAAAGGATTAGTATTCTAGATTAATTGCAAATATTTCCAATTCACAAAGGCATGTGAGCAATTCACTCAACTGAGACATATGGAACCACACAAGACCACATCACAGTGTCATGAGAGACCTTAGGCAGCTCACAAATGTGCCTACAAACATGCTACTGTGGCAAACATTCCCAAAATCATGCCATTATATTTCTTTGATGCTATACCAGTTTTATCAGTCTTTAAGCAACAGATTCAACTTTTAAAACTGTAAAGAGAATCTATTAAGAATAAATAACTTCAAGTCCCATTAATGAGCATCAATGAACACATTCTGGAGCAGCGTTTCTCAGCTCGGTCCTCGGGGACCCCCATACAGTTCACATTTTCACTCCCTGCCAGCTCCCAACACACTTGTACCAGGTATATGGTGTTTTCATTCCTCCATTGCTTGCTTCAGGTGTGCCAAAGTGGGAACTATTTTGATTGTTCCTGTAATGAAACTGCAGTACTTCTTTGGTTTTTCCCTAATGTCCTCTTCCGCTTCTGTCCACCCCTCAAAGTGGAAGAGAGTCTGTCAGTGGTACAGACCTGGCCCACCCGTTTCTATAAGGGTTTGTTGAATTTAAGGGGTTGTTCCAAATCAGATCGCTCACGAATTCAAAAAGATCAGAGTCATTAAGTTGAATTTTTAACTGATTGTTCGACACTGAGCTGCCAGCTGAAGTCGTGGTATGATACTTATCACATCAAGAACTGTTAAATTAAGCATATTGTAGCAAAACAACATGAAGCAGGTAATGAAACATCTTCGGTCCATCTTCTAGAACACTTAACCTGAGTGGGGTTATGGGAAATAGGAAGTTCTGCCCCAGAAAATTGCATCAGCCATATTTGTGATTTAAACTATGCTCCTTTATTTCTTACATTTGTCAAATGAATGTTAGATGAGTAGAGGACTGACAGGTCCAGGGCAGAGAACAATAAAAGCGGCCTCAACGATCTATAGTGCTCACCAACTCAAACACTCAGTGACTGCCAATTAATTAAGAGCTTAAGTAGAAATCAATGTCCACACAAGACTGCCAGAAACATGCAAGGGGAGGGGCCTCAATTAACTGATAAATCAATTAAAAACATGTCACAGATAAAACTGATGGGGCTAGTTATAGGGGCTGGGAAGAGACTGTTGCTAAATAATTCTCTCTAGTTATTTTACATTTATATATGGAATTCTGAGGTTCCAGTACATGTGTCTTGCCATGACTATGAAAAAATATTCCTGGGGTCTGACAGTGGAAGAAGCTGGCAAAGATGCAAAAATTAAATTACCTAACCAAGGTATGACTGCACGTGTCTGAACAAAGAGAGACAGAGTGCTATGGAGGATGGCGTGTGCCCTGTTCAGCTGAAGCGGAGCTTATCCGCAGTCACATGCGTGGAATCAGCCCCACAGACACGCAGGCCTCGCCAGTACCCGGAGAACTAGTTACAGTTCCGTACCGTGTAACCAGTGAGTTATCGTGTTGCATTTTAAAGCAGTCAGGGGCACAGTCCTGCATAAAAAGTACACAGATACAGAAAAATTAGATAACATTCTGCCCCTATAACTCATGATGGCTGTACACCAGGTGAACCCAAGTAACACAGGACCTCGGTGTAGCCGTGACTATTTTCGGATCTGTACCGAGTACAACTTAATGGTTATATTCATTATTCATCTATTCCTGCTTGTCATCCACAGGGTCACAGGTCCCAAGCCTTTGCTGGGAACAACAGGTGCAAGACAAGGAATAACTATGGGCAGGAAGCCATTTTCTAATAAATATGACTCCTTGTTGAGTGACTACCTTGGTTAACATCCATTTGCAAATATGACCACAATAAAAATTCATTTTCCGAGGAATGTGCACACTTTCAAAAAAATTGTGTACGCCTGTCAACAATGCATAACAGAGTATGATATATTTCAAGCAGAATGTACAGAATGTTGTTGAAGTTCTACTTCACGAAGGATCGAAGTAATGGAGTTCGGAAGGCTGAGGTAAAGTCACAAGTACAGTGGCGTCACGCCTGGGCTGCTGTGATTTTCGCTTGGAGACCATTTCACATAACGACCAGGTGGTCGGAATGGCTCACTAAAGGAGGATGAGGACGGGCTGGAACCTCGTCGGCTGGGCAGAATGTGGGAGAAAAAACAACTATTCACAATATACTTTGCGTTGTCAGCGTGTGTACTGTCACATTATCTTAGTCATGAATACTGCTTTCTGCTAAAGGACAAGGTGAGTAGCCTCACTGTCCTGTCCTTCATCATACCTGAGGCGTGAAGTCTTGTCCAGCCGGCCACAGCCAGCACATTCAGGATTGCGAGACACGTGGGTGACACCGAGGGCTCTGAAAAGGCTCCCCCCCCCCGACGGGGCTTACAGCTTCTCAAAGTAGGCGAAGGGATCCACAGTGGGGGCGGGGGGTTAAGGATCTTCACTGCCTCTGAGCAAAACACACAGCTTATGCTAGACAGGCTAGTACTGGGGACAAAAACTGGTGCGCTCCCCAAGTCACGGAACAGCAGGCGCGAGTACTCCCAGTCCCGGTGTATATTGAGAAGTACCAGTACTGGTAGTTGATGGGAAAAATAGAGGCAGTGGTCTGCACACCGGGGAGAACTGGCCCACTTTTAATACTACAAACCTGCTGTTTAATTTCAACAGACCAGAAAATGGCCGTCACATTTGAAAGTGAGATTACATATGGCATTGGCAAAAGTCGGGGTGACACTCACTGTAACTTCATCTCGCCAATTATCTCATTGTAGTTCTGCCTCCCATCTCATAAATATCAGCCAAAAGCACTTTGAGTCAAAGGTCCCGTTCATCGCATTGTACAATAGACTTCTTTTCACAAAGAACAACCAGTTCTCTTATTGCTGACTGAGTGCCTAACCAGATCTCTGCATGCATTTCCCTGAAAACAAACTCCAGTTAAGACACTTTTAGAAGGGAAAATGAAAGGTAAATACTGACAACAACCCAGGCCAACTAGCAAACTAAACAAGAAATATGTTTTAACTTTTATTAACTATACATACATTCAACTGGCACGGCAATGCATATCATTAAAGACATTACTCTTTACTCTAAACTCATCCGTCTGTTGTCTTTTCTGCTAATCCAAGTAAGTGTCATAGTATAGTAATTAGTGCTAAAGTTAATCCACGATATATTACAAATTGGGAAAAAAGTCTACCGTTTCTAGAGAAATTTAGGTAAACAAAAACCGTGTTTTGCTCTTAAAGAGATGTCTCCATGTGCCCTGAGAATCAAAATGTGCCAAAAAAGCAGTATGAGTGATTTGAGAAATCTTAACAATGGCACATTATTTAACGAGTCAGAAAGATACATCATAATGTGGCTCCACCTCTCCATCGTTCTTCTGTCCAATTTCAAGGTCAGCGCTGCCCGAGCACAGAAAATTAAGATGGTATTCATTAAAAAAACAGAATGTATACTTCTCATTACTTATAGTTTTGAAAGTACGCATTACCCTGTTTGCTGTAGCAGGCGAGCATTAGAATAATTAAATGTACAGTTTAAAGACGACACATGGGGCAGATTAAGTTCTCTGGCACGGTGCTGGGCAGTTCCGGTCAGTCTGGACATAGGCGACATAGGCATTTGCATAGGGTGCCAATTTCTGAAGGGGTGCCAACTTGCCAGCCAGTTTCACTTTAGCTTGGACAGAAGGGGGCACATCGGCAAGGACCAGTACTGAGGCTGGTGGTGAAACTTGCTGGGTTGGGTTGAGAGCTTGGAAAGTGCTGGTGGATTTATTGGCCAGTTTGGATCAAGGGGACCCAATTCTGTAGGGGTCCTAATTAAGATATAGCCTAAGATTAATCCTTCCCTGAAGACAATGCAAGGCAACATGTACGAGTTGGGGGTGGACCAGGAGATTCTTATTTTTATTGTTTAGAATTGTTTTTTTATTTTTTTTTTTAAAAAGAGAACTGTTTACATGCATGATTCAACAGTTGAACTGTTCCCACGGTACAGATGTTACTTCGAGCAGCGGACAAAAGGCCAACCATCCAAAATCTAGTTGAAACAACCAGGGCGTTGAAAACACGGAAATCTACCGGGAAAGTATTGGAAGTACCTTTCGTTTAATTTTTAGAAACACTAATCAAAGATTGAAAACTAGCGTGCCGTTAAATCGCTGCCTGGCGCCGATCTTTTCCCTCACTGATTCAATTTGTTAACCACCAGTTCGAGCATCTAGCGGTTTACAAAACAAGTTGTAGCGTTTTTGGGTTAATTGCATGCTTTTCTTAAACCGTCTTTTTTAGGCGAGAAGACATGGATACGGGCCGTAGAAGCTGCCCCCTTTGTTTCTGCAGAGAGTCGTTCAAGTCCTGCTTTACAAAGGCAGGGCTGGCGGGGAACCGCACCGGGGAGGCCGGCGATGGAACAAAGCATGTGCGCTTCTGGCATCTTAAAGGCAGACAATAACCTCTCCATGACTAACGGCATAATAGAAACGTAATATAAAGGAAACGGCACATTACACTGCCCGCAGTCCGCCACACCGTGTGGATTTGCACGTCGACCGCGAGCTGAAAATTATTCCGATATTGATATTATCTTTAAAGCGCTCGGGCATTTCGCACTCAGGATATTGCATTAATGTGCAATCGTGGGAACTTCACATAGATCCAATCCTCTTAAGTAAAACCGGCAATATTTGCAGAATAACGTGTCGGACAATAAAGCGCAAACACACCCTGGCAGAGGCGGCTGAAAAGGCGACTTTTGGTAGTATGGAAAATAGGCTACGGGCATGGTAACGTAAGACCGAAGATGAAATTGAAGGGATAGTAAAATGACCACTTGGGTTGTGAATAATGCCGGTTGGATATCAGATGCTGGTATGGATATAACAGAAAAAGAACTGCATAGCTAAGCAAAAATGCTGCTTTACACACGTTCCGGTTTTGTCATGTCATGGGAAAGTCTCACTGTATGGTTTAGAGTCATGAGTCGGATTCAACCAAAACAAAGTATATAACGAAGACATCAATACAAATGAAGGGGACTTAATACTGAATGTTTACATTAGGCATACCTAAGCTGGAAATCTATAATGCTGTTTAAAACGTTAGTGGCCATTGATTCAAGACACGTGTTCATACCCGACACTGGGCTAAGAATTTAGGTGAAATGTAAATAGCTTAACATGTGGAGTAAATTGGAGTAAATCAAAATCACATTTCAATTCGCTGTTATAAAGCACTAAGTAACCATAATGGTCCAACGGGAAGTCCATTGTTTATTGGGCAATAAAAAAATGTCAGATAAGTTCTGTATGGAACAATATGAACTATTTTTATTGATTTTGAAACAATACATAAAATATGCATTGTTCTGGGCGTTTTGTGCCACGGACCCCCCATCAGGAACTTTTACAAGTGTATCGAGAGCGACCAGCTACTTCAAATTTCGCTCCGAGCGCCGCCGATGAAATTTCCTAAAGTTTAGCACGCGAATCATTAGATACATTGTTACCAAACTGAGAATAGTAACCCTCGGGGAAATGAAGGAGTCGTATGAATGGTCCGTATGGTAAGCAGAGGCACCCGCAAGCTGCCCTTACCTGACTTTCTCTGTATTTAGCGGTTCTCTGATTCCATTCCCCAAACAAAGGGATTTTCTTCGGCGCCGGCACTCGCTGCTGTTTCAGCGCACGCTCTCCAACATTCACAAGAGAGAAGAAGAGCTCCGCCCGTCTGCTAAAACCTCGGCTTTCCGCAGCTTTCTCTGTCCTATATTTTAGGCAGAATAAGGTCGGCTTTGTCCAAATTCCGCCCAGCGAAGCAGATAGGCGTCTTCCTTTACACTCCCGATAAAGTGTTAACTAGTCCCCCCCCAGGTCTTAGAGTACGTAGAGTGCATTTTAACTCCTTATCAATGATCTTCAGCTAAAATGGGAAAGAAATAAAATAAACGCCTATCGTCCCTGACAATATGCCTAAAAAGATGTGTGGACTAACACGTTATCCAAGCAATTTTATGTATTATGCTTGAAGCGCTTTCACATCTAAAGTGCGCACTACTATCATACAATATTATCAATAGACTATAACGAATACTGTGTATTGTCTGGTTTAACTGTTTGATTCTCAATACAGATGGTATGATGCTGTTAGAGCGCATTCAAATGTTACAAAAACGTAAAATCAATCTGTCCACACCCTCCTTCTAAGCACACAGAACCTGTGAGAACCAAACACAAATCACAAGTATAGCGTGACTACTAGGACCTTTTATCATGACTTTTTTTATGATATGATTGTCTTTTTTTTAATAATAATAAGAAAACAGAACTCTTTTCATGCATACTTTTATGCACTTGGTCTCGAAGGGCATGGAAACTGAGCTTGCCCACTGAGACGCGCATCACCTGCTCACTTTGAAACACGGGTAGAATCCACGTGCTCCCGTGACGTATCTTTCGGGCACCTCAGAGACCCTTGTCATCCGCAAAAATGCACGCTCACCATGATCAGAGGAGGTTTTCATTTTGCGGTGCCTGCATCCCCTAAACAATTATACTGATCGTGGCACCTGGGTTGGATCAGACCATTTATACGGATTTAGTATTAGTCGTTTTCTGTACCCGCTTTTCCTATTCGGGGTTGCGGGGGTCTGGAACCTGTACCGGAAACTATGGGTACAAATCAAGGAATATGGATGGGACTCAAACCCGGGTCAGAGGCAACACTGCTAACCACAGTGCCCCAACTATAATTTGATAATAAAGAGTGATATTAAGTTACTAATTTAATCTGGTGCTCTATTGCTCGTTTAATAAGTATAGGGACTGAAGACGCTAGCTCAATTCTATTAAATGACATAATTCATTTGTTAGCACAGGAAGTGATGTCACAGGAAGTCTGCTAAACTAACTAGACAGATTATGCCAAACAAAGTTACTTGTTCTTTCTGCATTAGTGCCATGTACTTCGTGCACAGTTGGTGGAAATTTTGTGTTGGGGACCTCTGAGATAAAGCACATAATTTGGGATGAAACACAAATAAATATATTGAAATATTCAAATTGTATTTACTCAGAAAATTGGCACAAAAAATGCAGCAATGCAATACCATCCAGGGACGTGTAAGAAAGACACAATGTGGGTACAGAGTAAACGAGAAAAGCAATGATTAATTTTAAGATGTTTATTAACTAAAACAGCCTAAGGTTGCAGTAATCACACTTTGACGAATGATGCTGGTGTGTTCAAAGTGTTACGACATATGCCAGATTTGTTATCACAGGAAACAACAGATGACGTGATTTTACCAGTGAACATTACGAAACGTTTCCTGTAGCAGAGTAATGTGCAGACAGTGTATCAGGACCACACAGCATATCCTGTGTTTCAAAAGCCCGTAATTAGGGCCGACCCTACCTTTTCAGGGGCCTTAGGCAAAGCTTTACTTGAATGCCCCTCCCCCCACACACACCATTAAGAAAATTGATGATTTCCTCTACAATGCAATCTGGGAGCCCTAGGAAACTGCCTATTCTGCCTGGCCTACAATTCATGAAAGTCTGTGTTCATACAGTTTTTTCCGGTTATCGATTGTAAAACTGCTGGTGAATTAATCCAAGTGTGAGAGGGTGGGTGTGTCAGCATTCACAACAGATTTTAATTACAGGATTTAATTGACCAGTTTCATCCATAAGCGGTGACCCTCACCCGGTGTACAGACTAAATCCCCTGAATAAAAGTGAATTATAGCTACAGACCTGTCTGACCCAGCAGACCGTTGAAAATTTTTCATTTTTTTTGTTAATATTTCTTATACAAACATTTCAATCATTGACCTAGTGGAGCAATTTTTTTATACATCACACTGCTGCAATTATCGCAGTCATGATCAGGGGTACCTAGAATATTCCAACCCCCCTGCTGTATATATTTATGCATTCAAAGGCTCTGGCCAAGTGCTGGGCCTCCTGGGTCCGCCAGTGTATCCATGTTCCTCTGAAGCCCTTGGTCATGGAAGGAGATTGACTGTTCTTCTGAGGCACAGATTGAGGTTTTTAACCTAGAATAGCACCCCCCCCCCACGTGCACCTCAGCCTTGGGCCTGTGCTGCCTGCCATAGACCCTGCCAGGTCATCTGGTGGGTAATCAAATATACACACCTCCAAAGTGGACTGGTTCACTCATATCTCAGCCTGCAATACAGGCTTCAATGGGAACCGGACTGCATTGTTAATTCGTCTGTCACTGATCTAAGCCTGTTATGGGTTTCAGTAGCGAGCAAAGGCAAGCATCCCATAATGTTTAACCAAGTTAATTAGAAAGAAATCCAGAATGTAAATGAGGTCACATAGGTAGCTAATACAGATGGCTGCGGAGGGGGGCGCAGAGATGCCTTCTGTTTTGGGAAACTCAGTGCTGCTCTACTGGGAATAGATCCACCATTCATTTTGACAGAATGCCACCCTCATTCAGGGGATGCAGTTTCCATCCATGCATCCATCCATCCATTTTCTGCAGCCGCTTAACCTATTCAGGGTCGGGGGGGGGGGGGGTACTACAGGTACAAAGCAGGGAACAACCTGAGGGCACACTCTATATGTTGTATGTAGACCGTAAAGCCTGTCCCTTGTGCATTTGGATAATTGAAAAGTCATCAGTAGAATTTTGTGTTAAAAAAAACAATAAATTACAAAAATGTACAGCCACTTTTATTTTACTGACCTTATATTTGCCTAGCAGATTTACTTATGTCAATCTCTCTCACTCATTCTAGACAAGGAAAACATTTTAATATTTTAAACACTCTAGGGTGCGTTCAAGCACCACATCATTGCATTTGAAGTTATTATCGTTAAAGCGAGGTGAAAATGCTTCACTGGTGAACAGTGGTAAGTTGTATATAAACTGTGGAATACTGTTAATGAAACATGATCTTCCACCTAGTTTAGAAATGTTCTCGGTTCCTTCCTGTTTACAAGGCCACTGGAAAGTGCCAGAAGAAGAGTTCATTAAAACCCAAAAAAGCAAAACCGAAACAGAAAAGCAAGATCAGCCGTTACTTATTGTTAACCCTACTGAATATGTACTTTCTTTTGTTACCTCCAGACAGATTTGAGTAGGTATATTTTCCACAGTTTCTCTTATTAAAAACACCTTTGAGGTCAGAGGAAATAGAGTGCACAGGCTAGAAAACTGTGAAAACTATGAACTTTCTTGTTTATAATAGCTCTGCGAATAATGCAAATAGAAAAATAAAAGCTTCAACTGTCCCTGTCACTGCTGATGGAGAGAAACAACTGCAAGCCAAAGGAGACACGTCTCTGGGTCACTTCTGGATCTGGTTAAAGAAGGGAGACAGAAAAAGACAGAGAGATAGAGAGATAGAGGACTCCTTTAGGACAGATTCTCAGAAGAAAACTGATCCCATTCAGCGAAGTTTCTTTCCTCAAGAGTTGTCCAGTGGCTCCAGTGTGTCTGCAAATCTCCCAGCATGCCCCAGTCCCCAGATAAGGGTGAGGAGATGGATGGTTGTGATTTGTGTCGTGGTGATCTCAGACGTTGGTGACTTCGATGCCCGAGTAGCTATGCATAGGACTGCCCTCTGACCGGGGCGAGGCCTCCCCTCGGCTCTCACGGGGCAGGGAGCCACAGCTGCCATGGAAACTAACATCCCGTCCACCATGGCCCTTTGTGCCATACCCTACGGGTGGCTGGAGAAGAATGAATGCGTTAATTAATGGCAGCATAGAGGAGTGGGAGGAGTTAACCTTCAGCGGGTAGCGGGGGCCGACCTTGCAAGCGCGCCTTCTCAGAGACGCCTCGTCTTCCGAACGCCGGCCGCTGGATGCTGGCGAGCGAGACAGGGAGCTCTGGCGCAGGAGGGTGGGTGTGCCTAAACGCTCACAGTCCACCTGTAGCCCCACCCTATGGGAAAGGAGGCCCGGGATTGGTCACGGAGCTTACAAATGCAAATGCAAGACTCCCCAGGCATTAGCAAGTGGAGATCTGAGAAAAGGGGGTTAAAAATGCACATTGACAGCACAGATAACCAACGGAGTAACCAATGAGAAACGAGCTAAACCAGTCAATGACTGACTGTAGTTTTCAGAGTCTCATTGCCCCCCTTCAGCAATCACTGCTTGGTTTAACCCAATGGAAACTTACAAAGTAACCAATGAGAAACAAGCTAAACCAGTAAATGACTGACTGTAGTTTTCAGAGTCTCATTTTCTCCCATCACTGCTGACAAACCAAGTGATCGATTCTGTATGACAGCAGTAGTAAATTTTACTGCTAAATTTTACTTAAATGAGGCCAAATTCCGAAAGCACAGTTGTGGCCAGCAAAATCATTTCATCCATAGGCACGTGACAGCAACAAGACGTCGCCTGCGAGATGTAGCTTCAATGAACCCCAGTTAAGAATGACAGTGACAGGGGCTGGCCTCTGAATCACCCTTCTTGGCTGTTAAGTGTTCATTCCAGCCAATTACCTCACACCACGTTGGAGGGCTTCTAGAAGCCTGGTTTAAATGTCGTGTCTTGTACCTGGCGTCACTGATCAGTGCCTTCAACTCCTCCTTAAGGTGCCGACGAATCATGTGCTTGTTGCCAGGGATGCCTAGTGCGGTTGCCATGGAGTCAGTGTTGAAGGATGGGTCCAGCACCATCACGGCGCCATGAACTCCGCTGTTCTGGAGGCTGTCGGCAAACTCCTACAGCCCAGGAGAGAAAGACTTTACACAATCATCTGACATCTCAAACACTGCGCAACAGAATCATCACTGCCAAACCCTGTGCATCAACCAATCAAATGCCCCATCTCTCTGAACATCCCAGTGCCAGGAATGTAATCAGCCATGTAGCTGTAGCCAAATTAGTAACCTCTTCCATCAAGAAATATCGACTTCTGTCCTCTATCAATACACATCTTCTGTAATTTCATCGACAGACGAAGTGCAGCCTGTCGAGATGGAATCCTACGCAAATAGATCCAGAATCTGTGGATTCTCGTGTCATTCAAGTCAATTCTAATAAAACTGAGGCTTGTAAGGCAGAGGTTTCTACACACAGAGGTACAGATCGCTGTGTGTTGGTATGGAAACGCTCATGCTGGCAGTGGCCGGAATTCTTAATAGGCTTGGACCCCATTGAGGAGAGTCACACCTGTGGTTCCCTACTGGGATATGAAATAGGGCCTCAGAGGTGCAGTGAAGTGCATTGCTGTAAAGCAGCTGACTCCGAACAGGTATTGGTTTTTAGCGATAAGCTGACTGGTATTTATTATTTAAACAGAGGAGGTATATAACGCTCCATTATGCAGCTCCATTAAAACTCCACGAGCCGCACACAGTCTTCGACTGGACAGTGACAGCCATCCTCACCTTCAGGTCGATGTCTCGGACCCATTTCATCACTCGGTGACTGGTCCACACCAGAGGGTCCAGGTTCTGGTGCTCGCACAGAGCTCGTCTGACCTGCAGGGCCTGCAGAAGTACGACATGCACTAATTAACGGGGCCGGTCCACGCTATGGGCAGCATTTTATTTACTTATCGTATATTTGTTGTTTTTGCTCACTGCTGATAATCATGACCTAAGGGCCGATTACCAAAGGTGCAACAGCAGTTCCCATTATCCAAACATGAAAACTTCCTTGTGTATCTCTTGTTTCCGCCGAAAGTTATTTGGTGGCCTTTAGGCTAGAGAAGTAACCAAAAATGTGTGTGAGATTATGTTGGGGCACATTGGGGCAATTCTGACCTCCTTGTCAAAGTTGAGGGCATGCAGCAGCTCGATGCCCAGCAGCAGGCTGATCTGGTGAAACTTCTTAGTCACGTTAAGGTAGCGCTCCAGGTCCCGGCGAGTGAGGGAGTTTAGCATGCGCCCGTCCACCAGCTGGTTATGGAAGGACTGGGAGTACTGGAGCAGCCCCACGTCGCTCAGCCAAGCCTTGGCCACCCAGTGGTGGTCCATATCTGCAGCCTTGGATAACCTGAGATGAACCCGCAAAGCACAGAAACAAGATAGAAAGAGAGAATCACCGCGCAGCGTCACAAAAGCCTCATTGTATTTGTCTCTGTGATAGGAATTCCTGCGAAGCAGCCTCGGTATAAACGTGACCCGATATAACCATCATATCCCCGAAAATTATTGTGCGAATCGGACTGTATCAGTGGCGATTTCTTTAAGACTGCAAGGGAAGCTCAGCTTCCCCTATAATGTCACAAAATTAATGGTCAAATTATGTACTATTGTATTAACATTTTATTGACTAAAAATGCTTTAGAAAACGTTCATCTCAAAGACGAGTTCGTTCAGAATCAGTTAGATATAGCAGGTCGGCTGACTTGATTTTCTTC
>JAODJX010000109.1:3583882-3599341 GCA_026776945.1 Isichthys henryi | reverse complement strand
TTTAAATAAATAGACAATTTTATGATGTAGGCCGAAAATGAGCTTCCCCTATTTGACAGACCAGTAGCCGCCACTGGACTGTATGTAAGTCGAGCTCTTATGTATTACACTAGAGGCATCGATAAGCGGAGTCAAATTATCAGTGTGCGTGAATAAATCGGCCAACAAACATTGTTGTGATTCTGAAATTATTGTATTGAATAACTTAAAGATCTTATTATTGCCACGTTCAGTTCGCTGGTGAATTATTGATAACTGCAAATTTAGCTAACTGGACAGTAATTTGACATACTGTATTAAAAATGAAGAAACGGATAAGTACGTTTCAAGATATTACAATGTTTTAATACTTTAGAAATAACGCAATCTGAAGCTGCCCGGTGCATGAATTGAAAACGTGCATATCTACATTAGTCCAGCAGATGGCACTCACGGTCAACCTGTAAATAATCCATGAAAAGAAAAGGAGTCCTTATTTTTGGGCTTCTAATTAGACCGTATTGCGATCAGAGAGAAGAGGGAAAGAGAGTAAGGGAGTGGGGGGAAGATTTAACTTAAAGGATTTTATATTTAATTAATATGATGCGCGTTCAATTAGTGTCTCATTTTACTAATGCACCTGCAGTCTCCGAGGTAAATTGTACGGCTATGAAAAGTCTAAGAATTCCGCTGAGAAGTCCGCAGAGAAAAGAGATGGAGCGAGACTATATGCGTGATTTCTGTCTGTCGAAACAGATTTTTTAGAAACTATATGGCAAAAATCTGCAGTTTTAAAAAATTGATTACCTTAGAATCATTGCAACATTATTTTTAGGCTATAATGGGGTTATGAATAATTAATAATTCGTCTCATTTAATGGAGTCCAAGTCCTTAGAGTTTAGCGGCGCAGAAGTGTGAACGCCGGCTCACCCCTGCCCCGCCTCCGCTTCACGGTAGTCTTCGATGGCGAGCCGCAGCTTCCGGCGGTGCATGGCGCTGCTCACTCCCAGTCCGAGCTCCAGGTCCTCGTCTGTAAGGCTGAGCAGCACCTGCAGGATGACAGCCGCTGAGTGGCTCACCTCGGCCGCCCAGCCCGCTTCCAGGCTCGCCGTCTATTTTCCTGTTTTTACACATCAGGTTCCCCCACATGTCAAGGGTAAAATCAAAGCTAGTATACTGGGAGCTCAACCTGCAAAGTTTCTTCTAAATAACTTTACTCCACTCAGTTAATACTGGTGATTAATTACATAGCTGGGATTATATTACTTTGAAGAAGGGACGACTACCATCTTCCTGAAGTCTACCTGTACTACTGTGCAGTCACGTTTTAAGTGTTAACCATAAATCCTCCATCCCAAGATGCTCATTAAGCCTCACCTTGCCACTCTTGACGTTCTCCGCGCACGCGCGGATATACATGGGCATCGCCATGACGACCTCCAGCCAGGCCTGCACAGTGCCCGCCTTCCACAGTGACATGGGCGTGCCCCTCGCTAGCTCCACCTGCTGGAGGCGGTCCAGCTGGTCTTCACCGTCGGATAGGCTGAGACTGAGGTGAGTGGGGCTGGACAGACTGTCTGAGTCTAGATTGGTCAAGGGGCGGAGGGGTGGGGGCGTGGGGAGAGAGAAAGAGGAGGGGAGGTGTTTTTTTTGGGGGGCAGGGTGGGGGTGAGAGGAATCACAGGAGCAATGTGGACCATTTCAGCCAATGAAATGAAAGAGGCACACCCCCCCCCCCCTTAAACTTTAGGAGTAGCTGCTTCAGGGAACATTTTATTACCAAGGATATGAATCATCTCCCTGCCCCACTTGACAAAACTGTCCATGTCTCTCGCATCTAATTTCATATGCAATCTGCTATTAAAACGAACACCGAGAAACAAGGCGGGTGGCAGCGCAAGGCGGCGGAAGGCAGCGGCGACACCATCAGCAACGCCATGGCTGAGGAGCTCCATCATCCTCTCACATGGATGCCAGTGCCATAAATCCACCCTCAGAAGCCTCTCCTCTATGCCCCACTACTTCAGCAGATCTCCATCTATCCTTCGGTTTATTACAAACAGGCTCAAAACTTTACCCTCAAGGGGCCTCCCACTATTTTTCCCCAAGGGCCAAATTGCATCGCACCTGGGGGGGTCCCCTGATGATAAAATTTCTTGACGGGGGGCATGGTGCGAGGGGAGAGAGAGTACAAACCCGGAATTGGCCAGTTGGTTAGCAATGCACCCTTAATCAGGAACATTAGCAAATTATAACTAATTGTTTCTATCCGTTTTAAATAAGTGTTAGCACAGTTCTGGTGTAGAGCTCACCTCAAGAGGTAATGGGATTAAGCTGAATATGATACTCACACACATACATGTTTAGGGGTTAAGCTGAGATCAAAGAGCTGGTCTTTGGATATGTGTGAAGAAACCTGCATTAAATAGAGCATCTTAGCTGCAGTCAATGAGGTGCAACATTTCAATCCAGTGGCCTGATTCGAACCAACTGCTCTGGAGGTGTGAGATTTGAACACTGCCCACTGAGCCCCAGCACCATCGCAGTTCACTACCTACTTTCCGAAAGTTTCATAAATGCATTTATGCATCTCGTTTCACCCTGAGCACAGAAGGGCGTCATGCCGTCTGATCTCTCAGCTAACGAGCCACTAGAGTGGAAATTATGAAAGGCCACCCAGTCTCAGTGTTACTTCACACTGAATCCCAGTGATTAAACCCTCAGGTTCTCTGTGCTGTTCTGTTTGAACAATTCTAAATCCAACATGGCCACTAGCACACCCTGAGGAAAGATGTGTGGACAAAATGGGGAAAAACATCTAATAACTTAGATGAAAGACTTCCTGTATAAAAAAGATACCATCAGTGAGTACAAAATTAGAATGTACAGGCAGTAGTGTATACTCATATACTCACATACTCATATACTCAAGGGAGGGTGTACTCATCTCTGTACTCTCCCTTCTATATACTACTGTCTGTAAATTCAATTCCATCAATTCCATATATATAAAATTCTCATTTGTATGTTGCCTCGTTACACCTTACTGTCCACTGCACTTTAACGTACTATTTGCACTTTCTGGTTAGATGCTAAACTGCATTTTCTGGTACCTGTACAATGACAGTAAAGCTCAGTTTTATTTTACCTAATCTAATCTAATCTAATCTAAATACAAGCATTCTGTAGATGTGGCTAAATTTTATGTTGTCCAGTCACTTCCAGTCACATAAGCTGTGAAAAAACAAACAGGGTGTGATGGTCAGAAGAGGAGGATAAATGTAGGAACTGTCCAGAACGACATTTGACGTGTCTGATTAATGGAGAGGCCTAATTAACTGAGCTGATACTGCACTCATCCTGATCCCTCTTTCTCTCATTTACTTAGCGCCCTCATGGGGGAAAAAAAATGGACGACAGTGTAGGACTGACGTCTCTCTCAAAAACAATATGAATCGCATTTAGCACAATGTTCCACCAACAGTTGGATGATGCACAGTGCAGAACATCACAAAAAACACTGATACTTTTAAACAGAGACAAAATTAATGAGGATAGATACACTGTGATCCTTTGAACATCAAGTACCAGTAGGTTATAACATTCAAGCAGCTTGTGTTCAGCAGGTGACGTGTTGCTAATGAGCTCGACAAAACATCACCCAGAAAATCTGAGACAGCATCTGAACACGATGGC
Source organism: Isichthys henryi (assembly GCA_026776945.1). Lineage (NCBI taxonomy): Eukaryota > Metazoa > Chordata > Actinopteri > Osteoglossiformes > Mormyridae > Isichthys > Isichthys henryi. The sequence continues at coordinate 3,595,665 of JAODJX010000109.1, read as the reverse complement.
TATTTCTAACATCATTGTCCCCACTGGGGATGTTTATTGACAGCACAGGGCAGGATGACTAACATAATGACTAAACAATAGATTGTATTCAACCTCAATTCACAAAGACTCAGCAGAAGACATCTCTGGCTGATACTTCATTGAACTAAATCATCCAACAGCCCTGCATCCCAAAGTTTGGGTCCCAGCTGATGTTTGCCTGGTCTATAGTGGTGAAAGCTCACTACAGACAAAAGACAACCATCAGGGTTGAAACGCGGCCTCCATGCTTTGTGCAGTGTGCATTATGTGAGCTGTTGAATGCATTTAGCTGAGTCTCTTGTGTAGTAATTATATGCAGTTGATTATCTGACACATCCAATTGTTATCCATTTCTACAGCATGCTGTTTTCTAGAACAATTCAAATGAAAAATCTTGTTCAAGGACCTATCCTGCCGTCTACAGACCCAGTTCCCCTGGTTGCTTCCTTTCTGTTATAGGTTGTCGACAGGCTTGAGACAGACTGTCCAGCCTGATCTATGGGTCATTGTCATTCTGAACACAGTTCCATAGATATATTCTCCCCCTGGCCCTCGTATTTACAAGTCAGTAATAGTGGAAGATCAATTTCTCAACTTTTCCCTGTCTGCATTCACACCACTGAGACCTGGAAGGGTTACAAAGAAACCAAGTCCTCAGAACTGAATGCCTTAATAAATCAGAGTGAGCAGTGAAATTCATGTCCATCAAGCCGTCAACACCACAGATGCGGACGTCCGTTGGATGGGGGAGCCGTGAGCTGCTCCTGAAAGCAGGTAGCCCAGCTAAGGCGTTGAAAAGTACGTCGTTTGTTGCTCTAAAGTCTGCTGCAGCATGTACACAGATCAGCTTGCTTGCATCACTTTGTAATGAATCACTGCTGTTAGATCACATGTACACCTCTGTGTCAGATAAGATGTGACAATTGATTATTTGACACTATACCTTCAAGCTAAAGCAAGACATATGAAAGCTATCGACTGGGCTCTCAACCTATATTCCATTAGGTGACGGACAAATTGGCAGGCATCTCCAAACCATTAGGACTACCAGTACAAAGATGAGTAATTTGGTTCTCAGATGAACAAGTGTCATCCCAGCAGAAAACTCATGGTTGAAAGCAGAACTAAGGTGACTTGGGAATGGATAAAAGCTTATGAAGTCTGCAAAAATGGATACAGGGCGCGGGGTATGGGTACACCGTGAATGGGATACGTACAGAATCGCACATGTTGGGTACCAGTTAGAGACACCAGGGAGAACCCTGTGTGACATTGGGAGGGCATGACCTCTCAACCCCTGGAGATGTGGGTCACCACATTGCCCCTCTAAGGAACATTCCAGAAAAACTACTTTTTCTCTAGAGAGCAGCAGTTGTGCCTGTTTTTGATGAAAATTTCCCATTTCCAAGAGCATTTCAGCCAATCATCTGCCAACTGGAAATATGAAACACATGTTGCTTCAGAAAGCTGCTTAAACTAAACGTATGGGCAGGTTTAAATGTCAGCAGGACTGAAATATCAAATTTAATAACGGATCCAAAAGAAGCCAGTTCATAAATGAACGGTTGCAAAGTGCGAAAAGTCGTGAGACTCAAAGAAAGCTCCGAGTCACGTTCTTGGATGACAAATGTGTTCACATGCCCGTTTATCAAAAATATATTTATGTTTGTAGCATCACAGCTCAGACATTTAATTTCATTTCACTTAATGTCATAAGGACTAAAATAAAAAGAGAAGCTTCATTTTGGGGAGTTGATTCATAGAGCTATATTATTCAGTTTCAGTAGGCATCACTCAGCACATTTACCTATATTTTCATAATCCTATGAATAATGTGAAAGTTCCCCCATCTCCATGAGGCAAGAAAACTACATAAACAGCTCTGGAGAATCTCTCCTGTATGAGCCACACAATTAAAGGTACGATAGGTTAATTATAAAGCAAGCATGTTTGTTTACTTATTTTAAATGAGATTAATTGGTTGCCTAGCAATAGAATCATGGATTCACAGACCTCCCACCTGTTTGTTTTTACATTCTTCCTGTCCCATGCATACGGTTTTTCTTAGAATAAAACTACCATAATTCTGTTTTCAAACAGCCCAATCACAGCATAGAAGCTCATAGGTACTGGCCAATGAATGCCGTAGATTGGCATCAGTGTGCAGCAGTTCCATCTCCGGCTGGTACGAGGTGACCTTGGTAACAATAAGGCCTTCAAGGTAATGCATCTCTGCCATCAGCGACTGATGGACTGAGTTTGAAATCAACTGTTGACTTTGGCCTTTTCTGAGACTCGAAAGTGCCATCCCAGGGGGCAATCTGGAGCAGCCTGCGGATACAGCATTAAGAGTAACAGAGGCGGAACCGCAGTGGTGAACCAGGAGTAACATAAATAAAATGATTGATCAGACTGAGCTGGAACACGGACAAACTGCCACGACAAAGTTTAAGACACAGTTTGCTTCAGCTTGTTACGCAATGAATGGTCTGTGCCAAAGTACATGGACCATGAATTATGAAAGAGCATCTACACAACACATCTACAGTCTCTGGCTGGCCTGGTGAGAATATATTCCTCCTTTGTTGTTATGGTTACAAAGCAAAACACAGAGGCGCTTCCTCCACTAACAGCATGACACCTATTAGTTTTCTTTATACATTCAATCAATTCGCACACAATGGCAGAGAGACCCAGCACTATTTGAAATGGTCCTCCTGGGTTCATTTCATAGAACCAGCCCTTCTAGACCTTTCCGGTGGTTAAGTGGAGACCGCTGTGTTCAGGTACACGTATGATCAATGGAACATGGAAGAGAGAAGATCTCTGTTCGAGGCAGGTTTTGGCCTAGGTACCGATCCATCTGGGCCACTTGAATGAGCCAAAATCCCGCCACCACTTCGCATCGCCAACTGTGAGATGCTCCCTGCTTCAGGAAGAGAACCATCTAGGAAATTGGCCCCTGATCTGCCAGACTGGATGTATAATGAACCCTGGAACGCTTGGCTTTGCTTACAGCAATGACGTCTCACAGCTCTAAAGTTAGCACCTGACAAAGAATGCTAAAGGGCACATCAAAGTGGGACCGTAAAGAAGGCAGATCTTCTGCTTAAACCAAACCCATGTTAGTTACATCTAAAATAGGAAAGGTCACGCATTTACAGAAAGCAAGTCTTTTTGGAGCCCAATGTGGTACATAATCCAAATGCACAAAAATCTTAAAGACAGCAAATAAGGTTGGTACTTGCTACAGCTGTTAGCACTGATTCAAGGACACAAGGCCACGAGGGTGGGGCAGCCAGAAACAGCTAAGGGCCGGTGTAGATAGAACTACGTAATCACCCTACGTAATGAAGGGTTCCTATGAGTATTACCAAGTGTCTCATCAGCACTAGAAAAGGATTCATTAGCAGAAGTAGCAGTGACCCTCACTCATTTGGACTGCTTAATATGTTCTGATGGTTTGTCAAAAAGATTTGAGCTTGTGACTTTTGGCACTGGATTCAAATCGAACACCGAATTATTTCCATAATTCCAAAGTGATGTTTTTATCACATTTACAGTATATCAGTATCCCCATTAAACTTATGTCATTGCCGAAATGCATCACATTAACTTTGGTCACCCATTCTGACAGCAACACCTAATTCAATTTTTCCATTGGTCATGCTCGTCCAATCAATGGAAACACAAGTGACTGAAGTGAACCCTGCATCTTGGAACTGTTCAGTGGTCTGAAGGCACTGTTTCCCAACCCGGTTTTTGGGGACCCCCAGACAATCCACGTTTTCACTCTCCCCCCAGCTCCCTGCCAGACAATCCACAATACTGGGAGCTGGGAGGGAGCAATAATGGACCGTCTGTGGGGCCCTGAGGACTGGGGTTGGAAAACAGTGATCTAAGGATATGGCAGGGCTTGGTGTAGGATAGATTTGTGTTTCTGAAACATTAATGTGAAAAGTCCAAGGTAGGCTCCGAACTTGTGTAAAAATACATGCCATATACATGAAAAAGATAAGGATGTAGCATATTGGAACCCGAAGAGGTACATGTTAGCTGCAGAACCAGGCGAATCCAGTAGTGTTATTCATTGTGAAAGTGTCTGCGGTCCGTCAACTTGAAGCAAGGCTGGATTCAAAATGATACATTTGAGTTTCTTTTAAAAAAAATATGTACACACGACTTTTAACCCAGTGATGGCAAATTTTCTTTCTTTGCATTCGGGAAAATAAATCCATACAATAAGATTAAGATTGATGGAACTTTGACAAAACCATGTCTTCTGGGTTAAAAGCCAGAGGTGAGGGACCTGGGGTTTCACACAGAGTATTAGGAATTTCAGGCCACAAAACAATGTTATAGATGCTGTGTGGTCACACGGATGCCTGGTAGTCACGTCTGTACACCAGAAGTTAGGGATAAAAAAAACCGTGACAAGAAACAACGGGCAAAAGAAGAAGGCCACATGGAAATTCAGTATTATTTATTTTAAAATAAGCTTTTATTTAGATCTTTTACCGTATTTGTTTCCATGCCATTAAAACTGGTTCCCTTCTCTCTATTTCCAAACAGCTAAAAACAGTGATTTTCCTTCACTGTCCTGATTTTCCGTTATTTAAGCTCATTTCTTCTTAAATAAATCTCTTTAATAGTAGATATCAGCATTACTTTCTAATTTACAAAAAATAAAATCAATGAAATGACAGCAAATCTGTTTACAAAATAAAACTACAAAAATAATGGTTTTTTTTATATATGGAATGCAAACTGGAAAGGGGAAGTGAAGACTCCCCTTTCCGCAGTTACAGGTGACCCCTGTCGCAAAGCAGCACGGGCTGCTGAGTTCTCCTTTACATTCCTGTGACTTTCCCATTCAACCACGTTAGATGAGCAGGTAGCTAGCAGTGTTTTAGTAACTGAATGACAAGACAAAAGCTATCCTATAAGGCAAGGCAGACATCTCAGCAAGCTCACTCAGTGCAGATTAAAGCAATTAATATGCTGTTTTTTGAAAAGGCTATTAATCTTTGGCACCTATTTAATTGCTTTTCAGGCACCTTGACCCTGGTTTTTTATTATTTTTTTATTTTTGTTGCCAGTATAAGAGTAGCTAATTTAGTTCTAATTCACATGCAGGACTCAAATCTAGTTTTGAGACATTGCTCATTATATAAATATTGCATGTATATTATATATTATATTCCCACAATGCCAAAGTTAGTGAGCTGAACACATGACTCCGGGTTGTTTGTATAAGAATGGGGGGGAGGGGGGTGAACGACGACACAGTGCTGCCTGGAGCTCGATGCTGCCTAGTCATGTGATCTGGCCAGCCCCTCTTAATGTCACAGGCCAGCTGAGGTGATGCACCATGTCCCCAGGAATGGTCACACACCTCCCAGGACGTAACTTCTGCCGCTAAACATCCTTGCCCATGAAATGGTATAAGAAGGAAGTACCATCTGCGGAGTGAAAGCTCTCAGGCTAGGCCCGATTGCAAAGGACTCAATTTATTTAAATTTTGATGAAGTTTCTCCGTAATACAAGTGTAATCAATCGAGTGCTCTGAAATCCCTAAAAAGCTGTTGTGGGAAACTCCACATTTTCATTTATCTTTCACTCACGGAACTGGACTCAGTGAAAGGCTATGAAGTTATTTCAGCTGAATTTCACAGTGCCGTGCGCTTACTTCAGTCAGCCCAAGCGGATGGGGCTTCAAGGGGGGGTGCAACTGGCAGGAGCCCCAGTGCCAGCCGAGGGGGGAGGGGGGCCATGGTGCTCTCTGGAGGGAAAGTTAAGGGAGCAGGAGCTGGTGCCAGGTAGGCAGACTGCTAGCTCTGCCGCTGTAGCCATGAGTGGGAAATTCAGTCTGAAGAGCGACAGCGCATGTCCAAGCTGTGTGAGTGGGGGAAAAAATACTAAAACAGCAAATTATCTAAGCCTCTTTTGATACACGCACTTGGGAGTGACCAGTCTGTCCTCGTGGTGACCAGCAATCACTGCAAAGAGACCCTCCCAGAGCGACCATTCCGACGGCGGATTCTTTAAGGCCGCCTCTAAGGTCGAAGATGCCCAATGCAGCACCATCGCTTTAAGATCTCCGAGCTCAAGATGTGCAGCTGGTTGTGCTATAGAAATAAGCAGAATGAATTTGGGGTCCCAAGTCTCCCTCAGCCACGTTTGCTGTGTCTAAGATACAGATTAAAACTTAAGTCCATTGACGGTGCCTTAAGTGCAATTCAAAAGTGCTTGGTTTTGAGAAATAAGATCGAGCCAGTGCCTCTTATAGCGTGTTTTTCTGGTTAAAACACTCGAAATGTCAGTCATCAATGCTGCTGGCTTTCCTCCAGTTCGCCCAGAGGCAGGGGGGTAGATGGTTCTCATCTTTCCTTCCCAATCCAAAGGCCAGGGCATCCTCCCTCACTATCATCGACTCGTCCGAAGTGGACGATGAGACCAACTGAAACCCAAGGTCGCCATGCATTTCAGACAAACCTAGAGAGTCAACATGCCGGACTGTACATGCATTTGGGACGACAGCACAATGCTGGTCAATTTCCTTCTCGGATTTCCACCCGTGGGGGGCAGCAGCAGTAATTTTTCCTCACAAAATCACCGCATTTCACAAAATGCTTTAACTATAACAACACACATTTTAGAGTGATCACATTTCGCCCCTAAAAGGGGATGCGGCTCTTTCATAACCCTCATCTAGGGGGGTAATCCTTACAAAAGGCTGCCCAAACAGTATCTTGTGGGAGTATTCACATATTCACGTTATTTTGGGGCAGTTTCAGTTTCAGGTTAAATTACCAATCCCATAAATTCTAGTTTTAGAGCCTGGCACCAACATGGAAGATTTTCTTCTGGAGAGAAGAGACCCAGATGGCAGGAAACAAGTCATTTTTACATCTACGAGTGTAACACCCCAGTAACCTCAGGAAGTGAACACACCTGGACAAATGCACAAATTAAACAATGCATCAGTTATTAGAGTGGTGCTCTTCACACTGCCTGAGATGCACCCTTAGGGGTGACTACTCTTCCCTTATCGAGACACAAAGTGCTCACTGGCCGGTGGGTATAGCTTAAGCACTTCTCCTTTTGCGCTTATCTGAGTCAGTCTGCCCAGCAGCCCCCAACTCACAGTTAAGTTCTGCTCTCAGCTTCTACATGCACACAGTTGGTCACATACAGGACATTTACATTTTCACACAGGGTATTGATGTCTTTAGGTTAGTTTTGTACGTTCTGGGCCGTCACGACACTTAAATAAATCTTTATTTACCGCTTGTAGCTTTGAGGATGACTATATATCCTAATTTTGTGATACATGCCCAGAGAGTCTGCACATTGCCTAAAGGAAGCTTTTCTTGATTACTGGCCAAATACAGGAAATGGACCAAGCAGTGACAACACACGAGAAAAAAAAAGTGGAATGAAATTAAAAATCTGGGGTCAAAAATAACAAAATAATAACAAAAAATGCATTCAGGACATCGGACATTTACAAGCACAGAGTGCACAATGACGGTTATTTACAAATACACAGCAGTCCTTCAAGTCAAGTTATCGAACAAAAAAAAAAATTCATAATATAAAGACACGTAAAAGATGGAAACGGGGCCACGTTGCTCCAAAGGTGACAGTTAACATTCCACGCTTCCCAAATCCGAAATGTGCGTGTGGGAGTGTGTGAGTGTGTGGGCCTGTTTTTTTTTTCCACATACATAAAGGTATTTTACTACTAATATTTTTACACTAATACTGGTGGAGGGCAGGGTCTTCCCTCTCGAACCCTCAGCCAGACCAATCAAAGGCGAGATGACAGGCAGCCACACACATGCTTGCTCTCTCTCCTTTGCAGGAGGTCTGGGATGCAACGGGTGGGGGCTTGGGGAGTAGGGAGAGCAAGGTTTTTGGGGTTGGGGGGCTGCCATCACCAGTCTGCATCCTCCTCTATGTAATAGTCAGGAGTGGAAGTACCATCGAACAGGCCCGGGTCCAGGGACTTGCGCTGTTTTCCTCGGGCGAAGACTCGTGACAGAGAACCCAAGCCCATCTTCTCCTTCTTTTTCTTACGCTTTTGGTCTTCCAGGTCCTCTAGAGACTGTGGCCAGATCAGGAAAGAGGGAAACGGCAGACGGAAGAGAGAGAGAAAATACCAACAGAGAGGGAGAAAAACACGAGAGAGAGAGAGAGAGAGAGAGAGAGAGAATGAAGGGAGAAGGTGTCACTTTTGGGCAGCCTCAGTCTGTAGCCAAAGATCAAAGAGGATTTCAGTCATTGTTAAAGGACGAGCTTGAATGGAGGCAGTGTCACACTTACAGGAAGCATGGTGAGAGAAAGAGAAACACATACTGGCCAGCAGGATGAACATTTAACCGGGTCAAAGGTCACCAGAATCTCTCCTAAGCGAGTCGATGCAAAGAAAGCAGCAAGCTTCCTCACTGCGTTGCAACACTGAAAAGTCTGGGGCAGAAACCCATTCGATGCCTGATGTAAAAGGTGCTGGAGTGCAAGGTAGCGGTCGTTGGCACAGCTGTAATCACCACACTAAAGATTTCCCAGCGTGTCGAGTGGGGATATTCACACAACAGCACTCAACATGAAAAGCGAAGCATCCCGCTTACATTAGCCAATGGGCACGGACGTCAACAGGCCAACAAAGTGAAAGCAATAGAACTGGGAGCAGAAGGAAACTGTGGAGGAACGGCGTCCCTGGAAGCTCTTACATTGCAGAGAGAGTGCGTCCGGTGCCGTGGGGAGTTGATGTCGCTGGGTGTGGAGGAGCGGTCCCCCTCGGCAGCTGAGGCGTCCGAGATGATGGAGGGCTGCCGTGAGTGACAGGGGCTCACCCTCACTGCCGCTGGGGAAGGAACACCACCACACTGTCATTTACGGGGTCAGCTACTGATATATGCATTTATTTCACCTAGCCGATGACATTCCCACATGCTAATGTTGCTAACTGCTAATCTGTGCAATTTAGCTACATTTAGCACTCATTAACTTGGCTGATGGTATCCTGCTGTGTTAGGCACAGTGTGATGGCATCAGCAAAACACCTACACAGCTGAAAAAGACAAAAAAAATGGCCTGGATGAAAGTTGACAAAAGGATTAGTTAAGATTATACAAGACTGCATTACATACTCAGATAAGCAGTTATAATGTATGTCTGAACACATCATTTATGAGTGATCATCCTCCTGGCTATTTTCATGCTTTTGAATTGAAGAAGCCAGTGCACTTTTTCTGCAAAATGCAATTAATTTCTCATACAGCTTAATATCCAGATTTCGGTCTTTCCACTCAGTCATATGAAGCATAGTTCCCATTAAAAATACTGTGGTATAAAACATCTCGCCCACTGAGAACACTGCTATGTAAAACACTTAGTTACCATGGAGAACACAGTGGTATAAAACACCCGGTTACCATGGAGAACACAGTGGTATAAAACACCCGGTTACCATGGAGAACACAGTAGTATAAAACATTGTGTTACCATGGAGAACATAGTGGTATAAAACATTGTGTTACCATGGAAAACACAATGGTATAAGACACCAGATTATCATGGAGTACATAGTGGTGTAAAACACCTGGTTTCCTCTGAGAATGCAGTGGTGTAAAATGCCCAGTTTCCATTGAAAACACTGATGTAAAACGCCCGGTCTGCTGTGAGAACACAGCTGCAAAACCCTTAGTTCCCAAATGAGATTGGGGGGTCCCACCTTGCCTGTCGCTGGGATGGGGGGTGTGCCCGTGGTACAGCGTCTGCTGGCTCTGCCGGATGGCGGCTGTGAGGGGCAGGTCCGCCTGCACCACCCATTCCTGGTTGCCATTGACGACAGCCTCAGTGGGCATGGCCAGGGAGTGCCGTTTGGGCACGTCCTTAGTGAGCGTTGCCAGGGACTGCTTTGCCTGTGGGAGGTGGTGGGGGGATGTGGAATAAACACACACAGGATTGTCAGCCTGGGGACCCTAGAACGAAAGCTCAGAAGACTCCAGCAAAATGCTATTTGGACAGTCTTTTGTAAGGAGAAACCCCCTGGAAGAGGGATATGAATGAGTCTCATCCCCTTTTAGGCATCCAAGAGCTTATCAGTAATATGACATTGTTGTTGTTGTTCTTCTGAACAATCTGTGTCACACTCCGTCAACTGACAGTTGGGGAGGCGTGTAGAGTGCCTGCCGGCTGTGTTTACTGACAGTGTGTGCAGAGAGAGCGGGCAGTGATGAAGCCATTGCATAACCGTCAACAGCTATAACTGTTATCTGGGCCATCACTGAAGCCTGCGGCTGCCTTCTGGGCTGCAGTGGGATGGGTCTGCATGTGAACCACAGCTGAACTTCATAACACCCAAGGAAGGCCCCAATTAAGCACGTGCGTGTAAGACCACTAGGTTTTAACCTGAAGTCTCAGTCAGAAAGTTGCATCTTTATACCCTTGAACAAAGTTCCAATGTGCCTGATGAGTTTGTTTGTGTTTTCAAATAATTGTCCAGTAAAATGACTGCTTGAATGATTGACTAACTGATTGACTGATAGACACAGACATGTTGACGAGAGAGAGAGATAGAGATAGAGAGATAGATAGATAGATAGATAGATAGATAGAGAGATAGATAGATAGATAGATAGAGAGATAGATAGAGAGATAGATAGATAGATAGATAGATAGATAGATAGATAGATAGATAGATAGATAGATAGATAGATGCAGAGGAGGGGCCAGTGTTTGTAAGAGGAAGGTCTCAGGTTCAAATCCCAGGGGTGGCACTCGGCTTTGACTAAAGAAAAATGCATGTTTCTGTGGGTAAAAGCATCTGCTAAATCAGGGTTTCCCAACCCAGTCCTTGGGGAACCCTGGAAAGTCCACGTTTCTTGCTCACTCCCAGCTTCCAGCCAATGAGGAACACCGAAAATCTGGTACAGGTGCGCTGGCGGCTGAGAGGAAGCAAAAACGTGGACTGTCTGGGGTTCCCCGATGACTGGGTTGGGAAACACTGTTCTAAATGACCCAATTTTGTTCATTTTTTAGCTAAATAATTTACCGAAATGACTCAGATTAAACACCTTGGTCAAGAGACTCTTTCTGGGACTTGAAGTGGCCTTGGAACTAAAAACAAAGCTACCGATCCCCACTAATCCTATGAACAACAACAACATATGATGCAATAAATAGTACAGCAGTAGAAAACAGACACAGGCATTACGAGCCTGGGAGCACAACACCACACTATCACAGTGCATGGAGGTGAGCCAGTGCAACCAGAACCAGTGAAAAACCCATGTTCATTACAACAAAACCAAAATCAGTCCCCCAGGACAGCCCCGAATAACAGGACCCTACACAACCATAACTACACATGCAGGGAAATCACTTTCTACAGGCACTCCAAACAATCACCACAGCACTCTGCTTGCGTCAGATTGGTTACACCCTGATCACGCCTTCTGATGGAATCCCAAAAATGCAATTATAATTGATGACGAATCAGTTTTGCCATCCCGTTGGACCTTGCAGGGCCATAAAGGGAGACAATCTTCGCTTCATTTATCATGCCCCAGATACGGTCCAAAAATAAGTAAGTGCAAGATCAACCACAAATGGGTTAGGATGACCGGCAGACAGCCACCTGTTAGTGGACAGACGTGCAAATTGAATTCCCAGACTCTCCAGCTGATCACCATACACTGGGAGGTGGGGGGCAGGGGTGTTCAGAGCAAGCCCAATCCCAGGCTGAAAGGGGT
>JAODJX010000109.1:3552537-3568500 GCA_026776945.1 Isichthys henryi | reverse complement strand
GGGGGGGTCACCAAAGCTCCGCCCTTTCGCAGTCTGCTGTGCCATATGAAGGACACAGAGAGAAATATGTATAAGTAAATCCCCGGAGGGTCCCCACTCCACAATGTGGGACCTTGCATTAGTCTAAGCAGGTAATGAGAACCAAGGAGAGCTAAATGACGATCCGTCACACCGTCACGCCCTCATCCTTGAGAGCGACTGGCCCCATCTTTCAGCCAAGTGGCCCCGACAGATCCTGACAGATTATTCTTCAAAGACTTTTTTACTCAAAAGCTCAATAACTGGCCATGGGGGATTTGATGTCTGCTCCCCCCCTCAGGTCAATATGCCCAGAGGCCCGGTCCTAATAACCACTCTGGTGTCTCAAATTTGGAAGGATGACTACATTGCATCATTTACTAGACAGAGGAGGTCTGAGCAGAGAAACGGGCGGCAGGTACGGAGATCTTCAGAGCGTGCAGTCAAGTCTCACCTGGCTTAGGTAAATACTATTTCTCCGCCATTACCTGGCTGCTTTGTTAAAATGTCTGTATCCACGGTGATTTCGACAGGGTGCATGTTCATACTAAAGCCATTTGGAGGGCTGAATGGTTTACCTAAAGCGACACAGGTCAAAAACCTTCTGGTACAACATCGGGAGCCAGCACAGACGTGAACTTACAATATGTAGGTCACAGTGTGCTAGCAGGTGGGCAATGGACAAGATGTCCACAAAGGAAAGCCTTGTGCCCCTGGTCAGGAGGCAACCCAGGATCGAACAGGAAGGAGCTGCTGAAAAAAATTCAGGCCAAAGCACGAACGACACATGGTAACTGTGCAGGAAAGAGCATCCTGGGTTGTTCCCTGCCTCGTGCCCATTGCTTCCGGGATAGGCTCCGGACCCCCCGCGACCCAGTAGGATAAGCGGTTTGGAAAATGGATGGATGGATGGATGGACCTCCACAGAAAGAAAGCTAGTCACTCCCATTAAATCTGAGAGAAGACTGACATTCCTATGGTTGATATCTCAAAAACTAGGCAACTCTCACCTCAACAATCTAGATGGATAAATTGCCCTACAGCATATCTGAAATATTTGATGTTTTAATTTTGGGGTGAACGGTCCCTTTAAGTACGCAGGATCAATTAATCTTATGTGTCATTTATTCATTCCTTTCTGCCTTTCATTAATTTTCCTTCTTCCCCAACACTATTGACGATCGCATTTTAGTTCGACTCATATTCACATGCCCATTTCACACATTTGGTTGCTGCGGTTGTTGACTCGTAGAGCCCCAGTCTGCCAGTAGAGGGCACTTGTGCAGCAGCCGGCTGTAAAATCCCACCAGTTGCATTCTACTGCAATGGGACCCCCAATCACAAATAGAGAATGGTTATTTGTCACCAGAGGGGTCCTTTTCTCAGTCTGCTGGCTGCATGCAGACCTTCCACAAGCAATGACCTATACAATCATCTGCAATGCATCTGCATCACCGAACTTCTTCAATATTCTATTATATCCATTAGGTTTAGTACATTCACAGTGAGAAACACTGATTAATGAACAAGGAACAAAAAAACAAAGCAGGAGAAAGATCCGGAAAGCATTATACTGTCCGCGACAACCTCCCTGCGCAGGAATGACAACGGGGGGTTGCCATGACAACAAAGGCAGGCACCTGTCAGTCACTCGAGAGTAGCACTGGCAGGGGTAGTTGAGGATCAATAAGAGAATTATCAGACTGCAGACTACTTGCTGGTTTACCTGTTATGCTGCTCAAAGTCTCTTATTTTAGCAGCGAAAGGACACCAGGGAGAAAAAACAGCTGAAATGGACTTAAACCAAGTACAAATCTATCCTCACCAGCAGTGACATTTCAAGTCAAACTGCATATATTGCATCAGACTTTGCATAAGGCACGACTGACAGTGTTTCGTGTCAAGTGTTTCATTCGGCGTGCGATGGAATGCTTCAACGGCTCACGGGAGGTATGACTGCAATTCAGCTGCAAAATTTAAGGGCGAAAAGATTCATAAATACAGAAATGTGGACATAACCTGCAGCACAGATGAGCTTAATCCACACATGTTCATTATCATGCCCGGACATTTTTTGCATGCATACACACAAACAAGAAATAAAACGGATAATGAAAACGGAGTGAATTATAAAACAGGGGCCACGCCACCATGGCCGTAATGCCCCCACCTAATTGCTATGCAGCTGGTGAACCACGAAAACGATCATTCAGAATCTCCTTTGGTGGGTGCTAGTCTGGACAAAATTAGCAGGATCCCACGGTAATCAGATCCATCGCCCTCGGTGATCCGAACAGCCTCATTCTAAGGAATGTTAGGTATGTGAAGTAAGGGTATCACAGAGAAGCCTTGGGCCAAACAAGCCCAGACCAGCTCCCAGGTCTAATTGGCTGGGCTGCTTAAACCGAACACCAACGGGAAGAAGATAGCTTTTTTTTCTGGCCAATCAAATTTTGGAATATGCTGTCAGACAGATTTAAGATTTAATATACCCATTCATAGCAAACGAGCATCCTGTCTAGCGTGTCTACCCCCTTGTGTGTAGATCACATAAATAGCTACTGGAATTTCCTTCGTATGAGTTCACTTTCAATGAAATAACGTAAATCGTCCATGCCTGATACTCTGGATTCACAGCAGCTGTGTGGTGTCTGTTTGCCGATTTCGGGAGGCCAGCGTGCCCCCTCTGAGAGCTGGGCCGCCTCGGCTCTGCACAAAGCTGACCAGACATGGAGGTCCAGGGGTAAGTCAACATCTGCAGCCCATGAGGGAGCGGAAATTGGACTTGGCCCATAGGAGACCTGCGACACTAATATTGATGGAAGCCGTTAGAAATGGTCAATATGAGGTACGGAAAAGAATGACACTGGCATCGACCCCGAAGGCCAGGAGGTGAGAATCCCATTACGACTCACGAGCGACAGAAACGATTAGAACACTCATAGGCCGGCGGAGTGCTTGCTGCAGCTGAACACCTGACACTGACAGTGCGCTGGTGGGGGGGGGCGGGTGAGCAAAAGCACAGTAGCAATGAGGGTGCGGGGGTCACCAAAATGGATCGTCTGCCCACCTGATAGAGGCAGATGAAATTTAAACAATCATCAGTAATCTAATGGAATCATTGACAATTTTTGCTGCCCACCCCGCAAACACCTCTGAGATAATTTGAACACTGATGCACACAACACATGCCAAAATGCCTACCCCATGTGGCGTCCTGGTAACACTGGCATGTGTCTACCTGCCCTGCTGTCCTTATCGCTTAAGGAACGTGACAGCCCTCACCAGATCCAGCGGCCGTGACTTCTGTCTGCTCATGTGATGCAGGAACGCACGTTCGAGAGGAGTCACTGCGGTGTAGTATCGACTGGAGGTCATGTGACCACAAGGTCCATTAGGTTCACTGGTGAGCTCAGGGTCTCCTGATAATGGGTGTAATAAGGGGCCCCGTCCATTAGCACCATTCTGCTGCTAATGTGGACACTGCAGGAACCTTTAACAGCGAGTCCCCTATTTACAGGTATTCCAGCACATAAGCAACAACCCCCATTTACGCTTTTCATCTTGGTTTGGAATTGGAATTCAATAAATGCAGCAAAAAGGAAGCCAATAGGAATTCTACACAAATATAGCTATCCAAGCCATGCATGTATGAACAGTAGGGGTGGGAGATATGACCGAAAAATATCACGGTACTTTTTGTACGGCGATACTATTATATCACGGTATTACTTATTTCCAAGTTTTGGGAGGAGTAGCATGTAAATTTCTAAAATATATATTTTATAGGTACAATTTAACAGCTGGGTAGAGGGGGTCTTTGAAAAGATTAAAAAAAAAAGTGACAAATGTGATGTAAGGGACATTACGGCTTTTTGGAGTTGCTGCTGTTAACTACACTAATGGTGCATTAGCGCAAACAGAACTGCTACATACAAAGTACGCTTTGTTTGGCAATTAGAGGAGTTTGGCGTTCATCGGCATGAGAAAGGCTGGTTCTAATTTTAAATGGGGCAGTCGTGCCTTTTACCACTGACTTTGCATGAAGGCAGAGGCGCATATATATGCTGATTTAGCAAATATGTTTTACTTTTTAATTTGCTATTATACATATACGTAAGCAGGTTATCGTTTAATGTGTGTAATTACACAAAATCTGTTTTTAAATCTGTTTTTGAATTTGTTAATGTGCTATCAGGACACGGTGTCAAAGTATATTCAGCAGAAAATTCGCACAATGCAGATAAACTGGATAAATATGGTATATAAGAAAAAAATCAGATTACAACTGAAGCTTGAAAGGAAATAAAAGGCTTTATTTTTTATTAATAGGCTGTTGAATAATGGGCTGTTGACTTTTCGCAATGTTAACAGTATATTGCAAATCTAGATCGTAGCGCAAAATTACAGCAGTAAGAACTACGACACCGGTGTACCCCCCAACCTCCCTAATGTCAAGTGCCTATGGGAAATTCAAAGTGGATTTTATAGATATAGGCTGCGATAGTAATAGGCTTTGGGAGGGGGACAGGATTGTGCCCCTGGGTTTTCATCGTACCCCAGCCCACTGACTGCGATCTTGCCATGCAGCTGGGGAGGTGGTGCTGATGAAACAATGTGGCATAATGTGGCCATTTCAACAAACCAACGGGCAAGTTGGTTCTGGGGGCTGAATGGGTTGTAGAACCCGCCCCAGCCCAGAAAGACAGAAGCCGCAATTTCATCCAGCCCTAATGACAGTGAGCAGAAGGGCAGACGACGCAATAACATCTGGGGCACCATTAAAAACCCCATAAATCCCTAAGTTATGTGTACCCACCATTGCTCCAAATTCTACCCCCAGAGTGGAGCAGACCTGGGGTTTCCTTAATGCTACCCTACAGCGTTCATCCGGTATTGTAATGACTTATAAAGCGGACACCCAGTGTGACTTATGGCCCCGAGAGAAGGAAACAAACCATTAAACCAGCAGCCAGCAATGACCTTTAGTGCAGCGACTCGGGGGGGATGAGCTGCTGGACTTGCACAGCGAGGCCTACTTTAGCTTAGCACCAAAGTAATTACTGTTTGAGCACCACAGATGGAAACAGCTCTGCCAATGGACCAGAGGGCAGGCGTACAGACCTATTAGCGTTTGACATTCAGGCCTGCTCCGCACTCTACTCGCCACATCCCAAATGATAGAGCGGCAGCACAGGGACACCAAGGCCGGTGACCCGGCTTCCCGAGTCCATCTCATGCGCAAGGGGTCAATCCCCACTCACCACCCTCCCTCAAGCCACCTCAAAATGTAAACTGGTGCAAAGGGTTAAAGAGGACTTGTGTTTGCCTTTGCGATCTTCATTCCTCAAGTTAAAATGCACAAGCATTCTGCCTTTAGCCCTGAAAAGGTACAGAACTCAAGTTGCGTTGCCTGTAAGTCACCTGTAAGGATTTATGACAACACTTTACTTGAGGGATCACAAATAATATAGTATTATGCTATTACTTGTGTATTAACTACAAACTAAGTCTTACTTACATACTAATCTCATGTTAATTCATCATTAATGAATCATGACGCATATCAGGCAGTTACTGTATTTGTTACTATATCTGTTAATTCTGTAAACCTTTGTGAACGACTGAAGGAAGATGTCATGAATAACAAGTGAAATACTGATCTCATGTTTGTTCATCATACCGGATTTACAGACCTTGATTGTCTGTATTTCTGGTTCCCGAGATAAAAATAAAATTACACGGAAGGTGGATGTGTTCTTTGAAAGTGTGGCACTGTGTCCAGGAACCCAACAAGGGGAAGATGACGTACATGGGAGTCCTTCGCGAGTTTGACACGGAAGAAAGGATGATGGGGTCATGAAGAAGGAACTGGAGAAGGTCAGGAGACTGATCATCGCGTAAAAAAAACGGACTGGATGCCCTTCTTACCTCAAACGCTACCAAGAATGTCCTGCATTACAAAAATGAAAAATCGAAAAAGGCACAACCCAGTCAAATGTATCCCTTAAATCAATAACTAACATCCAGTGACGTCCTGAAGACAGAAGAGCCCTTCAGGGCTTGCTGAACACCCCAAGAGGGACTTCAGGAACATCACCAGAGATTCATAAAAGGGGATGGGGGGGTGAAGCCATTAAAAGGGCATCTGATTTTAATAAAAATGAATGAGAAGGCACTATTGAAACCAATTAGTATATTTATTTACTCATCTCTACCACAGAGACTGCAGCACTAGCAGTGTCGCACATAGAGAGGTTCGCGGGGGTGAGCCTTGCCAAGGGGGGGCCTCTAAGGAGCCACGTGCTACCGGGTGCCTCTTATAAGTGAGTGCTGTTTGCGGTTATAAGCGCTACCACAACTATCCCCAGAGAACTTTAACCACACCACAGTAGCGGCTAGCTACGGTACGCGAGGTGCCCACATGTTCCTGCAGGAAAGGACGTGTTGGAGGCAGCTGCAGGATCCTGGTGTCCAATCGGAGAGAGATGACCGCATACCGCGCCACTGGGATAAGCACTGTAGTACAGTGCTTATCAGCTTATCGACAGCAATGCCGGTATCTCTACAGATAGATGACTTATGAGATGGTTAAAACAACATGTGCAAAAAGATTGCTATTTTTTTCAAAACGACAGATCCCTTCACAGACCTAAATCCACGAGTGAATCTTCAGAGGAGAAAAAAACAACAACATTGTCCTATGTTACAGTCTTTCGGTGGTGCAGGAAACAGCGTTACATGTGTAGCTATTTTTAATAATCCACACTCACTCTATACGCTACATCCCCGCAAATGAACACTGCTAGACATCCAGCATCTGTCTTTCCTCCACCGATATTAAATCTCTCTGTTTAAAGAGCGAGAGTAACTGCTTTTGAGGGGGAATCCTTTAGGCACCTGGAGCACGGGAGGTGCAGAAGGATGTATAACTTTATGGTCTCTGAGCAAAATACTTCATCTGAAATGGCTGAAGTTGAAAATTTGGCTGAAAAAATAAAGGTAGAAGCTCACAGACTCCATGCGTGCCTGTCGGCCCACAAAGTCTCTTCAAAAATCACTGTTCCTTACTTATAATATATGTGCAGTAAATATATGACTTATTATCACTTTTATGTGACTGACCATTATGTTACTGGTTTAAGTCCCAGTAGGACATAGTAGTAAATAAGCCAACAACCAAATACTGTAAAATGGGTGGTGGGAAATATGCCAGACAAGAAACTGATGGAACATTTGCAGGGCAGCAATGTACGTCGCTGTCTCCATCTTAAAGGAGTAGAAGGTCACAGTCTCCTTTCTCCAGCAATCAGGAAAAACTGGACTGAGCCCACCTAGCACTCGAGCTTCTGGAACGTTCCCTGTCACAGGATGCCAGACAAAAAGCTTCGTGACGGACCCAGGAGCACAAAGATAGGAAGAGAAGGGGCTAGATCACCTGAGCGAGGTGGGGCTGAGGATCATAGACGACCTCTAGTCGGCATCCTTCTACCCGCCCACTGTCTGAACCCCCCACCCCCCTAGGGGGTGCTGGTACCCACCAAACTGATCAGCACATGCGCAGAAATCTATGATTTGTTTCCCTTCCCTGCTACATTCGCAGCCTGAGAGTTCAATCCAAATCAGCAAAGTATCAGTGTCTGTTTCCGCCTGAGGTGGGGAGGTGCGCTAAGAGCCGGTTCAGAAAGTTACAGAAAAAGGGCTTTTATGACTCAGCAAAAACAAGGTCAACAGCAAAACAAGAGACTGCAGGATCATTAGCATTGACTTCCTCTCCCCGGTCCCCCCGTCCCTTGTCCCTTTCACAATGGTCCTTTAACAATCCACCGTCCCCCCCCCCCCCCCAGCTAGAGCGCACTCTCCTGCGTATCAGTGATTAATGGGCTTGAGTCGAGCCGCGAATGAACCAAATGCTTATTGTACGTTTTTGTCAGCCAATAACAACCATGTCGGTCTCCTGGGTGCTTTGTGTTACTATAGACTATAAACGGAGATGTTTGGGTGGCGTGTCAGACTCTGACAGACATACGGATTACAGTGCGGTGGCAGAGAGGGAGATAGGAAGCTGGTGTGTTATAGATGGAGCCATCTAGCCCTCCCTTCTCTGATGGGGTGAGAAGACATCTACCATCTTAACTGGAACATCTGGGCTGAAGCTTGGAGATCGGGCCACATTGATCTTTCCAGTGCTGCGTAAACCCAGGCAGACAGGTGCCTACATCCATTCCTCACATTTCTCAGAGGTATCTGAGCCGCGAACACTGAGGCTCGGCGGCACCGTGAAGAGGCAGCGAGGGGGGGCTGGCCGCGGTCCAGGTGTCATCGCGCTCAGCAGATGGGGGACAGTACGTCAGCCGGCTGCTCACCGTCGGGCTCTGATCTGGGTCGTGAAAGAATTGCAGGATTTCTGATACAGTGAATCGCTGAGTTTCCGTGACAAGAAGCGTTAAAGGGCAATGAATTCCCTGGCTGGTTTGGGGGGGGGGGGCTTAAATATGTAAAATTACATGTAAAATTGGCCAGGTGGGTGACCCCTCCACCACCCCATTTGGTTTAACCTGAAGCTGAACTGACCCCCAGTGCCCCCTCCCATGTCACTCACTGATTGAAAACATATCATCGGCTAATGATAAGGGTGGCCCTCTGCGTGAATTATGGTCCTTCTTATGTCTCCCATCTTTTCCAAAAAATCCATGAAATGGCCCTTACACAGCCAGGTGGAACTACAACTGTATATCTTTTGAAATTCCCTATAAAAAAAAAATCAACAAAAGTCTTGTACAAAGTCTTCCATATTTAGGAAAAAAAGAAAGCAAACATTTACAAAGTTTTATTTGGTTAAAGATGAAACTCTCTTAACAACTCATCTAATAACCAACAGTCTAGCTAACTAGCTAGATATACACTAAGTTATATATCCTTGAAGATATTCAATTTAAACAAAACAAATTGTTTTCAGCCTCATTCCCATAACACACACTCTTTTATAAAACCACTTCAAAAACACGGTAAACTATTTTTTTAGATTTTACGAACTCATAATTTAACAAGCAGGTTCCTCCATTATCTACAGAATATCTTCCTTCCCAGAAGCCCTGTTTGTTCATATGAAACAGTGGCCTTTTCCTTCATGCAAGTTTCCCCTGTTTGTTTAAAAAAGAGAGAGATATGCACAGCTACTGCACATATCCTCCCCCTTGGGTTCAGTGTATTTCTGTGTGTGAGCTGAGCTGCTCTCTGTCTGAGGAGGATAGAAAAACACTGTCACCAACGCACGGTTTGGATAGAGAGTGTTTGGATATTGTGGCTTTTCCCAAGAGTATCTGTCCTGCCTACATCTCTTGAAGAGCGATGTGTAAAATCACCCAGAATGTTGTACGAAACGCTAAGGGGCAACATGCAGGGATCAGCACACCTGCGTCACTGTCTGGGCTCAGTGTTCACCACTCCGGGCAAAAGAACACATTACTGAGAACGTAACTTTTTTTTCCCCCAAATGAAAAACTAAGAATATCCATCCATCCATCCATCTATCTTCTGCTCCCTCTTGTCCTGTGCACTGTCACATGGATCTGGAACCTATCCTGGAAATTACAGGCACAAGGTAGGAAATAACCCAGGATGGGGCCCCAACCCATCACAGGGCGCGCACACACACACACACACACAATTTAGTGACTCCCCTTGCGTGTTTTTGGACAATCAGGAGAAACCTGACAACAACACGAGGAGAACAAGCAAATCCAAATGCACTGAACCAGGGCAGAGACTCGAACCCTGGTCTCAGAGTTGTGAGGCGACAGGCCCCTCTGGAACGTTAACTATTATGTTATTTGTTTAGGCAGGGTCTCCATTAACATTGAGTTTTGTGGAAGATGTGATAACACTGCTCATGGAAAAATGAGCAGATGCGCGAGAAATCAGACAAATTATGAATAAAACGCATGAGAGACAAAATTAGAACTGAAAATAACCAGTGGGAGGGGATTCCTGTTTGAAAGCACTTAAGCAAACCAGCTTGTTTTCGGATCGGCTCTGGGTTGGACCTTTCATGGAGACACAGCACTCGGGTTACATTTAGGCAGCTGTATAAATTGGGATCAAAGAAGGGGGACAAAAGGATTTTATCTTTCAGTACCAATAACCACAATGGCACAATAGCAGGCAGAACATGGCCACTAGAAGTCAGCGAAAAGGGCAAGAGCCCAACTTATACTTCATCAGCCTGGAATCGCTGAATAGCTACTCGATGTCTTTAAACTGCCAGTGAGTTTGAACTGATCTAAAGAAAGAGGCGTCACTGGCAGCCCAGAGCCTGAGGCGGACTGGTCTGCAGGGGAATGGATACTGGGAGAATGTGGAGGGGCAGGTCACAGTGCTATCTGGGAAAGGGTGTCATGACACTGAGCGGGCGCAATTAGGCAAGACTGCTACTACCCAGCCTGACCAATCAATGGATCAGCAAAGTGCGAGGCCCCGCCCCCTGCAGCGTAGTCAAAAATCTGCCCTACGTTTGCTGCATGGATCATGCAATCCAACACTGCCACCATGCCCTTCTGGGACGCCAGGACCCTACTGACATGAACACATAATCGGTACCAGGAGATATCACAGAATAAACACAAGTCAATGATGTAGGCAAGAGAGCGGCTAGACTACAATCCAAAGGTCCCATCGTAAGAAAATAAAAATGTCAACTGGGTATACTAGTAATTTGCATAAAAATTGAATCTACCATCACAAAGAGTGTGAAAAAGACTTAATTTCCATCTTACAAAAGTTGCATTTAAACACACTGAATAATAACCGGAAACTCTCAGTAACAGGCTTCCCATCACCCATGGCCCAGAAAAGAAACCCAGGTACACTGCAAAGTGAAGGGTTTAAAAAAAAAGCAAACTAATTTTATTTCATGCCTGCTTGCCTGTACCTTGCTGAGCCAATAATAATGTAAGGCAAATCTCACATTATAATGGAGACGCAAGGCCCCTGGTTTGCTTAAGCCCTCAACCATGTGCGACAAGATCACCGAGTTCAAACAGCCATTCTCACACTCATCAAGCCGTACGAACAGACTGTCTGACATAATCATTTCCCTCGCGCTGAAAATATTACATGCTGTTTCCGCGTAACGTTAACCCCCGCTTCAGTCATCGCTGAACGAATCTATAAATGACAACAGGGCAAATATATTCGCGGGTCGTTATTAAAAAGTGCAATATTCTATTTTGTCAAATGTTGCAGGAAGCACTGTCATAATGTGTGAGATTGGCTTTCTAGAGCCTTAAAACAACTGAACCCATATATTTTTCCAGATACATGACAGGCTGATAGAACCTTCAGTATTGGTGCAGACTGAAGACAGCAAGTGATTTAATCCATCTTCATCATTACTGCTTACATCTGATCTCATTCCGCTTTACGGTTTATTCTTGAAATCCATCCAGCTTCTATTCAAAGCTGTGGCGAAAAAGACATTTTCAATCTCAATCCTTCATATCCTGTATTACAAAAGGTTAATTTTTCATTCAAAAAAACGCAGGTGCGAAAATGAAGGATTATGTTCAGTCGTTTGACTACGTAATGGAAGCATATTTACCGAGGAGGCGGATAAAATGGGAGGTGAATCTAAGCACTACCGGCACCGTCGTGAACCGAGCGCTCCGTCGTCCAAGCGGATGGACATCCTGTTTCACGGCAGACTATCAGAGATCTGGCAGCCCCTCCTCTGGGAAACATGATGAAAAATAAGAGTTTGACCAAAGCACTTCAAATTTAAAAAAATACACTTCAGACACTATATACCAGCCAGTTGAACTTATGGTTGGCTCTCGCCCCTCGCAACCTGTTACAGCGTAAAAGTCAGACTTAAGACAGGTTAAAAGACAGATGGATGGATGTTGCCATCCATCAAAAAATGAGAGACAGGAACTGTGCACACTGACAGCAAATAGGGACTGTGACTTCCTGTCATCACATATGGGGCACACAGACGCCAGGCTGGAGAGGAATCCTATTGGAACGGAATCCAAGACTTTGGGGTGTGCATCATTGGGTGGGTGGAGTTAGGGTTAGGCTAGGGGGAGCTTTGATTCGATAGTTAGAAGGTGTGTGTGGTAGTGGTGGTGGGGGGTGGGGAGGGCTGGCTCTGGCAGGACAGAATCCAGAGCTCACTTCCTGCAATTAAACTCCTCTTAACAATTGACATCAAGCCCACAACGCAGCAGAAGGAAATGTGACACTCCGGCACAGGCAGGCAATTTCACGCTTCAGGTCTCCGGAGCAACAAGCACATTAGCTCAGTAGTGCAGCACTAGGGCTGTGGGGTGAAGCCGAGGGGGGGGGGGGTGTCATCTGAACCCCCTCCCACTCACACCGCACCTACCAGGCCCTTCCTCTCAGTGTGACATCATCACTCTTACGATCATGGCTGTAAATATACCTGATCCCTGGCAACAGATCTTTGTTGCACAGCGGCATCACAAGGATTAATGTTTAGAATTGCTTCATCACCCTGCGGTCCTTAACCTTCCAATAAAAAGTGAAATAAAGATAAAGTTATTCTACTCAGCACCCTCTGCATGCTGAATTTCTGTATGTCATCTTTCCGCGTCAGGCAGCTGGGGAGCCTGGCAGCCCCCCTTCTTAAACAGTCACGGATTGTATCATAACATGCCGGTCAAGGTGCAGTTTTGCAACAGCATCCTTTGCAAGCATGCCTGTCCTGCATGGCAACATTATGGTTGTGCTAATTCTCTCTACCTGCATCTTATAGTTTTGCATATAATCCACCAACCACGCAACACAATCTTACTGCTGCTATACCAAAACTGAATTCCTAAATACGAAGCACCAGTCATACACACACGCAGACAATTACACTGTTCATTTACATTGAATGAAAGCTCCTACATACATTGGACAAACAAGCATACAGTTCTGTAATACATACACATCAGTAATGTATCCGCTTCTCCACATGCATTTTCACACACAATAGATGGTACGAATTAATTGTCCTGCTTTACAAGACTGCTATTCACCGTGGTAAATGCGGTCATGACAGCGGGAGATGGAAGCAATTGATTTGCTCTGTTCTTACAGGGGGATTAGGCCTGATGCCAGAGATTCGATGCTGGAAGGGGCCACCCTTCAAACCTGCACCACTGTGCAGAGCAGAGCGCAGCATAAAAGAGGCTAGTCTACAGACTCACACCACTGTGCAGAGCAGAGCAGAGCACAGCATAGTGTAGCGTAGCATAAAAGGGGCTAGCCTACAGACTCACACTACTGTGCAGAGCAGAGTCCAGCATAGTGTAGCGTAGCATAAAAGGGGCTAGTCTACAGACTCACACCACTGTGCAGAGCAGAGCGCAGCATAGCATAGCATAAAAAGGGCTAGCCTACAGACTCACACCACTGTGCAGAGCACAGCATAGCATAGCGCATCATAAAAAGGGCTAGTCTACAGACTCACACCACTGTGCAGAGCAGAGCGCAGCATAGCATAGCGCATCATAAAAAGGGCCAGCCTACAGACTCACACCACTGTGCAGAGCAGAGCGCAGCATAGCATAGCGTAGCATAAAAGGGGCTAGTCTATAGACTCACACCACTGTGCAGAGCAGAGCGCAGCATAGCACAGCGTAGCATAGAAGGGGCTAGCCTACAGACTCACACCACTGTGCAGAGCAGAGCCCAGCATAGCGTAGTGTAGCATAAAAGGGGCTAGTCTACAGATTCACACCACTGTGCAGAGCAGAGCCCAGCATAGCGTAGCGTAGCATAAAAAGGGCTAGTCTACAGACTCACACCACTGTGCAGAGCAGAGCGCAGCATAGCATAGCGTAGCATAAAAAGGGCTAGCCTACAGACTCACACCACTGTGCGTACAGCATATCTGCCCAGCACAAGAGAACATACCACAAGCTATATACACACCGCTTAGTGTAACAGAGGGGCCGGCCGATGAGGCAGAACAGAAAAAGAGTGAGCCTTCACTTGTATAAAGACAATAACAACACATGGTCAAGGTTGCTAACATGATAACTATGTATGCAATTACATCCGTCTGACAGGACCACATACAGTATACTGTGACAAGCATGTAGGTCACATTCAACAAGATGACAGCAGTTCATTCAGAAGCTCACTAGCAGGGCAACTCTAGATAAGGGTGGGTCATCAATTTAGACGGCACTCAAACTCGGGGGGAACACTAACAAACACACACACACACAAACATATACACACCACAGCAAGACATCAAATGTAAACACTATGTACAGCAAATGGACACAAGCACATCAGTTTAACATTTTCAGCATTTATGCTGCTTCTCGTCATGCTATACAAAGCATGCTGGGAACCGAAAGGTATGTTCAGAACGACCACTACAATACTTACATCTCTTAGCCATGCTACTACAAGCTAGACTCATGCTACCTTTCCTGCAATACAGCAAGAAAAAGTCAAACATTGACACTGAGTTACAATCACCCCCCGTAAACTGGACATTCACACAGTGACCAATAGCTGACAGCTATTTCACATCCAGTGTTCACTTTGTAAATGCGATATGAAAAGATGCAGCAGCCCAGCTGCTGTAGCAGTCAGTGAGAAGTTTATGTTCAATGATAGACCCAGTAGGAATTCAAAAATAGCTTCTTGCTTTAGGCCGGCACATGGTAACCAGTATCACCAGTACATCAAGTTTCTACTGAGAAAATGCTCTGTTCGCTGGGTCTTCTGAAAGCACCCAGTATGTTTTGGATCAATTAAGCTGGCAAAGATGCTTTGCTGGCTTCCATATTTTTAACGATTTAGCTGTTGAGCTGTACTGGGGAACCGTGGGCTGCGGTGGGATATGGAGACAGTCAACCAGTGACCCGACGGTGACAGGAAACCACTATCTGGAAAGTCCACAAATACGGACTGCCACAGAGCCTTTGTTTCTGTGCGTTGATAGAAACACGGAGCAATTAACATAATGGGGGCCTTGGGGAGGACACACCGGCCTTGCAGAAAGTGCACGGCAAAAATGAAAGGTGACGTGATGCCTGCACTGTCATTATGTTGGAAAGATTTTTTTAAAGCGAAAATTAAAAAATGGCACTTTAATAACACCCTGTCAGCAGATGGAGTGAGGAAGAAAAATCCCGGAAAGATGCCATGATGATAAAATTCTTTTACTGGCCGTACATCCTGCATGAACAAATTCACAGAATGCGAGTTTAAATTAACAGAGCCATCTACATACTGGGAACATACGCTGACCACTGTTGACACTGAAGAGATTTACCAAACAAGGGAGTAAGCAATGGTGCTGGGGAAAACACGGGTTATGACACAATCCTTGGCAAGAGCAGCACTTTACACCTGATTTGCGGAAATGACTCACAGGCCCCGGCAGTCAAGACATCGGATCAAAGCGAATTTCACAAAGTCATTGATAGTTCAGAGAGGGGAACACAAAGAGAAAAATCCCCTCATCCAAAAGATTCTAAAAAAATTATAATAAACCAATTGAAAACTTGTATCTAACAGTACAGTAAAGACAATAAACTCGCAGCAGAAGTACAAATCTGAGAAAATTGTAAAAACACCACTAATCCCCTAACTGGTATGTCAGACTGTGTCAACAAAAGTTTCAGCTTTAAGGTGGCAGTTTTGGATATTTCTTTGTTATCTGGTACTTTAAGAGAATGGAAACCTAAACAGAGGAGTTATAGTAGTTAAATGTAATCTCTAATTTAAGATTAAATTTTACACACACATCTTTCATGGTTGTGAGAAGCAGATTAGCATGATGGACAGCGAGCAGTAAGCTATGGGTTAGCATGATGGTCAGCGAGCAGTAAGCTATGGGTTAGCATGATGGACAGCGAGCAGTAAGCTATGGGTTAGCATGATGGACAGCGAGCAGTAAGCTATGGGTTAGCATGA